>JAGXJF010005168.1:0-260620 GCA_019208055.1 Stipa capillata | reverse complement strand
ATCCTACTGGCGGCACCTTGAAGTTCGGCACTGCATCGACGTTATGCACATAGGGAAGAACGTGTGTTACAGCCTGATTGGTCTCTTACTTAATATTACAGGGAAGACGAAGGACGGCCTCAACGCACGTCTCGACTTAGTAGACATAAAGATCAGGCCCGAGCTGGCACCTGAGCCCTCCCAACAAGGCAAAACAAGGCTTCCTCCGGCCTGCTATAACCTGAAAAAGGCCGAGAGGACCGAACTATGCCGGTGCTTGCAAGGTGTGAAAGTTCTGTTCGGTTACTCCGCCAACATCTCAAAACTTGTTTCGATGGAAGATCTAAAATTAGTTGGTATGAAGTCCCATGATTGCCATGTGTTGATGACACAGATGCTTCCTGTTGCAATCCGAAATATCCAGCCGACCTATCTCCGAGACACAATCATTAGGCTGTGTTACTTCTTCAACACAATCTCTCAGAAGGTCATCGATCCCGAAGCACTAGATGTGTTGCAGGCCGATGTGGTGAAGACATTATATCATCTTGAGATGTACTTACCTCCGTCGTTTTTTGATATCATGGTCCACGTTACCGTCTACCTCGTGAGAGAGATAAAGATCTGTGGACCGGTATTTCTACGTCAGATGTACCCGTTTGAGCGGTACATGGGAATTCTCAAGTAGTACGTACGAAATAGATCTCGTCCAGAGGGCAGCATCGTCGAAGGTTACACAACCGAAGAGGTGATCGAGTTCTGTATCGATTACATGGAACAGCTCAAACCAATAGGTGTGCCTACGTCTCGCCACGAGGGCAGACTGGACGGCAAAGGGACCATAGGAAGGAAAACACTCATTCCTGACTACTCGTCGTTATCTCAAGCCCATTTTGCAGTCTTGCAACACATGACTGAAGTAGCCCCGTATATCAACATGCATAAGGACGAGCTACGCAGAGAGAATCCAGGCCATACGGAGGCTTGGCTTACCAGACAGCACAACCGCAGCTTCAACAACTGGTTGCGGGTTCGAAGTGCTGATAGTACAACAGAGGAGAATATTGGTTGGTTGGCTAGATGGCCAAGTCACACAATCCTGAAATTTGAAGCATACGACATAAATGGGTACACATTTTATACCAGAGCACAGGATACGAAGAGCACGGTACAAAACAGCGGTGTCCGCATAGATGCCTTCCAGGACAAATGTGGGGTGTGTGCGTACTACGGCCACATTGAGGAGATCTGGGAACTCGACTACGTACGTTTCAAGATCCCCCTCTTCCGGTGCCGTTGGGTCGCACTCTCAAGTGTTAAGGTCGACAAGTACGGCATGACTACAGTGGACCTCGAACGTGCCGCATACAAAGATGAACCATTTGTACTCGCTAAGCAAGCTGTTCAGGTCTTTTATGTCCAAGACCCGGCAAATCAGAAACTTCACGTAGTCCTTCAGGGGAAAAGAAGGATTGTCGGAGTTGAGAACGTCGTGGACGAAGAAGAGTACAATCAATTTGATAAGTTCCCTCTTGGAGACGGCACCGCGCTCAACGAAGAACAACTACCGATCAGGGCCACCTGCTATCTGCGCGTCGATCATCAAGAAGGGCTGGTTGTTAAAGGAGATTAGGTTGTTTTGTGTGATGTAACCCGCTTGTTACGTATTTAACTTCACGGTTCATAAATTGTAGTGTACAGTAACCCCAAAATAGTTATACCATAAAATTGTACGTATGAAAATATGAATTTATAAAAAAAGTTCAACTCGTTTGGAGTTCATATGAAGTTTCTATGAATTTTATAAGTTTAAGGCATTTTTTGCATTCTATGTCCTTTTCCCAATGAATCAATAATATAAAATCTTATTTTACTCCGCATCTTTTAAGCCAAACAGAATGACAAGTGGGCCCGAATAATAGTGCAGACGGCTCTATAGTACGTGCCGTTTGGACTATTAGGCCAGGGGTCCCGCTGCATTATTAGTCTAGACGGTTCTAAGAACGAAAGCGTCTGCACTAATGTTAGTGCAGACGGCTCTATAGTACGTGCCGTCTGGACTATTAGGCCAGGGGTCCCGCTGCATTATTAGTCTAGACGGTTCTAAGAACGAAAGCGTCTGCACTAATGGTAATCCAGACGGCTCTACAGTACGTGCCGTCTGGACTATTAGGCCAGGGTCCCGCTTCATTATTAGTCTAGATGGTTCTGAGAATGAAAGCGTCTGCACTAATGGTAATCCAGACGGCTCCGTGTTGAGAACCGTCTGGACTATTAATCCGAACGGTTCTACGTTCCGAACCGTCTAGATTAGCCTTTTCGATAAGTACCCCTCGGCGCGGGTTATCTCTTTCCAAAACCCGCGCCACGCCCTCATCTCCCGCCCTAGGTTTTCAGCCGTCCCGCTCCTCCGTCGTCGCCGCCGCCCCCAAGCCGTCCCGCTCCTCCGCCGCCGCCGCCCCCAAGCCGTCCCCGACGAGCTCCTCCCCGAAGCCCTCTGCACCGACGCCGCCGCTGCCCCGAAGCCCTTTGGCCGACGCCGCCCTCTGCGCCGACGCCGCCGCCCGGCCCCAACCCATCCCCGACGAGCCCCACCGCCCCCTCCGGCCCCGCTGCCCCCGGTAAGTTTTCTCCGGCCATCTCCATCCCCGGTAACTAAGTAATGTGATTCGACCTGATTGCTGCTAAGTAGCTACTCGTCTTTCTTGTGGTGGCGGATAATTCAACATTGACTTGTATCTCCTACAGCACATGTAATACGAGAATCCACATTACTTAAGGGGTCAGTTGTAGGTTGTGCTTAGAGAAATTCGTGGTACTGGTTGGATCAGAGAAATCTTGGTACCAAGTGGTATGGGAGAGTGGATAATACGTGTTCTGTTTTTTATGTGGAGGTTTAGCCCGGTGCATCTGGTTTGCACCTATGAATTATAGCTTCTTTATTAGCTTAGCATTTTCCCTTTTATTATTATTGTTATTGGTATTGGACTAATGAACCGTGTAACCTCTGGATTACTCTTGGCTATCTTTTGGATTTGTCGAAGTTCCATGAGAACTTCATGTTTCATATTAGTTCATGGCAATCTAGCATCTTGTATTATTGTGCTATCGTTTCAGCTCTGAAGAAAGGTTAGGTTATGTATAATGCCTTGCACCTTGCAACCATCGGCCATATTAGTTCATGGCAATCTATGTGAGTGTTTTAGTGATGCGTATGTATGCTACATGTTGTCAGGTATCAATATCTATTATGTGTTCAGAAAATATTGTGCTTACTTCTCTATTAATTTGGTATGAAAAAATCAATCAAGTTGTTGATTACCAGATAAGTCAATCAATGTACACCAAGTGTCTACTTCTACAATTTGAACTACGATTTGACTACATTTGAAGGGTTCTGGTAGAGTACAATCTCTACTTCAGTCTTCAAATTCTCTGACTCCTCCAATTGGTCATGTACTAGTGCTTTCTTTGAGTTGTATCTAGTGATATCCACTTAACACAATTGATTGCTGTGAGTGCAATGGCAGGAAGGAAACATTCCAACAATGACTTCATAAAAATGTATCTGTTGTAATTCTTGGTTACTGTTTGACTGATTTCTTTGAGTTGTATCTACTGATATCCACTTCACACAAGGATTGCCCGTGGATGCAACAGCAGGAAATGTTTCAACAATGACTTCATAAAAATCAGAAAATACCTCATCTGTTAAATGGGATGAATCATGATTTTCATTGCATCCATCATTTAGAATGGAGAAGATATGGAGGGAAGATGCAAAGCACCAGACTATGGATGTGGCGGGAGCTAGAATAGAGCCAGAGAAGACGACATAGTGGAGCAACGACCTAGCCGCTAATCTTTCCAATCTGAATTTTGTAGTGAATTCTATCGAGTCCCCTGTAATTAAGACTTCAATTAATGAACCAATTCATAAGCTGACAGATCCTTGTGCTCAGATGTTTTACTCATGTAATTTGTGAGGACTTTATATAGTTGGTCAATGTTAAAATAGTTTGATACCAAGCATGTCAATTTTTATAAGTAAAGGTGTACTAGAGTATTTACGAGTCGAGTCGAGTCGAGTCGGCTCGATAGCCACCCCTATATCTCTAAAGTCCTACTTATGATCGTTAATCCGAGGATTTAGGGTTTGATCTTCCAATGGCCTCTATTTACGAAGTTGTTGTACATTTTGGCAAAGGGTTATATATTTGCACATTGGGCTATTAAACGAATGTTTTCCGATCAAATTGAGCTCGGTTAGGGTTGCAAGAACTTTCTTAGTCTAGCTAGAGTTCATGTGTATTTATATGAAAATGTCTGGAATTTTGTCGTGTACTGCATATCTGAATTTTTCGTCTTTTGAAGATGGCATCCGGAGGAGATGAACGTGAACTGCCGGTGGCCTCTTCTCCTCGACAAGATGAGCCGCACTTGTCTCCTCAACCGGCTGCACCTGAGCCCTCCCAACATGCAGAAGCCTCATCTCATGAGCAAACCGAAGAATCGGGTGGGCAGAAGCGAAAGCGAGGTGGCCGAGGCAAAAATAAAATGCCCACAGGTCACTACACGATAACTCATGTCAGCGATGAGGGTGTGCCCCTATTGCCTCAACAGGCTCAGGCGGCATTCCGTAGTGCGTGCGCCTCACTGGCGAGGACGAAGGTCCGGATCACGTACGCCAGCTGGCCGTCAGTGCCGGATAACGAGAAGGAGTTCCTGTGGAGCACAATCAAAGCACAGTTCGACTTCCCCGAAGGTACCGAGCAGGCCATGGAAAGACAGGCAAAAGCCAAGATGGGCAAGGCGTGGAAGACCTTCAAGAGCGAGCTCTACAACACGTACGTGAAGAACGATCTTATGCCCTACAGGCAGGACCCGAAGACTTACGGGTTCTGGAGGATCAATGGGCAGAATTTGTGGAGAGGTGCACGTCGGAGGAATTTGTGCAGCGGAGTCAGGCAAACAGGGCCCGCTAGGCATGCAACATTCACCCCCGCAGGCTCGGAAGCGGTGGGTACGCGCGCAAAGAGTTGGAATGGAGAACAGAGGACGAGCGGGCGTCTCAGGAGAGTCGCGACACACCGTTCTCCCAGATCCCAGAGAGGCGGGCCCGGAACTGGTATCGCGCGAGGGCCAACATCTCGGCTGATGGCACCGTCGCCTTCAACAAGCCCGAAATCGTCCAGGTGGCTGAAAACATCCTGCGACTGTCAGAACAAGCCACCCAAGGAACTTTCCAAGCAGCCAGGGAGAAGGACATACTAACCTCGGCTCTGGGAAACAAAGAGCACCCGGGTCGAACGCATGGCGTGGGGGTTACGGTTCCATGGAAGATGGGATTCCCCGACGATGCGGGTTCGTACAGGAGTCGGAGGAGAACGAAAGCAGAGCGCGAGGCAGCCGAGCGTGAAAGGATGAAAAAAGAGCTGATGGAAGAAATATATGCAGGTCTGGAACAGAGGATCGATGCGAGGGTCGAAGAACGGGTACGGCAGATAAGGCAGGAGGATGCAGCCGCCGCGGCCGACCGCAGCCCCGCAGGCTCATCCCCACATGCTCGGCGCAGGAGTAGCTGCGCATCCGTGGAAGACATCCACGAACAGGCCGCTCATGAGCACGTTCCGAAAGACGACCGCGCCGACGACTTTCATGTCGAGCCGATCCCTCCTGAAGACGACGTCATCGAAAGATTCCCTATCGACGACATTACGATCGTAACTAGCTGCAAGCTCCTCGTGCCTAGCTGTTTTGGCCCCACCGACATGCTTGAGGCTGGCACGGGGTTAGCATTTCCATATTATGAAGACACGAGGGTGCACGGAGTTCCGTTAGCGGCGGGTAACGCTAAGGTGGCAGTGGACATGGTGCATGCGAATTGCTCCTCCTTCACACTTCCTGTACCACTGGAGGACGACGTCAGGACACTGGGGCAGGCCGTCAACAGTTTCATCCAGTGGCCGAAGAAGTACATTTCCCTGGTTGCCCCTCCACCTCCTGCACGGCCCCTGTCTCCGGTACGTTACGGTCTAGATTTCTCACTCTGTGCTCCTCCACCGAAGGTGAAATCCGCTTCAGCACAATCTAGGCAATCTAGCAGATCTAGCCAGCAGACTGCCAAAACGACTCCTCAACCTCAGCGTAGGGCCACCAGAAATAGCACGAAGTCGGCCAAGGGCAAAGAGGTAGACAAGAACCCGAGATAAGAGTCTACACGGAAAGGCAGCCGCTAGTGACACGGGCGGCGTTAGAACGACTTGGTTGGGCAGCTCAGATTGTGCACGAATTTTACATGAAGAGGTCCAACGAGGAGAGAGCGCTTCCTCAGAATATCAGCGCCATGTACAAGCGGCAACATTTCCTCCATCCAGGTGGAACCTTTACCATCGATTTCTCAGATTTAGCCGACCTCTACCGTCATGACGCCCTCGATGTCAGCCTATTAAGATGCTGGACAGTGTAAGTGTTCTCAATCACTGTTTAAGCTAAACTACATTGCCTAACTTATTGATACGCTCTTTCAATGACATTACTTCTATGTGTAGACATATGATTCAAGAGGCTAGGACAGAAAATCCTAATATCGGATTCCTCGATCCACAAGTGGTCATATGCACAATGGTCCAATTCCAGCCGAACGAGGTCGAGGAATACATTTCGGACGTCATGCTCATTCACTCTACTAAGCGCGTCATTCTTCTGCCGTACAACTATGAATTCCACTGGATGCTCGTCTGCCTCGAGCCAGACTATCTACATGCCACGTACTTCGACTCCAGGGACTACCCACCAGAGAAGTACGCAAATTTGACGACGGTGCTCGACGGGGCGTTCAAGAAGTATGTTGACAAGGGGGGCTTGTGAAAACCCCACGAACCGAACCGAGACACCGATTTTATTTCCCGGTAATAATTCCTCCCTCGCCCAAGAATAATCACCTCGCATGTTCTAATATGTATTCGGTAAAACTAAATTACCCTGCACGTAACCATGATTTCTACAGTGCCACAGGTAGCCGCCGGGCAACAATCTCTGTGGATACTATGTCGCGACATATATGAGGCAGATCGTTAGCTCTAGTCCGGTAGATGTGGCGGTTAGTGTCATTACACTATGTAGTTCCATTTTTCATCGTTTTGACGTCGTGCCTAACCTAGCTATTTAAATTCCTTCTGCAGAGTTTTAAGTTCCCTACAAATGAGCTCGACACGGAGGGCGTCCGCTTTGTTCAAAAACAGTTAATAGCTTTCATACTTAGAGAGGTGTTGAAGAAAACTGGAGAATTCCATTGTCCTCAAAATGTTCCTCCTCAATGACTTGAGAGTTTTTTTCCTAGTAATGCATGTGAATGACTTTGTGGTTGAGAATGACGTTTAATGTTTGTTTCTGAATGCTATGTCTAAGATCAATGAGTACATTGTGTGTCTGTGCATGCTATGCCTGTGATTGATCACTTTGTTTCTAGCGTTTTCACTGCCGCGCCAGGACCGCTCTAGAGTTTAGGAATGCTAAGCCATAACATCTACATGTTGTGTGTCTGTACCACACCGGGTATCGTTACCCTGCCGCACAACTGCTGCGACAGCAGACGGCAACACCGTCGCCCTGCTGCACTGCTGCCGCGGCAGCGGAATCAGCCATTTCCGCTCCCGCGGCAGCAGGTGGCAGCAACGCCGCCTTGCCGCACGGCTGCCGCGGCAGCCGAAACCTCTGTTTCCGCTGCCGTGGCAGCAGGCGGTAGCACCGTCGCCCTGCCGCATGGCTGCCGTGGCAGCGGATTCAGCCATTTCCGCTGCCGCGGCAGCAGGTGGCAGCAACGCCGCCTTGCCGCATGGCTGCCGCGGCAGCCGAAACGTATGTTTCTGCTGCCGTGGCAACAGGCGGCAGCGCCGTCGCCCTGCCGCACGGCTGCCGCGGCAGCGGATTGTGCCATTTCCTCTGCCGCGACAACAGGTGGCAGCAACGCCGCCTTGCCGCACGGCTGCCGCGGCAGCCAAAACGTATGTTTCTGCTGCCGTGGCAGCAGGCGGCAGCGCCCTCTGTACAACCAGACTGCTACCGCGGCAGCAGAAACGCTCGTTTTCGCTGCCGCGGCGGCATGGTTTTCCTGCCACAGCAGTAATACAGATGGTTCCAGGGCTAGAACTGTCTGTACAAATTATTTGTGCAGACGGTTCTGTGTACGAAACCGTCTAGAAAAATGCTTTCGACGTACTGTTCAGTCCATTTGTGCAGACGGTTCTGAGCACGGAACCATCTAAAAAAATGCTTTCAACGTACTGTTCAGTCCATTTGTGCAGATGGTTTTGTGGATGGAGCCGTCTGTACAAATGCTTTCGACGTACTGTTCGGTTCATTTGTGCAGACGGTTCGTGTGTGCCTACGTCTGTACTAATTATTTGTACAGACGGTTCAATAACCGTCTGCACAAAGATGATTTGTCCTGACTGTTTCAGCCAGACGGTTCGAAAAAACCGTCCCGTCCAGTGTTTCCGAACCGTCTGGACAAATCGGTTCTGTAGTAGTGCATGCAGAGTACATGAGGCATGTTGGAAACAATAAGTATCACGACATAGCCCTATAGCACCAAATACTAAACTTCAATAATAGATAGCTCTTACAGCAAGCAAGTTTAACAAATGGATGCATATATGGTCGAACAATCAAGTTCAGACACAGTAGAAGTATAACAACAATTTTATATGCAATTTGCAAGGTTAACAAATTCCATAAGATGGCTTTGAAATAACATCGAGTGATATCATAACCTTCTTGGATTGCTACCCAGAATTTCCTAAGCCGAGCCGACAGAGTGAACATTTCAATCATAATAACGGCAAGACGAGTACAAAAGTTGTACTCCACAAGACTTACAGGGAAAGTAATAATAGATGTGTACGATATCAAGAAGGGATATCTGTGGACTATTGACTATTAGAACATGTTAATAAGAAGGTAAACAAGCATTCTCCAAAACTACTCGATGAAAAATAATAGCAATAGTCGTCTCGTAGGTGCAGGTGCTGGTGAAAGAATAGCTTATGGGGCTAGAGTCAAAGGAGCTTTCATAGTCAGCCCATGCAAAAATGAAAAACATAAACTTGTAAATTTTAGTGTGTAATACTCACTCGTAAATGATTTGTGATTTGATGAGAAATTCAACTAATAATAAAATATTAAGCTAAGAAAGGCCTGCTATATTAGTAAAAAAATGTCACTTTGCAAATTTATATGATTAAAGAGAAAATTGAATAAAATATTTTTGGAATAAATAAAAGCATCTTTTGAAGAAAAGATTGAATAGGAAGAAAATATATTGAAATGCATTCCCTGAAGTCCTTATTTGGACATCTTGTTTGAGCTACTAGATTTATGTTCTAAATTTTCTCTATTTCATCATTCGTTTCGATCATGAAGACAGTGATTCTTGAACGGAAAAGAATCCTTACGATTTAGGTTGAAACACCAACAAGATCACTTAGACATTTCACTTTGAGTATGGGTTCCGCTAGTATGAAAGCAGCCTACCACTCAACCTCTTCAACCCAAGGGAAAAAGTGCCAACAACATCACCGCCGCCACCAACCAAACTAACAAGGGACCATACGCCTATTCCCCAACAATATCACTATCATCTACCAATATATATCTAAAAAGACATCTATGAGCATAGATTACCTTGTGTAACTACTCACAGGCATGGAGCCCAGGAACAAATCCATGCAGATTTATTTTTGTTTCTTTTTAATTGAGCTAATTATTTATTTGCTTTCAAGCTAACTTGGCTTGGTGCCGGGAATGGAATGACAGCAAGAGACAGGGCTAATGGTTGGTTCTGTCTACTATATTTAGTATGATTTTGATATCTTCAACCCTAAGAGACGGTTTATGAAAGAGAGAGAGAGAGCTCATGGAAGACTTGATAAATTGAAATACCTATCCATGTTTGGATCCGCAAAAAGTATGCTTAGGCAGTTCGTTCACTGAGCACAACAGAACGAAGGAGATCGCTATGATCGTTACTGTATCCGTATTGAAGAGATGCGACAAAGTGTTCGGATCAGGTGGATGGCTCTAAAGAATACGTGGAAACCGAAAGAGCTATGAGTATTGCTGGGTATTGGTCTGATGAAAAGGTCTAACCAAGGATTTACCAGCAATCAATTTAGTATATTGGGAGCAGAGGAACCATCTTATCACATGCATCTTATTCAGAGCAGTAGTTGGTATTCGTATTCTTCACTTTTACTTGGGGAACATGGAACTTTCGGAAGGGAGAGAAGCATATTATCTTTTATTCCAAAGATGCGTCGAACTGTGTTCTCTTTGTTTCCTTGGGAAATTAGATTTGAGCATTGACTTTAATTGCCAATGAACCATTGTTTGTTCTGCGTTTCCACGGGTGTGATTGGTTGGTTGTCATGCAGGTTGAACTAATTGTATATTTTTAGTTAGAAATAAGCATAGTACTCCCTCTAGTTCAAAAAAATGTGATGTTTTAAACATTGACACGAATATAATTTTAATCTCTAATTTCTATTGTAATATACGTGTAAAACCTAAAAAAATTATAATATTGTAAAAGTTCTCTGTAACACACACACACACATATATTGTAAAAGTTATTTGCGAGACATATATATACAGTATAATTACCTGGGGCTCCATGGTGCCTGGCCTTCATGATTTCAAATGCTCAAATTCAAAGCAAACTTGAATACTTTTTTCGAAAATTTCCGTTTTACGATATGTACCCAGAGATATATACTCAAATAAAATACATACCTTTAAGAAAAACTACTCAAATTTAAATATTCTAAGGTATATTTGGTCACATACCTAGAATCCAAGGTATGTGATCTAACATACCCTAAAATCTTTGTAATTTTTCAAAGGTATGTATTTCGTTTGAATTGTTATAGTTAGGTATAACTATAAACAAAAACTTTCAAAAATTATACCCAAAATTGGCTTGAATTCATGATTATGAAAGCATGGAGCCTGGGCTCCATGGAGCCCCAATTCAGCTTTAGACACACACACACACACACACACACACACACACACACACACACACACACACACACACACACACATATATATATATATATACGGTAGCGCTAATATGCATATGAGCACAGTCTGCGCTCCGGCCAGACAAACCAACCCGAGCAAACTACTGGATCAAAACATGGAAAACTCACCTCCATCGATTTTGACGGTAAAACTTGCGTTGCGCAATAGTAAAACTGATGTGTCATTTTACTATTGATCCTTGCTCAAAGTTGATGGTAAAGTTCGCAGTGATGAACAGTAAAATTGTGTTTTCGAGGGTAAACTTTGTTTTCCATTTGCATGCAGGTAGCTTGGTAGTAAAAATTTAACACAACCGGACATTTAAATCTTGGCAGCTAAATTAGCTATTGAATTGGACGGTAAATTTATGTTTTCCGAATGATAAATTGTGTTTTTGACGATAAATTTCAGTTTCCATTTGTAGCAGGTAGTTCGGTAGTAAAATTTACCGCATGCCCAACCATGCCATACAAGAAAGAAAATATTTTATCTGGTTGTTCATAATCACTTACATAGCCCAGTTAGTTATAGGTACTGAGCTATCTGCATGAGGCCCATGGTTCGGATCTCACCTCCTCCTTTTTTAAATTAAAGTGGCGAGTGCACACAGTAATAGTGTGGCTAGGTTGCAGTAAAAATCTTCAGGGATTTTACGGCCGACATGTGAGGCTTGCCAACGGTAAAAACCACTCGAGAATTTACCGTCTGGTTGTGCCGATTTTACTATCACACTACATGCGTGCGAGTGGAAACCAAACTTTACCATCAAAAACACAATTTACCGATCGGAAAACACAATTTTACCGTTCAAAACTGCAAGTTTTACCATCCAATTCGATAGCTAATTCGGCTGTTGAGATTTAAATGTCCGCTTGTGCTGAATCTACTGCTCGATTATGCTGATTTTACCGTCCAGTTGTGCCGATTTTACTACCAAACTACGAAAACTAAGTTTACCATCGAAAACACGACTTTTACCGTTCGCCAGTGCAAGGTTTACCATCAATTTGGGTAGGGATCAATGATAAAACAACACATGAGTTTTACCATTGTGCAACGCAAGTTTTACCGTCAAAATCGCTAGGGTGAGTTTTCCACGTCTGGGTCCAGTGGTTTGCTCGAGTTAGTTCGTCTGGCGGAGCTCAGACTACGCTCTCGTGCATATAAGCACAAAATTAAATATTAATATTCAAAACAATATGTATAGTCAAAGTTAAAAGTTTGACTGTCTCTAAAATATAATTTTTTTAACCGGAGGAAATATATTACAGTGAGTGATTAGCGCATATCAAGTGGTATCACTATGTATTAAAGTGAATTAAGAAATAATTAGTATACATTGAGATGGGTCACCGTATATTAAGCCGTATTAGCTTTTCTATTTTATTTTTCCACGGTTTCACCATTCGTCCATCTCGAATGCAACCAATGATGGATGCTGGCTGGCCACAATTAGGCGACCAAGCAACCCAATCTTGCATCCCACGAGCCCTGTCTTAGGCTTAGTTTGTTGCATTTCTAGCAAGGCTAGGAGCATCCAAGCAATCAATTGCACCCTACCGGGTATTTTGCGGAGTGGTGGTTAGGTTGCCTATCAACAACTGCTATGTGAGAATAAAAAAGGAAACCAGAGAGTAATCTTCACCGTGTGCAGCGATACACCAAAGAAAAAAAATAGTACTCTATACATAAATAGATAGCGTTTTGGACATAGATTCAGTCTCTAACATGTAACCTGGATCATTATTTTTCATATGAATATATTAATAAAAGGTTAGAAAAATTATAATATTATAAAAATATATTTTTATGATAAATTAAATAATATTATTTTCACCTCACTAATCTAAACGTTTCGTTATATGTTATAAGTTAAAGTTAAATGAAGTTTGACTCTAAGCTTTTTGGAACTTCACCATGAGCGGAGGTAGTACCATCAAGAAGTAATAGGAGTTGAGAGGCGCGCCAATGAATAGGGGTTAAGAAGCGCGCCTCAGCATCTAAAGATTATGATTAAGTACTTTTTCCATGTATTAGAAAAACTTTGTGATTTTGTGCTCTGTGCAAAAAAAATGTTGCTATTTAAGCCCTCCAATTCTGTTGTTTCCGCACATGCCACAAAAGAAACAAGTACATGCACATAGTAATAAAAAATTAGCATTTATGAATGAGTTAAAAAAAATTAAAACTTTCAAATATATTTTTCAGTTCTTTTTATATAAACATCGAAACCTCCTCTACCTCTAAGACATCCATTGCATAAGGCCTTAATGATAACTTGTAATCTGAGAACTTCTAGATAATTATCACTACTTAGTTTGCGATTAGATAATCTGCAAGGTTCAAATGCTCAACTCGTACGACGTGCTAATCGAATTTAAATAAATAAATTATACCATAAATGCTAGAATTTTTTAAATAAGATGATTCCTATGTCCTAAGCCATCTTCATCAAATCAATGACTCCTGGATTATCTGACTTTACCACTTCTCTCCTACACACGTCTCTGGCATCCCTGTCCTCACAGACTTGTTCTTTGACTTGGCCTCTGATTTTAATCAACACCTCACCTCATCAAAAATGGTGAACAGGGAGCTCCTATAATTCTATAAGGAATTTTCAGCAGAAATTATCGTACATAAGAAAGATCTTCCATCAGACCATCAGGGAACTTTCACCATGGCTGAGGCTGTTCTCTCCTCGGTCATCGGTGACATGGTTAGTAGAGCTATCTCTCTTGTTGTTGGCCATACTGCAGGGCGACTAGGCACCGAAGCAAAGCTAGAAAGGGTGCGCTATATGCTAATCAAGATTGAAAGTGTGGTGGAGGAGGCCAAGGGGAGGCAGATTACCAACCATGGCACCCTGACGTGGCTCTCGGAGCTCATCGACTGCATGTACCAGGGTCGTTACCTGCTAGATATATCAGGGAATGGATCGATCGAGCTCATAGACAACAACAAGGTACTAACTCATCCCCATCCTTTCTTGCTGTCATCTTTTAATCCTGCAAAGCGTTTCCGCGTTGCTGCAAGCACCATCAAGAGCCTATTTTCCCATGACCATAGCCTTGAAGAGATCAACAGTGTTGTGGAAAATTTACAGAGCATGTCCTATGATCTCAGAGAGTTTATCATGCTATTAGGGAGCTGCCCGCCAATCCGTAAGCCAGTTAGTACCAACCTTTATGTTGATTGCCAGATGTTTGGCCGGCATGTGGAAAGGGAGCGAGTAATAAATTTCCTGCTACACGGAAACAACTTCTCAAACAGAAAATTGGACATCCTTCCAATTATCGGTCATCTTGGAGTCGGAAAGACCACCCTTGTGCAGCATGTTTGTGATGATGCAAGAGTTCGTAGCCGCTTCTCGCCAATCATGTTGTTTGATTTCTTCTCTTTGTGTCCTGTGGTCAGCAGCGAGAGATCCAATAGCGAAATAATGGCTACTCTGCGCTCTAAGTATACCACAGGTCACCTGGGAAATTTCAGCGAGTTGTTACATGTACTCAAGCATAAGTTGCACAATAAAAGGTTCCTAATGGTATTTGAGGATGTTGATTTGCATAATAAGCAGATGTTAGATGTGCTCTTGTCGCACCTAAATGGCGGTAAGCAAGGGAGCAAGATCATTGTCACAGGCAACAACAACCAAATTGTGAGTATGGGAACAGTGCCGCCAATGAAATTGAGGATTTTACCACATGCCGAGTACTGGTTCCACTTCAAGGCGCTTGCATTTCCAGGGGCAGATCTTGAGGAGAACTGCCCAAGGCTAGTGACCATCGGTAAAGCCATTGCAAAGAGGTTAAATGGGTCATTCTTTGGGGCCAAGATTATTGGAGCATTGCTGAGAGCTCGTCCTAACTACAGTTTCTGGTGCATGGCCTTGAGAAGTAGTATCGGTGAGCTGCCAGTTCTTGGCAGTAGTCTCACATACATCTCCGAGGTGTCTAATTACTTTCTCTCAAGACATCTAACAATGTGCCATGTCAACGCCTACACAAGCAGGCCAGACAGAACACTCTCTAGCTTGCAAGATGTTTGTCTTGCGAGTCCTCACATTGATGAGAACAATTTGGTTGATCACCATGGTAACTCGCTCAATTTGCATGTATTGTTGTGCAAATCGATCTTGCCATTCTACTCTGTGCACTACGTTGCTCATTGTCACCTAGGGGTGAATGATGGATGTGGATCCTTTGAATTATTCAATAATTACCAGATTCTATAGGACGCAAATACGGACTTTTGTATCATTTTTAATTTGAAGTTCTCTACTCTAGGTAGTGAATATTCCCCTGCATCATGAAGTCTTTTTGGCTGTACTAAACGATGTACAAGGCACTTTTTTGCGTGTTAAGTCGTTTTAGGTCTGGATGATTGCAAGTCCTCTGCACTGAACGCTTATTGCCAACTTAAAAATAATGTTCTGTTGTTTACTATATTGTGCCGCTTGGCATTGTAGCCTTTACTAGCAACTCACCCTTCTTGCTGTCGACGAAGATAACTCATATCCTAATCTTATTAAGGCTTGAAGAAATATGCTATAAGGATTTCTATACAAATCCTACTCTCTGTTTGGAGGACGTCAAGAGGGACATATAGCCTTGAGCTGGGATGGTTCATAACCTAACCCAAGCAATTCTAACTAATGTAGAAGCAATTTGGGCTTGAGAGATTTAGATGGATTATTCTTTAGCACTACCTTCCTGTATGAGCGTTTTTACTGTCCTTGAGAAGTACCTCAACCGTTCAAACCATCCATATCTAACGGCTGATGACATCTGGTACTATTGGTACTTCCTAATCCATCGGGAGCTCATAGGTGAAGGTACCAAGTCGTGAGGGTAACACAGTAACTGCGTACCTCCGTCAGCCCATCCATCGCCATTCGACAACGCACAAAACCCTCCGTTCCTTCGAAGGCTAGAACCTTAGATACAGTTCCCTCATCTCTCAGCGTAGCCTCACCTTTCCCGTGCTACTTCTCCGCCACAGCACTAGTCTCGCGGGACACAGATTCCTCCTCTGCAGCCGCAAAGGGCCCGCACTCCCCTTCCCCTTCGCTGCTGGCAGCCGCATCTTCGGCGGCGACGTTTGCTGGTGAAGTCACCGCCGCCGGCTTCTCTGACTCGTCGACGAGCATGACCACCAGAGGAGAGGAGCAATCGATTTGTTCATCAATCCTTTTGGACACTAAACTGCAGACATCCGTGTGGGGTTGAAGCGGGCGGGGCAGAACTGCCGGCTGCTATTGTTGAAATTCGCTGCAGTTGATGGTGCAGAGCTGCCGCCTATAGTAGCTGAACTTTCTCTGACCCGACTTGAAGGATGATAAATTCACCGCCGATGCACACCTGCTCATCCTCAACCTTGATAGGGTGATTGCACTAAACGGAGGAATTAAAAGAACAGAGTTAAAGTCGATTCTGGATAAAGACATGCTCAATCACTTTCAGCAGCATTTTACTCCTCTCTACAAGTTGTTCAAATAAAATTTTGTAGTATGAACCCTATAACGTACACTACATACACAAGGGCTCTGTGGAGTTAAATATTCGATTTTAGGATCGCGTTTTTCTTTTTGAACTCATGTAAGAATTTAGGCTCATGGACAACCGAATGATAACATTCGGTTTCCTGCTCGGCCACGGCTGCTGATGGCCGCTGCATCCCTCGCTCCGATCCGCTCTGACGCATGTTGGTTGTCACCTCTTACATGCGAACTGTCATGGCGTTGCCTGAATCCTCCCTGTTACTGGGTGGGAGTGGTGAAGAAGAACGACGGACATGGAAGCAGCGTAACTCTATTATGTCTAAAACACCGATCTGCCCCTATTTCAATCAACGATAGACCTGAAAAAAAGACTATATTCAGGGGAGAAGGTACCGGTACCTCATGATACCTCGTAAGAATGGTAGAAAAGTTCTTCCTGTATATAGATCCCCTAAAAGGTCAGAGCCGGTTGCGAGAGAGCAATAGTGCCTTTTAATCTCTTGAGACAACGCTTAAGATTTATGATTGATTTCGCTGAATCTAGCTAGCTTTAGTTGAAAAGGATGATAATTTATGAAACTGCGTGCATTGTATCATGAGAGGACATCCTCTATGGAAATAAGCATTTGCATGATATCCTTTCAAGACTATAAATAGCCTAGGAGTACTGTTTGTTTTAACGAGAGAGCTCCAACGTAGTATTACACAAATTCTTGAGCAAGCCCGACGTGCAGGAAGGAACATCTCCAAGCAACACCCCGGAACACAACTTCCTCCTACTATACCGTGCTAAAACATGGGCAGTATCGTTTGCACTCCGCGGCACCTTGGACACTTTAGCATCAGGAGGCAATAAACCCATCAAAGCTTTTGCCTCAGAAACCACACCTCTAATTTGTGATCGATCCATAGCTGTAGCTTGTAAAGCATGAACAACATGCTGGCAGTCAAACTCGAGGATGGTTGGGAGCTTAACACAATTAACAGGCAGCCGGAGACCCTCTAAAAGCCAAAGCCTCGTCATCCTCCACACTCGCACAAACATGTAAATACTTCCAAGCAGAAATTAGGACGTCTCCATCAGCATTTCGAGCAATGATACCCAAGCTTGCTGTAGCGCTATTAACATCAAAACCTGCGTCAACGTTCACTTCAATCCAACCAGGAAGAGGAGGTGCACATCGAGCCACAGGCTTTATATATAATAACTTGATCATTCATAACCGTTTTCGTCTTACCCTTCGCATCAACAACATGAATATCATTCCCCACACCAGACAGCGAGGCAACTAAATTCTGAAGGAACATAACTGAAGCACTAATGGAACCTTAGCATGAATCATGTCATTTCTGTGGTGGCATGCACGCCAAAAAAAGAACTAAAAGCCTAGTTCTTGTGCCCTCATTCATACCGTCCAGCAGATGTAGAAACCAATCCGGCCAAGTTTGCGAAAAGGAATATTCAGGCGGCAAAGTTCAAACCTCACGCATAGCCATCCGAAGGGCTTGAGGACCACAGCATGGAAGCCATCACAGCATGGAAGCCATCTAGGAATACTTTCATTAGTGCCATCATCCATAAAATATAGATTTTATCAACACTCCATTACATAGATTCTTAAATAATAGATATTTTGGAGGGAATTTCTAGTTAAAAGATATTTTGGAGTTAAGCATGTGATGGTGCCACCTGGCAAAAATCTAACAGCTATGTGACTGTATAACTGGAGATACCATACGAAGAGTCATAAATGGTGGCGACGAGAACAACTTCACTTCTTAAAAAAGTGTTGTATATATTTTTGGGATAGGCCGGGAGTAATAAAAGCTTTCTTGGTATAAAAGATATATATATTTCTAGGGATTTTCTAATAACCAGATATTTTGTAGTTAAACGTGACAAGCTCTTTTTAATACCTTATATGACGGAAGTTGCGATAGAACTAGAAAATACACCTTAGTAACAAACCAAACCAGGGATATAACAGCGAATTACCCGAGTCTCTTCGAATCTTCCGCAACGAAATTTAATAGCACTAATAAAGGAAGAATTGTTCGTTGAGCTATAAAAATAGTTATGGTTAGTCTTACATTTCCAAATGAGCTAGTTTTCAATATGAATTTCTCCACTTTCTCTCAAACTGTAGGCTATCATAGTTTTTTTCTCAAACTTTTATTAAAGAAAGATTAAGCTAAAGCCTAAATTTTATTAATAGTAATGGGTTAGAGAGCATACTTTTAAAAGAAACATCTTTATATATGTCATGCATGTTATTTTTCTCTATTAATGTGATTTTAGCAGCAAGCTCAGTAAGCATATAGTCAATAGTACATACGTTGTTTGAATGAAAATGAAAAAAATGTTAAGTAGAAAACAAAATCTATCTTTCAAAACAAAACTCACTATCTTAATATATACACCATTGTGAATTCAAGGACTTAAACTTAATCACTACAACACATTAAATCTATCCAGTAGGTTCACAACAGTGGTGGAATTTCTCAATATTCTTCCGCCGGGTCAGAGCTAGAACTCAGTAACCTCTCTCAACTAAACTGCGGGTCCAACCAGCTATGCTTTAGGTATTTTAAGATTACAGAGAGAAACAAATATTAAAATGATAAATATAAAGCCGACAATGGTTACAGCTACTAATACGATGTAGGAAGGTGGAATGATGTTTAAGTAAATAGACTATGATATAGTCTCTTTATGTAAACCTGACACAACTTTTTAGTCATTTTATCACGAAATCCCTCCTAAAATGCTCGACGCTTTTGAAAGAACACCCTGGCCTATTTGGGAGCCCTGGAAATTAATACCCTTGTAAACACATTATGAGAGTATTTTACAAGACCCCAAAAAACCCTTGAATACAAGGGTATTTTTTTTCCAGTTGTAAATTCTTGTTTGGGTAAACTCTTGTAAACTCTTATTTCCAGCTAAAACCACGGTTGTGCTGACGTGAGCTTTTATATAACAGAACATGATATAACAGACATGACTAATCATCCGTGATATAAGCACATAGTTTTAGAGCAATCAATGCAGCTAGCCTTGTCACATAAGAGCGCACATGAGGCTCGGAACAAACAAGTTCCAGAATCTTGACAAAGAAGACAAGACCGAAGGAATACGTACAAGGTACAAAATTATTCTGATCTCCTATCCTTACCTATTAGCCGATGCAAGTGAATTTAGTGCTTAAAAGCTCAACACAAAGTTTATGAACATAGTTTATTGAAAGTAGAGTAGCATCAGTCCATATATTAGCATTCATGACTTCCCAAGCAAATTGTGGCATCATCTTAGTACATTGATTTTCTTCCAATAATCTCATGCTCTGTTTTGAGTTCCTCTCCACTATACTTCCAACCTTCAGTTCTGATATCGACTGTTTGTGGGCAAAGAGCTAATGACTTTCTATTAGTGGTTTCTTGAAAACTTATATGCAGTCACATACACACACTTCTATGAAGAAAAAAGAACATTAGCTAAGACCTTTAGACCAAAAATGCAAAAAAGTTTTCTCTGATGGTACTGACATTTCAAGCACCTTCAAGAAAGAGAGAAAATAAAAGAACAAGAAAAGAAAGTGCTCACCGCGGTGACATAGTGAGTTGAGTTTGTTTTACAAACATATGTATATAATGCTGATTCATAAAACCTCTAGCTTCCAGCAGGTAACCTCTAGTTCTTTAACCTATTACAAATGTAAAATAACTAAATAGTATAAGCTCAGTTCATTTGTTTATATTTGTATACCGAGTTTGTCTTCCACCCAAGTAACAGTAGTGACAAAAGATGGAGTGTAATATGGCCCATCTTGATTGGCAGTCATTCTGGGTGTCAATTACCAACATTGTTGCCTTCTGGAATAGATAATGCACTTGGTATCTCTCCTTTTGCTCTTAGTTTGACAGAACTCTACAACACTCATCTATATTTTACATACACCTTACATCATGGGGTGTCACCTTGCACACAATTGTCACATAAAACATAAAACTAGTAGTATTGGGATAACATTCCATAAAATTTTAAGCTTTGGTATTAGTACTCACTCATCAGTATTCTCAAATGACAATTTTGTATAGGTCCTGTTGTCTTGCAGATAGCACTGAGGACTAATGTGACAAAATGAAAAGGCAGTACCATCTAAACCTCCCACATACAGCTATTTGAATCTGTTGTATTGTCCAATAGATTCAAAAATAAAATCAAAAATTCAATAGGAAGCTTTTGTGCAGAAATATTATAATAAATGGCTATTGTTAGAGTCTGAACTTAACTTCCAGACCCCCTCTGTATATCATCATCACTCTAGGATCAAGCTGATGAATACAGTCAAAATGATAACATTGCCCTGTCAAATTTATTACAACATAGTCTTGACGAAATAGAAGCCATATGGCTTTTAGCAAAGTACTCGGTCGCATGACTATTACAGAGAATAAAGCAGCGGAAAAGAAAGCGATAAACTAGAAGGCTCCATCTCAACCACAGGCAGTCGACGGAGACAACGCGATCTCACTCCTCGGGATCATCGTAGTAGTAGTCACCGTCCACGTCATTGGTAGCGTAGTCATCTGTCTACCACCATATCAAAACATGTCGATGAGTACTTCACGTACTCAGCGTGTCCCCCCGTAGGGAATAATCTAAACCAATGTATATGAGGGTGCAAAGGAAGGTTGTCTGGCTGTTTTGTGTAAAAGCATTTTAGGGTTTAAATATTACGATAATTTTGAAGGCGGCTTTGATATGAAATCAGTTTTTTATTTCAGGGGTTTCACATCAATATGAAGGTCCACTACCAACACATGCGAGTAAAGCATCCGGCCTAAACTCGACCATATGTTCTAACCACCTATTTACATTTCCGGAACTGGGGTAGAGGGAAATAGCAAGGGAGAGAAGGACATGTCTTTTTATTAGGAATGAGTTATGTGACATCCATAACTATGGATACGGCTAATCGATTAGTTTGACACTTTGCAAAGTTTGTACATTTTACCCACACGACACAATCTTGTCTTGTTGTCATTGGCCGTCGCCAGCGTAGTACACACTCATCGGCGTACCGGCAGGGAGATCGTGACGAGGCCTTTGAGTTAATCTCCTCCCGATGCGACATGCCCAGTGGGTCTGACACGGAGTTGAAAGTACGTCCCCACCCTCTGGCCTCCCATCTGTGCCGAGCTCCTAGTAGCTACGTCCACCCTTCTGTGGTACGGTGATGCCCACACCAAGACTCGACTAACCTACTTGACCAAGCCAATCCCCATATAGCATGTGGTTGTATTGTTTTCACACTTCTCGAAATCATGAATTTGATCTTATTCGATACGGATGACCAATGGTTTCCTCAACTCATGAAGAATGACCATCCGCTCCTTCAACTCATGATTCATCTGTCGCCCACACCTTTTAGATGGTAAGTTTCATTCAAAGTAGAGAAGGATAGAATAGAGAGAGGGAAACAACAGCGGGCATCCGGCCCTAGCTCAGCGAGCTCGACAAAGTTTCAATAATCACAATAGTGATCCTAAGATCGTTCTTCCGAGGAGACAAGATAGAAGCATCCTAGGGAAATAATTAAGCATGTCTAAGCATTTCTCTACTCTATTCTGAATATTAAAATAATCTACTCAGGGTAACAGGTAAAAGGGCAACAAGCGGACAAAAGTACATGTGAGTCAATCGACACGCTAGCTATGGGAATAAAACATTATGCATGTTTGAAAACAGTAAAATATAATAACTTTGCAAATAATAGAATCAACATGATCAAGAAAGAGGAGACATGCCTTCGTTGTCAAGTTGTTGTTCTTCGAAGTCGGGTCTGACGTCATCGGTGTCACTCCCTAATTGTCGTAACGGACATAAAGCAAACAAAATAAATAACTATTCCAAAATAAAAATCCAACTGCAAAGGAGATGTGGGAATCGATGACGGACAGAGTGTGTCGAAGATCGGATTAGGGTTTTACCCCCTAAGATGGTCCTTAATTGGGGTCTCCTAAAGAGGGGTCATAAGCGAGTATTACTAAGTAAGTAAATATAATATTAGATGAATTAAGTTATTTAATACCAGAAACACGGCACATTAATAATAAAATAAAATAAAAACAAAAATAATATTTTAATCATTTCTTACATTAACTAAAAACATTTATCAGGGTTATTTTATCAATAAAACTATTAATCAACAAAATAAAGTCTAACCATACTAGTATGTCACAAAAATAAACTAGGGCCTAAGCATGATACTAACACGGGGCACGTCATGGTTGACAATGAAAATAGAATTAGTAACACATGTGCACTTTTGACATTATCGGTATTTGTAAATATTCTTATCTAAGTGTAAAATATCATAAAGTTGTGAATCTTAGGTGTAGAGCTAATCACATTAATTAATCAGTACGTAGATCATGTATTATTACATATTACAACAAGATACTAATTCTAAAGAAATAATAATAACTAGTAGTCTATTAAGCGGTATGTGAACATTATCTAGAATCGATATACTATTATTAGCATGCTCAAATAGTGTTGAAATTTTATCAAAATTTACCATAATTAACTAAACAGTAAGTATAACTCTAAAAAAATTAAATTATAAAAATAGAAAATATTTCTATTTTTAATAATTAAAACAGAGACAAAAACAGGTATATAAAATCATGTATAGCTTCTAAAATCATGGGAAAATTCGTGGTAGGTTTTAAACATGCTAGTAATAGACTGGAAAAGAAATAATTTCAAATTTCGCATCCAGTACAAAGTTAGCTCAAAATTTGGTCAAAATTCATTCGAATTCGAATGAATTTAAAATCCAGTGGTTGGATTCAAAACATGATCACACCAGTGGGTTTATTGGGTCCTAATTACCCCATTTTAACACTAAGATCTAATACTTGCCAAGAGATTTCATGCTTTGCAAAAATTGGAAGGAAGTTGAGATGGACTAGTACTGGACATGGAGACTGAGACTTGCTGGATTCATGCATGCATCATGCGCATGCTGATTTGCTTGCTGTGGTAGAACTTGCCTGCATGCCTCGGCTAAGGCCTATACAAAGAAGAATAAGAAGATTAGAAGGGGAAGGTGCTCACGGATGAAACAGTGGCAGGTCGGGAGGGAGGTCGGCGGGGTGGCTATAGCGCATCGAACTCTGACGATGTTCCGGCGATGCTCCGACGACACAGCAGTGAGGGCCTCCGTGTAGATGCAATCTACTACGTGGGAAGATGAGCTATGGAGAAGGGAATGACGGGAGAAAAAAATAAAAAGAGCCAGGATGTTGCATATATATAGCGAGGGAGGGTGAGACATAGCTGCAGCGGTCGTGCGAGGCAAGCACTGGAAAAATGGCAACGGTTGGACGCGACGTGCGCGTCATGCGCATGCGGCCGCGGCCGCGTGATGCTGCGCTGCAGCGCGTCGGCCGGCTCGTGCGCGCAGCGTACTGGGCAAGCAGGCACGGCAGCAGCCTGCACGGGAGCAAGCTGTGCTGCACGTGCTGCCTAGCAAGGCCCAGCAAGGTTTTTTTTTATTCTTTTTATTTTTCGGATTTTAGAAAAAGGCAGGAAAAGAAATAAATGCCAAATAAAAATCAGATCACGTCTAAAAATTACGAGAAAAATCTCAAAAATAAATTGGAGTGTAACAAATCCAATAAAAGTACTCTTGAATGAAAAATCCAAAAGGCTACTTCAAGAAATTAAATTACTTCCGCTTTTACACCCAAATTTAATTCAAAACTCATTTGAATTAATTTGAACAAAAATCGAAATGAAAATACACACTTATACTATATTACGAGCGACATCCTCTTACAAGAAATTTTTAAAAAATTCGAAAAGAATCCCAGAAATTTGAGGATGTTACAGCTATTTAGTATACTGTGCCTCAGCAAATATTCTTCCTGTTTTGATTGTATTGTCCAATATTTAGCATGCTTGAATAATTATAAACAAAAGTAAAAAGCGATCATCTGTACAAAAGAACAGGTGTTACAGGTTATACTGATACGGTGGAATTGATTCTTGCTAATGCAAAGGTGGCAAGAAAGGGAAGCAGCTCCATAATAAGAAATATTTTGACGGAGGAGAATACTTTAGGCCAAAATGTGAAGTGCGTGATCCTTCTATCGCTTGTTCAAACCACAGTTGGCAACATAAATAAAGAACAGTCAAGCACCCAAAGATACGTCAGAAATTATCACCGCATTGATTCGATGGCATGTGCAAAAGTTGATCATGCTTGCGTTATCAAAAAAGAAAATGTTCAAGAACTCTCTATGCTAAATTTCTTGAAGATTTGCAACCTGAGTCCAGCTGAGTTCAAGAACTACTGTTTCTACTCAAAACATAACCCAGCTGATTATTTCTTGAGACATTCTCAGCGAAAATCTCTGGATGCCTCAGCGTGACGTGACCTAGACTCAGGAAAGTTTCGCTGGCGCAAACCACCACGAACCTTGGACAAAGCCACCACCGCCTCTCCAGCTGTCCAATGTGGGCTCAGGGATGGATCTAGGCAGCGGTTCAGTGCGAATCTAACATTACAACGCATGTGGCCTAGGTGAGCTCCAAATTAGAGAGGCCGAGATGGGAAATGAGCAAGAAAGCACTTGTGCGATGTGATGCAATGCGATGCTGCCGCTGCTGCGGCCGGAGGAGGGGGACGGCTAGACTTCGTGCTCGTCAGAGTCGGGGTTGGCTTGAGGAGACATCGAGTCAGGGAGTAGGCACGAGGATCCTCTCGTCACCATTAGTAGGGCTCCTTTCGTCACCGCCGCTGGCAGCTCTCCCGTTGCTGCTCCGCTTGCTTTGTTCGCTGCGTAGTTCTGTGGCCGGCAGCCCGACTTATATTGTTTTTCCTATCCAGCCTGATTAGCTCCGTTTTATTTTTCGGTTGTAACTAACCCAAACCGGCCCAATACAAGAGAAATGGAAAACGAAAACGGGCTTCCAAACGATAATTTCTAGCCAGGTCTGATTATTTGTGTGGGCTGTAAATTACACCGATTTTGGGTCATAAAATGACCATCCAAACGGGCCCTAAATGTTTAAACATATGCGGCATTTTCTAATAACACTAATAGTGAGGTAGTTTTCTAGGCACAAGTTTGTAGGCATTTTCTTTAAAACGCCTCAAATGCTTTGCTTATCTTAGTCATTTTTGTAAAATGCCTAAAAAGAAAAGTAACCAAAACATTTTTCTATAATGCATATATGAAAACACATCATACCGTATTATATTAACTATTGATAAATACGGGAGAACAAATAAGAATTCAAGAAAAGCTACATATAATTTTCTCTTGCACACAAAAATTAAATAAGATAATTAAATTCGTTTAAAAATTATCCGTATGTGCTCCTAACCAACAAGGTGCTATGTACTCAATCTTAGAAGCATACCAACATAATATAGTCAGAAGAGTCAAATTCTCTAAATTCAAGTCTGGTTTAAAGTAACCAAATAGTATGACATGGGTAATAGCTATCTCATTAGAAAACTCTAAACGTGTCCATGGAACACCCAAACTAGTAAAGAGTAAATGATCGTAATTATAACTAAAATATTTTATTAGAAGAGTTAACTCATCACTTCTGCGGGATAATATAACAACTCGTCTCTTCAGTGCACAACAAAAATAGTCTTAATATTGTTTGTATTGGTTTTTTATGAACAAACTCACCAAACTTTCATGATTTTCTTGAAGTGTTGTTTGGATGAAATCTTCAATTTTCTTAGCTTTCATGCTATTAATAACCCATATACAGGAAACTAACCATGGATCAGTACAATGTGTTACATTTCATTTCAAAATAAGAACAGTATCGTAACAAATTATGCAAAGAAACAAGTTTATTTCCCACCGTAAGCATTAAAGTTGTATATCAGCTACAGATATATTTTCATATATATATAAAAGCATACATTTGACTAGTGTCATCTAAAACGATATCTATTTCTGAAACAATAGCTAGCTCGGTGTGGATTATCAACTCATACTTCAACCAAGATATACATTACTACTGCAATTGGCTATTAATCCTCATACAATATATCCATCGTAATGAAGAAGACTACATGATTGTATCCATGAAGAATGGTCATTTGTTCTCTTTAGCATGAAGATTGATAACTCAAGTAATGACATTATAACTTAACTTGTAACTAAAGCAAGCTGTGTCACACAATTCTCAAATGTAATCACACTACTACAGAACACACAATTATAGTCGGTCCAAAATTGCTATCTCAGCCGGTTTACCTTCCGGCTGTAGAGAAAGGGTGCTAATAATATGAATTATCTCAATCGGTTATAAAACTGACTGAGATAATGTGGCGTACCCGGTTTTAAGGCCGGATACTCCCTTGTGATTGCTGTACCGGTCCCTGGATCAGTAGCCGGTACGCACAAGTTAACCTGTATATCAAGGTCATACATACGTATATCAACATACAATATGGAAATAGACCATCAAGGTCGATTGTCTAATACCTGTAGCCCAACGGCTATAGACTTGCAGCGGAAAAACAAGCGATGGTGTGGCCCAGCAATGTGCCATACCCGACAGGCAACTAACTGGGGTTACGCCCTAGCTTTCGCGTTCATATTCGTATCTTCGGAATTGATGTCTCCTTCGTCTGGCCAAATCAACAAGCCAGGTGAGTACATTGAATGTACTCGCAAGCTATTCCCATAGGAGGAAATATACGGCAATATTTTATGCAGGGAATAGATCAAGGAATAGCTCTACCCTATGTTGTTGGTTGTGCGGAAATGTAAGTTTTCATCGTAAATACGATAGTAGGTTTCAAAGCTATTTTGAAAACAGAAGTAGTTCGTAGTAATAATCATCATTCGAGGTAGAATCCGCTACCTCTCTTTTTCCTTTCCTCAGCGTGATAGCTCAGCCTGTCACGCCTACCCTTTTTGGCTCCCGCTTGCACTACCCCGGGCAGTGCAGCTAGCCTCCTCTTCTGCAATTCCTGGCTACCATCCGTAGCGTAAATTGCACTCTGTGGACACATCATGCCCACGTCCTTAATCCCATTTCCCAGCTTTCACAACCAAAACTTAGTCTAACCAATGTGTGGCCTTGCCAGTTCATGTCCATGACCGAGGACGTGACTATTCGAATAGTTTTTAACACTTTGCAGAGGTTGTACGGCTTTACCCACAAGATGTAGTTCGTCCTGGGTACACTGTGCACCGTATACTGACAGGGCTAGTACAACGAGACCTTTCACCCGTGTTCACACTAGAGCCGAACCCGCTAGGAGGGTAACCCAACTTTTGCATCCCGGATGTCAAAAATGGGACTCCCCACCTTTGTGTCAAACCATATTTTCACGTACTACGTGAAACCCACTGAGAGCTTTACCTCCACACAGACGTGGAACTCACTGAGGGCTTTACCTCCGCGTAGTCCCGTGAAGATCCTCTAGGGATCCCAAATCCACCGTAGCACATCTCCCTAACTTCCTACGGTTCCGAGCTCTAGCATTAGACGAGGTACCGAGTCAAGTCCCTCCCATAAGGGACATGTGGACGTACGGTGTGGAACTGATTCAGCGGCACTTAGGTTCGGTCCTTAATCGATTCGAGCAAGACTCCAACTTCAACTCATCACCTCAGGTAGCGACCGACTACCCTACCATTCATTACCTCAAGTAGCAACCGGCTACTCTACCACCTCCCAACATCCCTTAGCATTCTTGCCCGAATCCAAAATCCTCCTTCTTTCCATTCAGCAATTTGGCAAACTTTTATTTTCAAATCCTCGGGATGTATACGCATACCGAGGGTTTTTAATCCCATCCCCCAAGTAACCGGTAAAACTTATTTGACTATAACAGGTCTAAGCACGGCTAATGCCTATATCCCTAAAAATTTATTGGTCGATTACAATCGACTAAATATGCCTAGGGTTACAAGGGTCGAGTTCTAGACCTATGTCACATGCATCTACCAGGCATATCTATTCTAGCATAAAATAATGTTAATACTAACATAGCATGCAAGGTTCGCAAACAAAATAATTGACTTTCACAAGTATGGGATTCAACATGGTCAAAGTGGGAATGCTTGCCTGACAGTACTGGATATACCACATAGGCTACACCACATCACATGCATACTCTGCAAAAACAAGTCAGACGCCTCTAACGTTTATGCTACAATACGTGGCTTTATGGCTACGTTGCAAACCGTTGCTACCTACGTTACCATAAGCACGATTGCTCTTGCAGTTATTTAACTGTCGGGGTGTATGGAATTGGAGATTCAGAAATCTCGAACCCCATACTAAACTTCGTCATACGCATGACCCCCGTGTAGATCACATCTACAAGCCCGCTCATTGTAAATTTATCTTTCTCAACTAAAGTGAAACCAAAGTCATCCTTAGCATGTCTCGATCCGAAGATCGTAAGGTTCGCCGGACCTCTGAAAATTTCACGATGCCGCCGAGATCAAAATTATGCAATGAGAGGGAAACAACAAGAAAATCCGGTGGTAGATCTCATCTAGCACCCCGCACATCATATGTGCAATGCCGCATATCACATATGCTCTAGTCGTACCTACAACTACGCATAGTACCGCTCTGATACCACTGTTGGGGAACGTGCTACGCAAAACAAAAATTTACCGCGCACAATCCACCCCAAGATCACTATCGAGGTGCAGGCAACGAGATCATACCTTCGACGATCACGTCAATGCAGCGGAGAAGTTAACCGATGTCGATGAAGTCCGCAGACTCCCGCAGCTAGGTTATACCTCCTAGCCGCGAGAGCGATCTCCTCGCGAATAGTTCGCCCGATCGAACGCCGAAGTATACGACGTCTCCGAGATATCCACGCGTACCGGATCAGCGACACCGCGGTAATGTGTGGACCAGCACACAAGAACAGCGGGGATCTACGAGAAGGAGAAGCAGCAGCGCGCCGGCAGCTGTACTAGATCCAATCTAGAAGAGAGAGAAAAAGAAGGCTGTGGCCAATCTAGAGATGGCCGGCCTAGGGTTTAGGGCTGCTTCTGGGGCTGCCTCTGGGGCTGCTCGGGATGCCCTTTGAGGTGCCCTGCCCCTCTATTTATAGGGGTTGGGGTTCTCTCTAGACAGGTGGAGTCCTACTCCAGCAGGGACACCCTGTTGGAGTTGGAGTCCAACTCCACCAGAACCTTCTAGAACTTCTGGAACCTTCTAGAACTTTTGGAACCTTCTAGAACTTCTAGAACCTTCTAGTACCTTCTAGAACATTCCAGAACCTTCTAGAACCTTCTGATACTTTCCGGAACACTTCCGGACATCACCGGAACCATCCGGGACCTCCCGAAACACTTTCGAGATCATTCGAAACACTTTCGGAACCCTTCTCTCTCATTCTCCATAAATAGTAGCATTCCTAAATGTCGCTAAAACGTTAAGCGTGTGACCCTATAGGTTCGAATATATGTGGACATGTCCGGAACACCTTCCGGTCAATAATCGTTAGCGGGATCTGGACACCCATAATGACTCCCACATATCATCGAAGATCTTTATCGAGCGAACCTCGTATTACCGCATATCATCCTTTTGCCTCACGATACGTTACACAACCCGAGGCGAGACTTTGACGGTATCCCTGTGATCAACTCCTTGATCACCATACCTAGTTATCCTCGTTACCGGTTTGTACTCTTTCTCGTTTCCGTATTCTGGTATCCCCGTGACTAACCTTTTAGTCACAATACCTAGCCAGGCGATGCTGGACACCGTAATACCGAGTGGGCCCAGAGTGTATCTCTCCATCGCCGGATGGGCAAATCGCAGTCTTGAGATATCTAGAACCACGATATACTTTCTGGTGTACCTGAAAGTCACATTTATAATTACCCAGTTACGGAGTAACGTTTGATGACCCCAAAGCAACCATCCGGTATCCGGGTCTACGATATTCTCATGGTCTAAGGACGCAAGTAAACGTTAACACATAATGAGAAGATACTGACAACATATTGATGAAGTGATCTCGTAGTATCTCATAAGGGGATCTATCCAACACCATTGTTACCCTAACAATGTGTTCCCATTATTGCCGGCATCCTTGTTACATTAACAATGCCCATGATCAGGAAAACAAGACAATCAACAATACATGAGCTAGTCTAGAGGCCTGACTAGGGATCTGAATGGTGTTTATTATTCCACACATGCAATTAGGTTTTCCTCTGAATCTCATATTCAAGAACCAATGCAATTCTAGCATAGAACATAAACTTAATCATGAACATGAAAATAGAATAATAACAACTTTATTATTGCCTCTAGGGCATATTTCCAACAAGAATATGTTTGAAAACAGGCCGAGAATCTATTTGAGGTTCTCTGGACCAATATTTCTTGATATATATACATATATCCTTTATGTTATGAATTACTTTGAGATTTAAATTTTTAAATTTTAAATTTCAAGCATCTTCAAAAAATAATTCAAAGCAGAAGTGGTACAAAAAGGAAGCTCAGGAAATTCTATAGTTTTAGGAAGAAGGACGGATTGATTTGGGTCAACAAATTGGGAGAAATAGACGTCCAAGGATTGGCTACGCTGAGGTCATTTACCATTTAACAGGACTCGGGTTCAAAGGGTGATGTCAAAAGCGATTTTTGCTTTTACGCCTCCTCCTAGAGTAGCCGGGTACTACGTTGGGTCACTTGGGCCCGCTCGTCAGGTGTGCTAGTTAGGGCGTGCCTGCAGGAACTTAGGCAGGGAGTGAGATTGGGGAAATAGGCGGGCGCCGGTGCTTACCTGCCACGGCGGATGGCAGTGTGCCGGCGGTGAATAGCGTTCGAGCTAGGGCGGGTGATGCTGAGAACAAGGTTAGATGAGCAGTGGTTCCTAGGTGTGTTGTTGTGGTTGGCCGGCGGGTGGTGCTGGGCAGAGCTCAAACCAGTGCTCGTGCGTTCGGGGAAACGCACGCCGGCGAGCTCCGTGGCAGCGGCGGCCGGAGCTAGCTGGGGCGGTGGCTTCGGAACTCCATTGTGGCGGCACGGCAAGGGGGGGGGAGGGCGGCCCACCGGTGGCACTCGGCGAGCTCGGCGGTTGATAGCAGCGGGGACGGTAAACTCCCGCTGGCAAGCGGCGGTCAAGGAGTCTTGCCGAGGGGCTTAGGCCGCAAAAGGAGGAGGTGAGTACGTAAGGAAAGAAATGGATTTCGGCGTGGAGCGGCGTGGTCTTCAACAGCTCGAGTGGCTTGGAGCGGCGTGGTCTTCAACAGCTCGAGGTGGCGCTCGGTCGTGTGAGGGCCGGAGCGGATCCAAGCGGGGGTGGCGGTGACTTGACGGGAAATCCTAGCGGCGGGCCAGTGGAAACAGGGCTATGGAGGCTTCGCTGATTGGGGAGAAGATTGGGGAGAGAAAGCTCGTGAAGAAGGAGCTCGGGTGCTCGAGAATGGCGAAAACGGCTCAGCAGGGCTGGAGTGGCTCGGTACTGAGAGGCGGAGGGAGCAGCGTCTAGTGGTGAGAGGAGGGCAATGACCAGAGGTGCTGGTCGGCCGAGCTGTGGAGGTAGGGGAGAGCTCAAGTGTTGCGGGCGCCTTATAGAACTTAGGGAAAAATATCCGGTGCCGTGATGGGTCACTGTATTCCGGTTGACTCGGCTTGGCTAGAGCGACGCCGGTCTTCCGCCGGTGAGCTGGCCTGACACGGCGAGGAAGAAGGAGCCATGCGCTGTTGTCTGCGGGCGGCGTGGCTTTGCGCACAGGGAAGAACAATGTGGTGCTGTAAAGGGGGAGAGAGGTAGAGAGAGATAGAGAGAAGGTGGAGTAGGAGATGGGGCTGTTGAGTGGAGCCCGGGTCCATGTGGGAGAGTGACAAAGGGAGTTCGGTTGGTAGAGTTTGGGTGGACTTAGAATTGAGACATGCATTCAACAGTGCAAAGAGCTGCAGATTGATTTGATGATACGTGGCACTGTTTATGAATAGGAGCGTAGAGACCAATTATAAGCTTTCGCGTTGAGGTTGGATGAAACTGAGTTATGTTTTACACTCCTACTCTTACAACGTGTGTATCTTGCTCTAGAGGTAGCGAAAGATTACTACATGCAATACATTTCTTGTGCCCATTCCAGCATGGCTAGGGAGTTATGGCGTGAGGTATTACCACGCTGGATTGGATTGATTAATCAGATATATGTATATGCATACATATATGGTAGCTTGTTCTGTAATTACCCGCATGATAGCTTGGTTATTCAAGGGAGACTAGCACGTTAGGGTTTTGTTATTAGTTTGCTAATCAACATGTTAGGAATATGCCGTTCTGCTGATCCCCACTCCAGCATGTTAGGTTTAGCCGGTGAGGAGTCAGGGTGATGGCGGATGTAGGAGAGATAAGATTTGGACACCCAGGAGAGAGAAAAGGTGGTGGAAATCAAGTGGCCACATGCAAAGGTATGTTGGGACTTTCAAGGTGTATGTGCCCATATACACTTGGAAATTTAAGTATGTATACATAGGGTTGTAGTAGAATTGATTGTGTTAGGGTTTTAAGTGTATATACCCACATACACTGAGAGTTAAGCGTATATAGGGTGGCGACGAGGCCAGGATAATGACAGGAAGTCATGGGAGATAGGACTCGGGAAAATGTTGCTGGTATGTTCGTACATATGCTTAGGACTGTGGCAGAGCTAGCGACGAGTTAGGGTTTTAGAAGGAATTAGATTTAAATAGGAAGAAAAGAAATCGGGTGCTCGGATCTAGGGTTTCGGAGCGCGGCAAGATGGGTAGAGATGGTGGAAACTCCCAAGGTTTCTCTCCTCTGGATTCGGGATCATCGGTTTTCAAGGTGCCGCTGACGTACCAGCGTATACTGCGTAGGTGTTGAGTTAGAGTATTCTTGCGCTAGGATTTTAGTGCATACATAAAAGCAGTATATACATGCTTATATTCACAATATGGCCTGGCGAGGTAGGTGGCAAAAGTTCATGTCGTTCGGAGAAAGTTTAGGGCATATATACGTTTAAATTTCGCAAGAGTATCGCGTGGCAACTAGCTATAGTTGTGGTCCAGGTTATACCAATTAGGAAAAAGGGAGGGGAAACAAGGGCGGATGGTTTTTGGCCTGATTTGCTTTTAGGGTTAGAATGATTTGATGTAAAGTTTTAATCGGGTGTGCTTTAGTTAGCGTTATTTAGTAAAAGTTTTTTGTAAGCCCTAATTTTCGAGTTTTAGAAAATCGGGGTGTGACAGATAACAACTTCTCAGCCGGTTAGAAAAAAATCAACTGAGATATTATACTATCCCAGTCGGTTTCTGAACGAAAAACCGACTGAGATATTAAACCGACAGAAGAGAAAACTTTTGTAGTCAGTTTTTACATGGGAATCGACTGAGATAATAGCATATCTCAGTCGGTTTCCCCTGTTCAACAGGCAACGATGAAGGCTCATCTCAGCCGGTTCCAGAGAAACAACCGGTTGGGATATTCGTTGGTAACAGGGCATTTCTGCCTGCCCTGAAACAGAAAAAGCAATTTATATTCCTAGATTCTCATAATCCGCAGAACACATTTCACATCCAACTTGAATTCATAATAGAAATTCATATTGACATCATATTTCAATTGACAACGAAACACAAATGAACGTATATAGAAATTCAATATTTACACCACAACATCCATCACATGTCTTGAGGAATTTGCAATAGATTGAAATGCAAGTGACAACTAAACATCGATCATTTGATTCAACAATTGTCCTAGTCATCGATCCGTCGTAGTAGAACTCGCCTTTTGGATCAATGACGCTATCAAGAAGAAACGTACCGAGTCTTCTCGAATCCTAGCTAGATCCGTCTTCGGTAATTCCATCCGTGCAACAGTACCAACCTGTCGATATGAAGATCATACTGATGCTAGATACAAGATGAATAAAACAAAATCAAAATGATAATTATCATACCTCGGTAACTGAGAATTTGTGAGCGGAAGCTCGAGACATGAGAAGGTTCATGTGATGGCCAACATAGAAGCCACACAAATTACTAAAATTGGGTTGCTGATGGCACTGCAAAGATATACATTCCCTCGGTATGTAGTTCTATAGAATTGATACCAGTGAGTCTAAAAGTGTGCGACAAGATACATACCGGAAAGGAGAAGTGGTGATACAACTTATGAGGGGCCCCCTCATCATCCTTTTTCCCCACGCGATTACAAAATATTTGGTACGCTCTGAATCGTGGAAGAAAAGCCATAATTATACCAATGACCTATTACCATCGAATTTCATGAGGTAATTTGTTTACCTATCGATCACTTTGCTGACTCTCTCGAAGTTGGTCATGTTTTTGAGGTATGAATTCATATAATACACCTTCTTGATAGGGAGTATGATAACAATAAGGATCCAATGGGAGCTAAATGGTCATTAATCCCAAGTTAGTTGATGATGCGCCGAAGGTGCGAAATGAACAAGTTGGAGACATTAACAAGTTTATAGCGCTTACCTTTTGTTGAAGGGATAGATGATGAATTTCTTATGCTGGTTGGCCTCCATGATATCGACAAGATAATCATCGACAACCCTTTCAGCATACTCCATGGATTGCTCGGAGGCAAGGTGTGGGTTGACGAATCCTATCAGTTCATTTGCTTCTCTCGCCTTGATATAAGCGAACCTACATATACACAAAGGGAAGAGTTCTGTATTTGTGACATGTGTAGGTATTATAGTAAATTAAATAGAGCATGATTGTAAGCACTTACAGTGTGGAGTATCTCACGAGGCCCGCGTCCAAGGCGCTTAGGTTGTACATAAGGAACAAGTCCTCCCAAGTCACGACGAACAGTCGATCCTTATCATGGAGGAAGTGCTCACGTCCGAACCTGCCAATGATGCTATCGCTCCGCTGATTCTTAGGTTTCTTAAAATTGGCCAAGTAATGGTTGTGCAATGCAGTGCAAGCTCAGCCAAGTTCAGACATCATCTTTTTGTGATTCTTGATCGGCTTTCCGGCCTTGTATGTCGGGACAGTCGGAGCGCTAGGGAGACTCCCTCCAGCTTCATATATCGCCTGTATTTCTTCGATGGTCATTTCTCGGCTAGCAGCTACATTCATCAAGTCCTTTTCCTTGCCATGCTTTGGCGATGCCACCTTGGGAGACCTCTTCGGCGATTCTTGTGTTGTCAGCTCAAGCTGTCTCGGTGACACGCCGCTACCACAAGAGGCGAGAAGATCTGCCGGTCGCGGCGAAACCTTCTTAGTCGGCCGCGACGCATCAAGAGAGATGTCGCTCTTGGGCCATTGGATGAATGTCTCCTTGGCTTGACTTAGAGTTAAGATCTCGTTGTTCGGTGGAATCGGGAGCTTCAGCTTGCTGAAAGTGTCATTAACCCAATTGATGCTCACCTTTGCGTTCATAGGGTCTAGGGGGACGTTATGTATCCTCTGCTCTCCCTTTGCTGGGAACACTAGCCCCCAAGCGGTATCTACAAGATCATCCATGCTCACCAACCTAACTTGAATCGTGCATCTCGTGGGAGCCTACATCAAAGAACGCGTTTTAGCCAATAGGTCACAAACAATCTTATGTGGAATAATTTTTCAAGGTATATCAAGAATACCTCGATCTCATCACAGGGGAAGGTAGAAGTTGTATCTTCCTGGTGAGTCGGGAGGTCGATCGACGTGCAGCTACTGCGTCGTGCCCTAGGGCTGGCAGCAACTGGCTGTTCTTGTCGCAGAGTTAGAATCCACTCCGCTCTTAAGTCCCGAAGTATCTCTTGCTTGAACTCTTCGCGCTTGCATTATTCTTCAGTGGCTTTCCTCGCCCTTTTGCGTTCGCGCTTCGCCTCCAAAGCCTGGGAGAGTCCATACTTGTGGGGAACGAGAGAACCTACACCCCTCGTGCGACCTGGGTGCTCGGGGTTTCCCAAGCCCTCTTTGTGAGAGTTGAGTGGCGTGAGGTGGAAGCTCGATCAACTCGCGCTGCTGAGTTGTCCTAACTCTACTGAGGATCGTTGCGAGCTACATCGTGAGCTAGGTCGAGAGGGGGAGGAATTTGTTGCGCATTCATGGCATACATGTGATTCATGGCATTCATTATTCATATACGTTTGGATTCAAATGAAATTTAAACTTTATTGATCAATGAATATTACAATATCATGGTACAATGATATTACAAAATGAATAAAGAAGAAGAAAAATAAAAATTACATGAGGAGATTCTACCTATACAAACATCTAAACCTTAGTCGTCGAGCCTTCGCCATCTTGAGCCGTAGAAGAACACCGAGAGTCGGAAGGGGGAAATCTTCAGAAATGTTGGCGGTCATCCGAGGTCGTCGAGTATGGGCACTCGAGACCGTTGGAGTCACGTCGTTGCTGTAGGAGGCAAGGGTTTTTGAAATCGGGATTTTGAAAACGGTATTTTGAAATATATGTGGTCTTATCGGCATAGTTTCGCAGACATCCGCAGGGTTAGCTGCGAGGGCAAAATAGTGCCGATGACCTAAATAGTTTTTAGGTTTGAAAAATAAGTTGGAAAACATTTTGTTTTTGAAAATGTCCGAGGGCCACGTGGCTAAGACCCTCATCGGACAAATCTAATATTTAGTATTAGGGATAAAAGAGATGAGGATAATAAAATATATTTTATTTTTCCTAAAACTAAATTGCCTCCATAATTTTGGTTTTGAAAAGAATTTATTTTATAAAAATCAAAGAAGAGATAGGCATCAACCCAACCGAAGTTATCCATCAGCCTGCATTCTTTGACCAAGGCAAGAATAATTGATTTATAAGGCAACAAACCATTGAGTGAATATCCAGCAATAGCCACATACAATTTGATCAAGGCAACCTGTGTAGATAAGGCATCAGCACCTCGAGAGAGGCAACCAGCAGCTCATTAGTTTTGACCGAAGTCAAAACTTTCCTTAATTCATAAGGCAACCGAATATAAGGGAAATAGCCATAGCAATTCAGCCGAAGGCAGCAAGCAGCCACGTAGCACCATGAGGCAACAGGAGGTGGCAGGATATTTACCAAGTAGAGCTCGGTAGAAAAAGGAGCAAAGCAGCCGGAGAGTAGAGCTCACAGCACGGGAGTAATAGCCTTTGAGACTACCAGTCTCTCAAAAGCTAAGAGCAGCGAGAGAGTAATAGCATGGCAGCCATTTAGGAGGAGTCGAAGCAAGGTAGAAGACCATCTGGATTAGGAGTAGGAGCAGTACGACAAGAGGAAGATTACCAAGGTGTTTAGGAGTCAGTGTCACACTCTGATTTTCCAAACTTGCATAACAGCGTATTATCACATGCACTTAGGGCATTCCTGATATACATAGACTCAAAACACTAGAAACCACCACACGCGCACCGTATACGTGCATGAACCCTAACGCAATATATACACCATATACGTCGATACACCCAGGGCACCCTGCAACCAAATAGTCCCAAGCCGAGGTAGGAGGATTTCTGAGAGCTCCCATATTCCCTCCACCCCTTGCCGCACCTCGGAACCCTAGTTCCAGCCCTGACCTTTTTATTTCCAATTAAATCCAATTCGTTCCAAAAACCCTAATCGCGAGATTACGTAACGACCTTCGGCCCTCCTAAAAATTTTGAGAAAATTTATGTAACACCCTAATAATATCTTCAACACAAATATAAAATAAAATAGACATGTCCAGTTCAAAAATATCTGAATATAAAAATAATAAACGATAGGACAAACATAACCATTGCACTACAGCCTATAGAATTAAATCTCCAAAAATTCCAATAAAATTCCACAATGATCTCCACAGTTCCAGGAGTCCAAATATACAAAAACATGAGCATGCTCAGTTCAAAAATCTGGAATGGTCGCTATCGAACACCTGGGTGCAAATCCTTTCGCCGCATGAAATCACGGGAAGACCATAACCAAAAGTTACCAAAAACCACGTGGGACCTCTTCTCGGTTTTCCCAACACATCTACCTCCATAACTTCCCTTGGCAGCACAATGTCCCGTCTTTTCCACTTCAAACACAGTACTTGGCACGCTGCGGCAACCAACCCTCTGATCAGAACAATGTTGCATTCGGTGCCTAACTTCCCTATTGTCTTGGACACGTGCTCTAGCCCTCCAGTGACATGGTGACGCGTGGCAAGATAGCTCCGCACGCCCGGTGGCACTCAATGCCATCTTGGACGCGCACTGGCTTGACGCTGGACGCGCTCCGGCATGCCCGCGGTGGCACCGCGTCCCCGCCAACAGCCATCCCGTGCCGCTCGCTGGTGCCACGCGCCACGACCGTCCTCTGAGCCCTCTGTAGCCATAGCATCACTCCAAGCACCTCGGCGACATCTCAGCACCAAACCCGAGCTCACCACAGTATGCACTCGGAGCACAAGGCTGCGCTGACCGTCGAAGCAGCACCGGCCACCGCACCACCTCACGCCACTAAGTCGTCTTGCTCCCTCCCGCCGCTGTGCATCACTAGTTTGCGTAGGCATCGTCCCATCCTGAGTTAAAGTCAGCTCCAGCGGCAGCGTTGTTTCCATCCTCGCAGCTCCCCTATAAGAAGACCCCCGAGAGTCCCTGCCTCGGCATCCCGCCTTCCCTTTTTTCTCCAAGCCATCATCTGAACTCCCAGGGTGCCGGAAGCTACTCAACCCTCCTAGGCTTCCCCCAGTCCCCGCCGTGAACCGTAGCCAAACTGCTACTCGCCATGGTCCGTAGCCAAGCAGCTCCTGTCCTCATCAATCCGAGCTACACCGAACACTATTCTCCAATTGCCAACACCAGCTTGATCCCTAGCTCTACCTCTCCCAAGGTCCGCCGCCAATTGCTCCGATTAACCAACGCCACCAAAAGCCCCAAATCCAACCTAGCGATGCCGCTACCGCCGGTCTCCCTCTGTCCGAGCAGCCGACCAAGCCAGGGGAATCTAACCCACCAACCCGAGCCAGACAGGTGAGGAAAAACACCGCATGACGCGTGGGCCCCAGGTAGGAACGAGGCCCACTGCTGGTTAAGTGGCCACACCCCTGCCCTATTGTCACACCCTGATTTTTCAAAACCTGAAAATTAGGGCTAACAAAAACTTTTTCGCTTATAATGTCAGTCAAAATATACCTAACTAAAACTTTAATTCAAATCAGGAAACCAAAGAACAAAAACCCTTACTCCTAAATTTCTTGATCTCTATTTTGTCGAAACTCTAATTCCCCGAATTATGTCCGAAAACACGGCAACCCTGTTCGACACCTTGTCTCCATACGTGACCACGCGCCATGCGTTCTCGCCATGAACACATCTTTGGCATCCCCTTTCTCTTTTTTTTTCCAAGTCGGTGTAATCTGGACCGACACCTGCAGCTAAATACCCACGCGATACTTCGGTGAAATTGAAACATATATATGTTTTGAACCTTTTCCGATTGACGTGAGTTTCTGCCACCTACATCGCCATGTCCTATCATGAGCAGGGGCACATATATACTACTTTTAGATATATGCATATACGCAAAACCCCTGAACCCCGGCACTTTCTACTTGCTTCTGCCACAGATCCAAGACATGCATATATATGGGTATACTGATGGCATCTCTCAAACTCTAGCCTAGCATGACCTTTTCTGCTCATTCCGACCTTATCGCAACCCGGTATATGCAAAAATTCCCGCGTGTATGTATGCACATACACTCCGAAACCCTAACTCGTTTCCTTTGAACTTAAGTGAACCCAGAACCCATGCTCCTAATCTACCCACCAACATTTCATAAGCTCCAGCTACAATAATCAAAATGCTAGTAACGTGTTAAGCTTGAACCAACCAATTTGCACATATGTAGCCCCTGAACCAACATGCACTCTTGCGTGATCCCTTTTGCCATTCAAAAGAATTAGATTGAACCTGGTAGATATTTTGAGCAATACGCTTTTGTTGACCTTCCGCCTATTCTGCTATCTCCACATCTCGTGCACCAATCGACCTCCCCATACCTCACTTCCACGTGGGCCCCAAACTCCTCCAGTCAACTCCATCTACTTCCTCTGAGCTCCTCTCTCTACTGAGCACAGCCGGTACTGCTCCTCCATGAACACGTAGTGTCGCACCATTAAAGTCCTACGGCATTCGGCACCTAAACTCAATGCCCCTTTTGCCAGCACACGCACCAAACGGTGCCTAACTCCACTGTCCAGCACGAGCTGTCTACTCCTTCACCGCTGCACTAGGCCACTTCATCATCCTGGCCTAGCATCAATGCATAGTTCAGCTGGATTCCCGCCGTGGCCACCGTCGACACACACCCCAGCCATGTGCACACTGCTCCTTGCCTTATCCCTCTCTCTTCCGCTGATTAAGCTAATGCCCGAGCTCGTACTCGAGCTCCCTCTCCAAGCTAAATCCTAGGCTCTTCCCCATTCCCCATTTCTCCATTCCCGAGCTCCATCTTCCTCGCCTAGATTTTCTTCACCCCCATAGCACCAGCCGAGCTCCCCTACTCCTCCAACCGAGCTGCATGTCCTCCTCAAGTCGGAGCCCCAATTTCTCCAACAGACCTTCTCCAAAATCGAGCTCTCCCCATTCCTTTCTTGTCCACTGTCTAACTCCCAGCTGAGCTCCACCGCAAACCGCTCCACACCTTCTCCCCAGAGCTCCCTAGACTTGAACTGTAGCTCACCGCCGCCAGCGACGGGATTCCCCTCAACCCGAGCTACTCCGTCGCGGACGGCTCCAATCCGTTGACCCAACACCCTCATCTCATCGCCTCGCCCCCTTTTCTTCTTGGCTTGATCCCGAGCACGTGAGCTGTTCCACCAACCTCCCGCCATCGCCGGCGAGCTCACCTTTTCTCGCTACGCCATCCTCCTCCGGTCTGCTCCTTGCCCAGCACCACCACACGTCGCCGGCGAGCGCTCCTCAAGTCGCCCCGCCTCTACCCTTCCTCAGCTCCGGTAGAGGCCGAGTCTAGCACCTCACCGACAGAGCGACCCCGTGCTGATGAAGAGCCGCCTTCTGCCCCTATCACCGGCGATCCTAGCTGCCGCTTCCGTTGGATCCGCCCTCTGATGCCACCGGTCCGGTTAGCACCGAGGCTGGTGCTCGCCATCATCTAAATCGACGACGAAATACGTCCACTGTCGCCACCAATGCCGGGATCCCCACCGTCCGAGAGACTGGTGAGTTCCACCTCCCTCCGCCGCCCCGGCGAGATCTACACCTCGTCGCCACCCCTCGCATTCCCCGCCACTGTCTAACTCCCGACCCCTCACTCCCAAGGGCCTAGCTCCCCTGCCCTTGTTAAGGACGATAGCGTGCCGCCGTGCCGCTCGGCGAGCCCGCCGCTCGCCACCGGAGGAAGCATCCAAGTTGCCGCTGGTAAGCCGTTCCGGCAGCAGCTGCCAAAGTCAGCCCCTTTTCCCCTTCTTTAGTCATTCTGTTTCCACCAAGCTAATCTGTCCGGAACTGTGATTAATTCGCGTGATTAAAAGAACGATTACGGACCGAGCTAGTCCACGGTCGGTCCGAACGGTCACTCCTACTCCTGCGCCTCTCTCATATAAAGCGCAGCTGTTTTCCTTTTGTTTTCAGGTCGCCTCCATGCGTCAAAAACGTATCTGCCAAAGACGTTCTGGGCATCAGCCCTAATCTCAGTCTAGCTAAAAACTCCGGACGGCTATACCTCCCTATATACTTATCCGAATCCCTTCCTTCTTCCTCCTAATTCCTTAACATTTCATGAGCTTTAAATCAATAGTACTTCTGAAAGTTTTAAAGTATTTAAAATTTCATGTTTTAACCCTAAACCTTAGGTGGTTGCGCAATTTGAAGTATGCACATCTCGAAGGATTGGCTCAGAGAATTTTGAGGGCATTCCCAACATGTATCAAACCTATTTCATCCGTTGGCCTCAACTACATTGTTGAAGCCCTAGAAATTCATTTGAAAGGCTATGAGGCAGGTTATATACGCACATACCATCTAAAACAATAGAGAATGATTTGCGGTAAGCTTGCAGTTAATTCTAGAACATCTGTCTAGGCTTACCAAGTGTTTAGAAAGATGTTGGTTTCAGCATATGCATTAGGTCAAAATCTTCTGCTTAGGACAATCGGGACATGAAGGCCTAGGTGACGCACACCTCACGCCACAATCAATAATGTGATTAATAAAACCTCGAACTATACACCCACAAGTTTTATATATGAATCCCTCTAAGGACATTTTAAAAGATGATATACCATCTGAACCCAAATGAAACGTGAGGTTCGAGATCATTCCAAGTATTAATACGCCATAACTCCAATAAGCTAGGGCTTCCAATTCTAATAAACCCTTAATCTTAGCAAACCCTAGTTGTCCACCACATCCCTTGGGAAAAACCCGAAAACTCTTTGAAGTTCAGTGCATAGCTTGTATGTTGCATGAGTGTATGTTGGTTTTCATTTGGTTCTTCCCCGCATTGTTGATTTATTCGTCGTTCTCTCGACGTGTAGATACCGACATTAGGAGATATCGCGTGAAGAATCTCGGACAATTGTCGAATCGAGTTCAAGACCGAGACCCGGCCAATCATGCCAGGCAAGCATTCCCACTTTGAACATGTTGAATCCCATATTTGTAAAACGTAATTACTTTGTTTGCGAACCTTGCATGCTATGTTAATATCAACGTTATTTTATGCTAGAGTAGTTAAGCCTAGTAGTTGCATGTGGCGTAGGCTTGCATATCCGGCCTTGGTAACCCTAGGCTTAACGAGTCGGTTGATATTCGATCGACGAGTTAGTAGGGGTATAGGCTTTAGCCGTTCTTAGACCTGCCGTAGTTAAAACAAAGTTTTACTAGGTACGATGGGAATGGGATCAAAACCCTCGGTTTGCTTATGCATTCCGAGGAATCTTTTAAAAAAGAAATGTTTATCAAAATCCCGAGCGAAATGATGGAGGATTTTGATTCGGGCAAGAATATTAAGGGGTGTTGGAGGATGGTAGAGTAGCCGGTTGCTACTTGAGGTGATGAGTATGGAATGGTAGGGTAGCCGGTTGCTACCTGAGGTGAAGGGTTGAAACTGGACTCATGCTCGAATCGATTAAGGACCGAACCTAAGTGCCGCTAAATCAGTTCCACACCGTACGTCCACATGTCCTTTATGGGAAGGACTTGACTCGGTACCCTGTCTAATGCTAGAGCTCGGAACCGTGGGAAGTTAGGGTGATGTGCTAGGATGGATTTAGGACCCCTAGAGGATCTTCATGGAACTGCGTGGAGGTAAAGCTCTCAGTGAGTTCCACGTAGTACGTGTACATAGGTTCGACACAAAGGTGGAGTCTCATTTTTGTCATCCGGGATGCAAAAGATGGGTTACCCACCTAGCGGGTCTGGCTCTGGTATAAACACGGGCGAAAGGTCTCGTTGTAATATCCCTGTCAGTATACGTCGCGAAGTATACCCAGGGTGACTTACATCTTGTGGGTAAAGCCATACAACCTCTGCAGAGTGTTAAAAACTGTTCGAATAGCCGCGTCCTCGGTCATGGACATGAACTGGCAAGGCCACACATTTGTTAGACTAAGTTTTGTTTGTGAAAGCTGGGGAAAGGGGATTAAGGACATGGACATGTTGTGTCCACAGAGTGCAATTTACGCTACACGGATGGTAGCCAGGAATTGCAGAAGAGGAGGCTAGCTGCACTGCCCAGGGTAGTGCGAGCGGGAGCCAAAAAGGGTAGGCGTGATAGGCTGAGCTATCACGCTGAGGAAAGGAAAAAGGGAGGTAGCGGATTCTACCTCGAATGATGATTGTTACTACGAACTACTTCTGTTTTCAAAATAGCTTTGAAACCTACTAGCGTATTTACGATGAAAACTTACATTTCCGCACAACTAACAACATAGGGTAGAGCTATTCCTTGATCTATTCTCTGCATGAAATATTGCCGTATATTTCCTCCTGTGGGAATAGCTTGCGAGTACATTCAATGTACTCACCAGGCTTGTTGATTTGGCCAGACGAAGGAGACATCAAATCCGAGGATACGAATACGATCGTAGAAGCTAGGGCGCAACCCCAGCCTGTTGCCTGTCGGGTATGGCATATTGATGAGCTCCCTCACCGCTTGATTTCCGCTGCAAATTCATAGCCGTTGGGCTACAGGTATCAGACAATCGACATTGACGGTCTATTTACTTTTATACGTGTGTATGACAATGATATACAGGTTAACTTGTGTGTACCGACTACTGATCCAGGGACCGGTACAGTAATCACAAGGAAGTATCCGGCCTTAAAACCGGGTACGCCACACCCATTCCTGTCAACCTCTCTGGAAAGCGTATTTGGCTCCTGAAGAAAGCGCAAACTCCCCTAGAACCGGTTTTTCAGTACCGGCTTTATACTGGTTCATCCGGTTTAGGGTCAAACAGACCGGGTTTTGGCACTCTGAAACTGGTTCTGGGATTCTTAGATGTAGTGACCCTATTTTCAAATACGAGGTCAGTGAAAATCTTCACGAACATAAACGATTTCTTTCATTCGCATGCATGCATATAGATACTTCAGAAATGATTTCGATTTAAAAATCCTAACATGCGCCCTTAAGGTTAACATGAGATCGAACAGCAAAAAAAAACTAATGCCGCTAAAACTCACGATTCCAAAACTCGTGCATGTTCCTCACCTCCCAGCCATCGATTGGTTCTATCTTATTTCAGTGCTGTTATCTTGTGTTCGGATGGATGCATGTTTACGCAAGTTAATTGAAATGCCTACGATGCTAATGGCCAAGGTTAATAGTTCATGGTAAATTCGGGTTAGTTCGGTTAGCTATACCTAATCCCGGAGGAGGCACCCTCGATGCTACAACGAGTATAAAATGTTTAAGCATCAATAAATCCAAAGCCTACGTTAATATTACTCGATCCGAGTACAAGCTGGAATGGATCTGTATATACATAGTTTACCACATCTTTTTCTTCTAAATTCCTTTTGTCCAAAAATTGAATCAGAAACAGTAAGAACATCGAAACAAAATAAAAAGAAGAAAATCCTTCTTGCCGTGGGAACCACCCCACAGATCTTTTCTCTTTCCCTTTTTCATTTCTTCATCTGGCAGCCCCCCTCCTCTCCACGTAACAACCCCCTGGCAGCTCACTTCAGTACACTGCTCTCTCTCTCTTCTTCTCCACGCACAGTAGGCATTCTTCTTCTTCTTCCCCAAAACACCAACAAGACCAGCCTCTTCTCTCTTACAAATCCCCTCCAAAATCTGGGAATGAGGCTCTGCATGTTATACCAACAGATTCCCCAACTCCTGAGCTTTCCAATCATCCAAGAAATGTTGGCATGCAAGGAGATTTGAGCACCCTGCCAATTATTTTCCAATCCAAGTTCTTATAGCTCTACTGTTCATCATCTCCTACCTCAGGCCGGGTTCTCTCTCTGACCTCTCTCTTCTAGCAAGTCACCCGAGCTCTCCCTCCCCTGCTTGCTCAGCTCGCCACCGGCCCCTTCTCCTCCTGCCGCCCTTGCTCCCCATTACTGGAGCCCCGCTCGCCCTGTCCGAGCTCTGCTCTGAGCCCCCCCCCACCAGATCCACGCCGCCGCCTGTGCTCCCTCAGGCCGCCTCACGCCGCCGGAGCCCTCCTCCCCTGCTTCACCCAGCTGCCGCCGAGGGCCTCCACGCCGCCGCCTCTTTGGGTCCCGCCGAGGTCTGCCTCGGCTGCCCCGTGGCCGCGCGCCGCCGCTCCAAGCCCGCCGCCGGCCACCCGTGGCGTCCCCGCGCCCCTGCTTCCTGGAGCGCCGCCTCTCCTCGGCCACGAGCAGCCCACCCTCAGTCACCTCGAGGTGAGGCTCGCCCCCAAGCTCCCATTCCCTCCCGGCCTATTGCTTCTCGAGCCGCCAATGGCAGTTAGAGTGGTGCAGGTACTCGAGCGGTAGAATTAATGGTTAACGGTAAGCATCAGTGGTGCGGTTAGCAGTTGATAGGAAAGTTCGTTGACAGCAGTTAAGTAGTTAGCATCTTGATTAGGACCAGTTGATTGCGCTTAGACAGCAGTATATACCAACCATTTTATCGCCCCACATTGTATCCAAAGTGCTCAAGTATTACCCATTTCATAATGCCGAGATAATTTCATCCATATATGTAATAAGCCGTTAAGTGCTAACCAGTAAGGTTGATGGTATAATATATTAGTAATACCAAAGATGTCTAACTAACCAATCTTACATGTAGGAGAAGCTAACCGGGTATGCGGATGACTCGTAAGTTAATTGCGGTTAAATCCAAACGTAGCTAGCATCTAACATATTGTTGCTTTCGAGTATATCCAAAGACAAGACTGTAACTAAGACAGGATTAGTGAGAGCTAGGCTTGGGTAGTATACGTAATGCCTTAGCTACCTCAGAAAAATAACTAATTATTGAGGTATCGTTAGAGATGTTTAGCTAATCCACATTATTAGGTGCAGAAGCAACTAACCGTTGTGTCTTGCCATGGAAACACAACTAACAAGCTTGATTGTTAGCCATTAGTAAGGTTAGATAAATTAGTGTACCGATAACTCTAATAACCACTAGTTGGGTTCGTGGATGTAAACTACTTTGAACCTGCTGAGGGCTGGGAAGTTAACACATTAATCCAACGTAAAGCAAATAGATCTCAATGCTGATAAATTATGGACAATATTCCTCACTGTAAATACTAGCTATCAATGCAATGTAGGGAATAGTTATTTTTCGAGATCAAGTTAAATAGTGCCTAACTCAGCTGACCACCGCAATAAGTAAACCATGTGAAAATACAAGTGTACTCTAGCTGATTCCTTAGTTGCACATGTTGCCTCTGAACGTTAATGTTTAATCTAGTTGTCTGATCCCCACTGTCATTTAATTACCACGTACGCTTGTCACTTTCCATAAATCAATTCCAGTTGGGTGTGAGGACAATTGACATACTACTTCCTTACTAAGAAGAAGACAGGAAATGCTAAAGTTGGTTTAACCTGTAGAAGCTCATACGAATGCTAACGATCTCCTAATACATGTATACTAGAACATCTAGCTTAGCCGTCAAATCAAAATAGCTAGTGTCACACTTCGCCTAACGACCAGTAAATAATCGCGACTCCATGTTCTCACCTACGACAACGAATCAACCAAATGAGCCCTAAACACCTGTTGCACCATAACTTAACATGCATGCATGGTAGGATAACGACAGGTCAATTAAACCTAGAACCCGGAACATGTTAGTCAACCTAGAGTTATATATACATCCGCGCACCACCTTAGATACCTACATCTAGCATTGTCCATTCATCATGCATACATGCTGAGTCTTATGGTCTTCTTTTGCCATTTCTTTCCGGCGTTTCGAATCGTTCACAATAGGACTCGAAGAGGGAGACCACCAGGCTCACAACCCCACGCAAGATCAGGAATTCTACGGCCAAGGCAAGCAGAGCTTGTTGCATCTTATTGTTATCATTTCTTGTGCTTACTTATCTATGTTTACGGTAGAATTGTCTGTTATATGTGAGGGTCGGAATTCCCTGAAACTAGCATGGCTAGGTATGGTTGTGTGGGTCATGTACGCTGTGTCTGTAAACTTCTTGGATTTGGTTAAGTGAGATGTGAGAGTCGAGGGTTTTGCACGATGAACACGGTTAGGTATGAATTGCGTACCTCGTTGAGAGGTGGATGAGTACCTCATTGAGAGGTGGATGCGTACCTCATGAGAGGTGGATGAGTACCTCGTTGAGAGGTGGATTAGTACCTCGTTGAGAGGTGGATTTACGGAGATACCAACCGGAGTTAATCGTGCAATCTCCCATATCACCGCGTGGACGTTAGCGAGAACCAACACTGAGGATAGCTGGGGTAAGCCTCCATGCACTTTGGAGGCTCGCTACCTCCAAACTGTTATGCACTCACTATGCCTGCAGGGGTTGAGTTGTCGGTAGCGGTCCGAGAGGGTAGATGAAAATGTGTGTATGATGTACCGATTGGATTTGATGTAGGGGCTGCCCTAATTGATTTGGATATCTGTTAATTGGATTCGTTTGGATTGGATTTGTGGGTTGCCCTAATGGATTTGGGAATTGTCGACGTGATCTCGTGGTGGTTTGTTTGCGTTATGTTGTGCCTTGAATTACATGGTTACTTAGCTCGTCTTTACTTCACCTTGTTCATGTTCCAGTCTTAATTTGTATCTTGTTACTCTGAGAAGCATCCATGTTTAATTGTTGTTGTACTAGTATGAGTAGGACATTTAATCAAGCACGGATAAGTCTTGCGAGTACATTCGTACTCACCCAGGTTATTCCTGGAGCTTGCAGGTGAGCCGGTGGTTGAGGACTATTTCGATGATGCCTGAAATTGCGTTTCCTCGGTTGTGTTCGATTCATGGGGTAGTTTGTAGCTTTTGTTCAGCGGTCACAATGCCGCTGTGGGACCCATTTACCTTGTTTCCGCTGTCGTTTAACTTCTCCGTACTCGGATATGTTGTTGGTGATGACCGAATGATGTAATATGTTGTCCCATCGTGGACAGCTACTATTTATATCATATTTGTAGAGCTTTGTTATGATATCCGAGTTGTTATTCCAGGCTGCCCTTACGCAATGCGTGTATGATATGAAGCGTTTGGGTATGCCGTGAAGGGTTACGCTTGTACCGGTTGTTACTAGGTTGGGCAGGAATCGGTTGAGTGACCCGCTGGCTGAGATGCTGTGCCGGCCAGGCAGGGTGTGGGCGTTCTACCGGGCTTTCGAGCGACCCACTAGCCTTCGAGCTAGGTTAGGGTGTGGGTAGAACTGCCGGGCTCCTCCGACCTTGTTTTCCCTGGTAGTAATTGGGAACGACTCTAAACCTTCACCGGATTATGGAATCGTATGTGGTTCTGGGAAGATTGGTCGCTTCCGGCCGGCTCGCACGTGGCGGGTGTCGGATCGTTCCGTCTTGGTGCGTACGGCGCAGGTACCGTGCCACCGGGCTGACGAGTCCTTCGGTCCTTGGCGACTTCGCGTTCCCTTAACCATATGCAATTCCGGGTCCGTGACATTAGATTAATTCCAAACTTTTGTTTCAAAGGGATTTGAATTTTCAAAAATATTTAGGGCATAAACCGTAAAAGTTAAAATTAGGGCATTCTTTATTTCCTTTAAGTCAACATATATACCCTATATATATATGTGCAGAACGGGCTTCTACTGACGGGCACTTAACCCCCTCTACTGACGGACGGGGGGCCCGTCACCCTGGGAATGTCAGTGGAGGGGTGACCTCCACCGACGGGCACGGGGACCGTCAGTGTAAACCAATCACCACTGACGGTCGTCTGACTAATTAGTCGGTGAGTCTTCATGTCAACTAATCTCCCGATGTTTGCCGAGTAACCGGAAGAAATTTTGACACATTGGAGGCACTCCAAGAAATTAACGATCTCTTTTTTGCTCAGGGTGTAAAAGCAGCGGGACAGTCCGTCTTCATTCTGATTGCACCCGTGCCCAACTTGGTCGTTTGCTTGGTTGCCCACAGCTTCTTTCTTATACCCAAGTATTCCATGTCAGCTCGTGCCTTTGGTCCATCTTTTGTCTTGTCTAACATGTTTAGCAGGATACCGAGCAGGCTGTCGCACACATTTTTTCAACATGCATGACATCTATGCTGTGACGTGTGCTTAGGAATCTCCAGTAAAGTAAATCTCAAAACACGGATTTCCTTTTCCAGACGCCGTCCTGCATGGGAACAGGCGATTGTGTTTTACCCGGCGTAACGGGGGGCATTGTGTTCACGATGTCATAGATTTCTACCCCTGTCTTCTCCCGGGGCGCCGAACGGATCTCAACAGTATTATCAAACAACTCCTTCTCTTGCCTCCATGGGTCGTTCTGTTTCAGCCACCTTCGGTGGCCCATGAAAACGATTTTTTAGAGCCCTTTAAGTGTAAACTTGTTGTAAACTCCAAACACTTAACACATCCTTTGTATCCGTGAACACACTGGCAGGATTGATATCCGTACGTGGGATAGTCTTGGACCATCGTGAACAGCAGCGCTTTCAGATTGAAATATTCTTCTTGGAAAGCGTCCCAGACCTGGGCCCCTGGTTCCCATAGTGTAGCGAGTTCTTCGAACAACAACTGATGGTACACGTTCAGATCGTTCCTAGGTTGCTTCGGCCCTTGAATGAGAATAGAGAGGTGTATGTACTTTCCGCTTCATGCAGAGCCACGGAGAAAGGTTGTACATCCATAGAACCACGGGCCATGTGCTGTGTCTGCTGCTCATGTTGCCGAACGGGTTGATTCCGTCCGTACTCATACCGAACCTGATGTTCCTCGGATCTTTTCCGAAATCATCGTATTGGGCGTCGATTGCCCGCCACTGCGAAGCATCGGCAGGGTGCCTCATCACGCCATCATCACTTTTTCGCCCCTCGGCGTGCCAACGTATCAGCTTTGCCTCCTTCTTGTTAGCGAATAAACGCTTCAAACTGGGGAAGGACTGGAAGATACCAAACAACCTTTGCGGGAGTGCCACTCGTCACTGGGTCCTCATCATCGGCTTGGTTTCTACCCCGCTTGAATCTGGATGTGTTGCACGTAGGACACTTGTACAGCTTCTCGTGCTCCGTGCGGTAAATGAAGCAGTCATTCGGGCACGCGTGGAACCTCTGCACGTCCAATCCAAGAGGGCAGACAACCTTCTTGGCTTCATCGGTGCTAGTAGGCAACAAGTTGTTTTTGGGAAAAAACTTTTGCAAGATAAGCCAGTGTCTCGCCGAAGCCTTCGTCCGGACAATTATGGGCTGCCTTGATCCTTAGAAGTTCCAGCGTGACCGACAGACGCGTGTGCTCTGGATCGGAACCGGTATACAACGGGGTTTGTGAGTCTTCAACTAGTCTCGTGAACTTAGCAGCCTCTCTTTCATCCTCGGGATCTATCACCACCTGCTCCACCATGTGAACGTCCTGCACCATATCGGCCAAATTGTTTCCCGTTTCTCCTTCGGCGTCAGGTTCGATACTCCCCTCGTCTTCTTCGTCATCTCCGTGTTCGGCATCTTGCTGTAACACCTGATCTTCCTCCTCCTCGCCGTGACATGTCCAACGTGTATAGCCTGACATGAAACCCTTAAGCGCCAGGTGTACCGTCACCCTCCCTCTCGTATCGAACATTACCAAATTTTTGCAATCGCGACATGGACAGCAAATCTTCGTGCCACCTTTTGTCCTCATATCTCGTTCGGCGACATCAAGAAACTCGTTCAAAGCCATAGCCCAACTCTCTGTCGCCCGGTTGTCGTACATCCAACTGCGATCCATCGATCAACACCTACGACACGAAACTAATCAGTTCGATAACCGAAAATCACATCAAATACATATACGAAATGAAAAGAACACTAGCGAGCATTATTACCGAGCGCTAGCGATCTTTTCGGTGATAAATGATAATGGAGAGAGTGGGAGTGAGAGGAGGAGGGAGAGAATGAGAGAGAGCTAGAAATGGGTGAAGAATTAATATGGATGAGGAGGAGGGAGGGAGAGAGTGAGAGGATGAGGAGGAGGGAGAGAGTGAGAGGATGAGGAGGAGGGAGAGTGAGAGGATGAGGAGGAGGGAGAGAGTGAGAGGATGAGGAGGATGGAGAGAGTGAGAGGAGGAGCAAAAAGATCTAGATCTAGATCTAGTCCCTCTAGAGCTTAGGGATGAGGGTTGGGGAGAGGGGAGAAGTGGTTGTGGGTTGGGGGGGGGGAGGGGGGCGGCGGCGGCGGCGGCAGCAGCTAGGGGGGACGGCGGCGCTTGCTGCTGGCCGGTTGGCGCGCGAGCACTGGCCAGCAGCAAGGGCGAGCTCTGGTTTTATAGTGAGGAGCACCACTGACGGGCTCTTAAAAGGGCACCGTCAGTGATTCATAAGCAACGTATGCACCAAATACCGCTGACGGACGCGAAAGATAACCGTCAGTGAAGACAACATCTCCACTGACGGGCAGCATTTAAGGGCTCGTCAGTGATATGGCACGTCATATGTTCACATTTTCACTGACGGGCTACATCGGAGCCCGTCAGTGGAGTTGTCATCTCCACTGACGGGCTCTTAACAAGAGCCCGTCAGTGAAAATGACGCGTCATCTATCCCTCCTCATGTTCATCTCCACTGACGGGCTATTTTGGCGCCCGTCAGTGGTGCTCCTCACCTTCTGCTTTGCTGCGTTCTCCGCTGACGGGCTATTTTCCGTCCGTCGGTGGAGTTCCCCTCCAGCGACGGACCTTTTTATGCCCGTCAGTGGAGGGGGTTCAGGAGAGGGTCTATCTGCAGTAGTGATACCATATCTAGGGCAGCCCCTAAATCAGTACTTCATGTCACTAGCATGTCAAGTATCCGTAGCAATTGTTGATTAGGTAGGGTAAACGATTTTTGGTCAAACAACCGAAGTTGCAAGAATTCTTCTGATCAGAGAATCTTTATTTTATGCAGCATCGAATACCCGAGTTCTTCCTTGTCCTTGACCTAAGCCCAGGACTAGAGCTCCACATATATCCTTCCATAACACCGTCCGGAGGTGCTCATAAACCTAAATAACCACTAAGTGGACACGACACTCTGTCTTCCCGAAAACCCTAACCCTAACCCGATCACCTTAAAACCGAGATCCTTATTACTTCGCCCTAGTGGCATCATTTTTTTTAACATGCACATTGTTTGAAATTGTTGAAGTTGCTTTGCTCGTTTCTTATTCGCGACTTTTCCAACGCGTAGTTGAGTTAGGTACGTGCGTGAAGAAGACCCGGAGTCGCCCCCCACGTCAGGAAAAAGAACTGGAACTACCAGGCAAGCATTCCCACTTTGATCATGTTGAATCCCATATGTGCGAAATTTAATTATTTTGTTTGTGAAACTTGCATGCTATGTGGATATCAACAGTATTTTATGTAGACCTAGTTATACCCTATAGATGCATAAGTCCTAGATTTGAATATCTGATTCTTGTAACCCTAGGTATATTAGTTGGTTGTTCTGCGATCAACAAAAGTATTAAGATTATAGACATTAGCCATGCTTAGACCTGCAGTAGTCAAAAACTAAATTTTGTTCGGACATCACGAACTCCTTTGGGACATGGGAAATAAAACCCTCGAATAGCATGTGTTATCCGAGGTGGCATTTGAAAGAAATGTTTGTCAAAACCCAAATAAAACTGGAGATGATTTTGATTCGGGTGAGAATGGTAAGGGCAGCCTGGGGCTGTAGAATATCTGATGGTGGCATGGTCGTCCAGGACGAACATGGAGTTGAAAATGGAGTCTTGCTCGAATCAGTTAAGGACCGAGTCTAAGTGCTGCTAAACCAGTTCCTCACCGTACGTCCACATGTCCTTTATGGGAAGGACTTGGCTTGGTACCCCGACAAGTATTAGGGTATGGACCCGTGGGAAGTAGGAAGTATGTGACTAGGTGGTTAAAGTCTTAGGGATCCCCCACCACTGGGCGTTTGGGCATTGACTCGACACAAAGGTGGGGAGTCCCATTTCGGGGTCCGGGACGCGAAAGTTGGGTCAACCACCTAGCGGGTCCAGTTCTAGTACGGAAGCGGGCGAAGACCTCGTTGTAACAGCCCTGCCGATACACCTCGTGAAGTGTATCCGTTAGCGCTCAGCAACAAGGGGGACTTACATCTTGTGGGTAAAGTCGTACAACCTCTGTAGAGTGTTAAAAACTATTCAAATAGCCACGTCCTCGGTCATAGACATGAACTGGTAAGGCCACACACTAGTTAGACTGAGTTTTGCTTGCAAAAGCTTGGGAAAGGGATTAAGGACATGGGCATGATGTGTCCACAGGGTGCAATTTACGCTACACGGCTGGTAGCAAGGAATTGCAGGAGAAGGAGGCTAGCCGTACTATCCGGGATAGTACAGGCTGAGCATTGAGTTAAGTGGAGGCTAGCCGTGCTATCCGGGATAGCACGGGCTGAGCACTGAGTTGAGGAGACTAGTTGTACTATCTGGGATAGTACGAGCTGAGCGATGAAATGAGAAGGCTAGACATACTGCCTGGGGTAGTATAGACTGAGCTATCATAGGAAATAAAAAGGAGGTAGCCAGGTCTACCTCAAGAGAAGTTTTGTTACTTTGAATTACTCTGATTTACAAAACTGCTTTGGAATCTACTATTCTCGTATTTAAATTGAAAACTTACTTTTCCGCACAACAAGCAACTTAGGATAGAGCTGTTCTTCTGATACATACCCTGCATGCTATATTGCTGTATATTTCCCCTGTGGGAATAGCTTGCGAGTACATTCAATGTACTCACCTGGCTTGTTGACTTGGCTAGAAGAAGAAAATTTCATCTCCGACGACGAATACAGTGAATACGAGGGCTAGGGCATTTTCCCCAGTCAGTTGCCTGTTGGGTAGGCATATTGATGGGCTATCTATCGCACTTTCCATTTTCGCTGCTGTTTCGGATCGGCCAATAGGCCCGTTTGTATGAACTAAAGCCTTAATGGCTGTTGTGTAATAAAAGAACTCGGTATTGTATGACGATGTTATCAAGTTCTGTGTGTACTGGCTACTGATCATGGGACCAGTACAGGAAACACAGGGAAGTATCCGGTTTAAAAACCGGGTACGCCACAGTCAGGCTCCAGGAGGCCGAGGCCACCAAGAAGAGAAGGAAACCATCAGGACTACGAACATTAAATTGGAGAAGGACCAGCTGAGGAGAAGAGGAGCAGACCACCAGCAGGCCAAAGATTTAGGAGGCCACCATCAGATCAAGAGCAACCAAAATCAAGAGCTTGGGAAGCTCCAGTCTGCTCTGTCTAGCTCACCAATAAGGTAAGGATCCGCCCACAATCATCTTGGCCATGCATATGCATTTAGCAAGAAGTTGGGGAGGATAGTAGGACCCTCATATTTTAATCATCATAGGGTTTTAAAGGCAATCGAATAGGCAACCATATAATATTATATTCTTATCAGATTTCAAATTGCTTCAGATGATTAAACATCTTCATTAGCTAGGCTAAGAATCAAGCATCATCTCTGTTCTTTCGGTTCCTTAAACTGATATGGATATATATGTAGAAAACAAAAGTATGCTAAGTCAAGAATAGTATTAGTTCACATCAGTTTCTAACAGAAGGCACCATAATCGACTTTACACCGTAACAAATTAGAGCGACCAATACAGAGGGCAGCCAAGCATTTAAACCGCAATAAGACATCCAGTAAAGAATTTTAAACCACACCAAGGCATAGCACACTATTGCTTAACTAACAGATATAGCATTTAATCATCATGGGAATAGAGAAATAAACCATGTATTAGCATCTGTTCCTCAATCCAACAAACAGACATATGTAGATATATGTATATAGTTAACAGGAAGATACTAAGACCAAAGGTAACACCCATTCATGCCAGGTTAATATACTAAAACAATAGATCTAAATCTTCAAATGAAGTTTCAATGTTGGGTAAGCAAGATCAGGATGCATATGTTATCACCAAGAGATAAGCATTCTGCTCTTAATATAAGTGGTGCAGAAATAGACTATAGATCCAACGAAGTTTCTGTTCTTATCAATTCTGCTGACAAATACTCAAATGCTAAACATCAGTATAAACTAGCCAAAGAAATGAGGAACAATAACTGCTCTTCAGTTCAATAAACTGATTGGATATGTTTTATGGAGAAAACAGAGTATCAATAAGACTAAGTTAGTATCTGTTCTTTTCAGTTAAAAACATGCAAAGTGAAACAAACATAGAATAACTAAGATCAAGTAGAGCATCCATTTTTGTTAAATTGATCTACCCAAACTTATATACTTCATATATATATATTTTTTACATAAATACATTAATGCAAAAAGGTGGCTATTGTTTTCCAGTATAATAGATTAGTAAGTAAGTATGCAGTAATACAAATACCCAACCAAGAGGGTAAAAAGATCAAGCAGTAATCTGCCCTTATCAATTTTGAATAACAAGTACTTTAGTCGTTAACATAAGTATTAGTTAGCTAATGACCAGCATCTGTTTTTATTTTATTTAAAAACTGGAATATTGACTTAAAGTTTTAAAATGAAGTAAAAACATGAATAAGGCTAGATCAAGTATAGCATCTGTTTATCCGAAACTAAGGCTTGATAGTCAAATAAACTCAAGTTCTTCGATAAGCACGGTAAGAACACATATACTAAACTGGGCATAACAGTTCATACTAAACAATAAGCAAGCACAAGCATCATCATTAGTTAATAGCAGATTATCTATAGTTCTAAGGTAGGATCAGTTCAGCATGATCATACAGATATAATTAACATATTAGTGCATAAGGAATATTAAGTAATCACTTATCAACTCCCCGAGCATGTATAACACAAAGACATGTATATCTATCAAAATCACTAGAGCCAGCTTAATCAACCATAGTATTGTAATGCACAAGATAAATATATGTTCCTCTCAGTTAACAACCTGATTTGGGCATATGCAAAGTGGAGAGGACAGAGAGTGGCTAAGACCAAGATAGCATCTGTTCTTACCGGTTAGTAAAGTAAGCCAAATCATACCAGTGTATTTTTCTAGTTCTTTAACCGACTCACACATATAATGTATATATGTGTAGGGGCAGAGATCAGAATAAACTAAGATCAAATAATTCATGCCCAAATTGGTTCCTATTTACCTCAATCGGTCCAACCTAAATTAACAAGAGGTATTTAAAAGACTACAGATCAACTATGGCATTAGGACAACAATATTAGCAAATCAAAATTTATGGGCCAAGCAACTTTAGACATCACCGGATGCAAGCACCATAACCAATCCAACAATTGAAGAACCCTAGAACCAGGCTGTAAAAGGCGGGACCCGAGGAAGCTTACCTGAGGTGGCGCACCACCGCGGTTGCGGTGCGGCCAAACCACCGCCGTCCAGTGGTGGCGACCGGAGATGGAGGCGTCGGGATGAGAGGACCGAAGTGAGACGGCGCTCCCAGCGGTGGCAAGCCTGAGACCGAGCTAGGATCGGGGCCGGGCGCTGGCAGCGACGTGCGCTCGAGAGAGCCGAGCGGGAGGAGGAGCACGGCGACTGTGAGCCCGAGCTCTAGGCCCATGGCAGTACTGGCAGACCAAGGTGAGGCAACAGCGCGAGGCGGCAGTAGCCGAAGGGGAACCGGAGGCGGCGGCAAGCCGGGACTTGAAGGGAGACAGAGGGCCATCGGCAACGGGGAGGTTGAGGTGGAGAAGAGGAAAAGGAGGACAAGACCGGCCGGTGGCGTTTGAAGGGAGAGCCGAGAGGAAGAGGAACCGAGCATGGGCGGAATGGGTAACCGGTGAGGAAAGGAAAGAAAGAAAGGAAAGAGAGAAAAAGAAAAGAGGAGGGGAGAAAAAAAAGAAAGGGAGAAAGAAAAAGAGTAGAAGAAGAAAAGGGAAAGAAGAAAATTAAGATAAATGTTTAAAATCACAAATTTCACAAGAAGTCCTTGAATTAATTCCTTAGGCTAAATTAATTCTCTTTGGTCATATAAAAAGAAGGAAAAGGATAAATAGGATAAAGATCTTAATTATCAACTCCTAATTAAGTCTTTAGGATAACTATGTAAGTAAATTAAAATGGGATCAGTCATTTAGCTTTAAATTGGGATCTTTTTAGAAGAGGGTTTAGGGCTAACTAAACTATGAATTATTCTAACTAAGTAACCTATATTACTCTTTAAAAAAGAGAACTAAACCTAAGTTAATCCTTTTAACTAAGTTCTTAAGTTAAGAACATTAGATTTATTAGAACCTGTTAAATGATGAGTAAAGAAAACAAAAATCAAGTTGATGGATATTAACATTAGAAAGATGAACATGGAATTTAGGATATTTAATGCCCGAGTTACTCTTAGGAATCTTGAATCTTTAAGAGGTTGTTAAAAGGATTTAAGTTTAAAAATCACAGATGATAAGTTTAATACATGCATCATCGCATGCATATAATGTCATGTCATTGCATGCATGTTCGGAATTTTTGCATAAGTCCTTATCGGACGTTATCGTTTTCTTTGCTAGAAGCCGGAGTTCCACAAGTAAACCCTTCGAACTCCATTTCTGAACCAATACCAGGCAAGTCCAGTTTCTTGTTCATGTCCGTTGATGATGATTTACAAAATTTCCCTCTTGTCTATAATATGCACAAAACAAAAATATGTTTTCTAAAGATGAATCAACTGTTGTTTTATTTTGATCGTCGGTTCTTGGGCGATAGCATGGTGGGTGGTGAAATCATGGAAGGGTGCCAGAGGCACATTGGGAAGGTGGATTTCATCACATGGGAATGGTTCATATAAGGTTAATGCAACCAATGATCGATTGTGTTCAAGGGCCGTAGTGATCGCGCATACCACATACCCTGTATGGGCGGGGCTGAGCTAAAGTACCTTTGCCCTAGGTTCATACTCCCTTGGGAACGCAAGACCTCGGTAGTGGGATCGGCTACCGGGAAGGTGGTACTGGCCGTAGGGCTGCCCACAGTTGTTGATGTGGCATTGGCCGTAGGGCTACCCACATTCTGTTAAAGTGATATTGGCCGCCGGGCTGCTCACTTCTTGACAAAGTGATATTGGCCGTCGGGCTGCTCACTTCTGGTTAATGTGACATTGGCCATCGGGCTGCTCACATTATGATTTGGGACCGGTAGTCCTGTATGGACTACGGCGCGGAGTATGACCGAGCGGGCGGCGAAACGGCTCTGTGATCATGGGTACGTGATCTGAGATTAGCTACATCGGGTACATATTTATGATCATTTGTGGGTACAGTTGCGCACCTCTGCAGAGTGTATTGAATTGTGGCATTCTCACTCCATGTTCCTGGTTGGAATTGCGAACCCGGCAAGAAAGAGATTCATCGGGAATCCTAGCAGCTTGTGAGATATAAGATCATTAGACTCTTAAATTAAAACTTGACTCTCTTACCTTTCAAAAAATTGCATTGCTCTTGGAGAATGTTGCCGTTTTCAGTAGATAGTGCATCAAACAACTCTTAGCTATTCCTGGACTTGTTTAGTACCTTCTGTACTCATCCCTCTATTCTAATTCCTTTGATTAGGAGGTGAGTCAGCAATAGGTCAAAATGTAGTCAACATCGGGGCTGAAGATAAAATCTTCAAGGGGCCGACAGCGACAAAGGAGGAAGAAGCATCGACTACTACTTCGACCACCGTGGTGAAGACCCTGAAGCGTAGAGTACAAGTATAGGATGTGAGAGAGAGGAGTGTAGTTATGTCTTTTGCTGTAACCAACTGGAACGGTTTTAAATTCCCCGTACTTTTGGGAATATATTTGTATCTTTTTCTCGGAGTTTGTAAATTAAGTTTGTAATAAATGGGCCACTGCAATGCTTCTATCGTGCTACTCTGTGTGATATGCTGTAGACGAGAAGGCATTTCATCTGCGACATGTCAAAGACTAGCATATTACTCAAAAGGATAATATGTGGGTCGCCGCACTCTTCGAGTACATCTCCTATGAAGGTGCCAACCTGGGATGACGCATCGAACTGCAGCTGCAAAAGCCAGAATTATTTGTTACTACAATTGGTATGATTGACAGGCTGTTAGTACGACTAAGGCGGGATTTATATCTCATCAAATGTCCGTACACTTGTGCGTCAGCTGGGTTCTCAAATGCTGGATCGCCTGAAGCCGATGTCGATGCAGATGCCCTGGCTCTAATTTAGGCTTTGGTCCTCGCATCCACGATGTTCGCAAATCTGGGAGGGGCATCCGATTGTGATGCCTGCTCATCCTCCCTTTCCCATCTCTTCTTCATTCCAGTGTAGCCGGCAGTCCCTAGATGGTGCGGGTGCTTGTTTCTCTTAAAGAGCTCCTGGTTTTGTTCGCTCTTTAGCTTGAATTCTTCCGTCGTCTTCATCTTGACGAACTCGTTCCAAGCCTCAGGAGTAATCATCGGCCACTTCTCGAAAGGCTCCACCTCGGCATACACGTACTCGTTGACGAGGACAGTCTTTCAGTTCTTCCAGGCCTTGCACGCTATCATCTTAGCAGCTCACTCGATACGAGCTTTCCATTCTTCGGGGAAGATGAAATATCCCAAGATTTCCCCCGAAATCGCAGTGAGCTGGTCTGTTCCTACTCTCTTCCAACTTTCTAAAGTGATTGGAACCCGCTCTCTTGCTACGATCCCGCAGACCATGCTGAACTTCCTCCTTGTGTTCTCAGGCTCGTCTGGTGCCCCTGAGTAGTGCAAGTGTGTGATCATATACTTCGCATCTGGTCTCTTTAACCGTTTCCTTCCTTCTCCTCGACGGGCCTTTTTCTTAGGCCCGGAGGTGCTAGTTGTCTCGCCGGACGGCCTAGGTGGCGACGGTGACCGAGAGTCACCATTCTCCAACGATCTTGGGATAATAGAGCAAAAATATAAACTTCCATGGAATCTTATACTAAATGATATAAGTTATTTTTTAAGAGATGCTCTTGTTCTATTTTAACTTACAGATTGATCAAAGGAAATTTTCGTTCCATTTCAAAGTCTATACAAGTTTACAGGTGCTTGTCATGGCATAACTATCCTCCATGAACAACAATTTTGATGGCAATTATTGCCAATAGCCTACAGGGCCTAAATAAACATTAGGCCTCATGAGTCATGATGCAACCTACATGGTTGCTGAGATTATTTGAAAGGTAAGCTACTCCTTCCATTCCACAATAGATGTTATTCTAGCTTTCAAATTTTGTTCCTAAATAGAAGTCATTCTACAAGTTCAAGGCAACTTTTCACCATTTTTTCCATTGCACACCCATGCAATCCATTATTCCCAAGGTCTTATGAATAGAGTAGCGCACACTATCCAATAGCAATAAGCGAGATAATTAAGCAGAGTACTTTAGTCTTTTGCATACATGCCTTGGTGGGAGTGTGAAATCCTAGAAGGACATCTATTGTCGAATGGAGGGAGTGTTATTTAGTGCAATATCCCATTACCTTTGGTTACTTCACTCATAACTTTAGCATTTTTTGAAAGGCTAACGCATGTTTCAAGAGGGGATGTCTCAAAGTTAGTGATAAGAAAAGTAGCTCTCTCTGGAATCATTTGAGTTATAAGTGTACTCAATATGGTACCATTTCTACCATAGAAGCACATTAATATCGTTATATTCATAAGAGCATGGAACCTCAGTAGTACAGCACAAGATGATTTAGCATGGATAGACTAAAGAGCATGAGTTAAGGATATTGTTCAGCAGATGAAAATATATATAGTCTCTAACTCTGCTTTCAAGTTGAGCGGAAAAGGAATGTGACTTATGTTATCCAGCCATTGTCCATCATGTTTCATCTAGATGATATATGATATAAGTTACTTCCTAGGGATGCTAGGCTGGGTGCTAGGGCAACGTACCTCAAATGCTGGACCGAGGATGACGTGGCGGCGGCCCGGGCGTCGGAGGCGGCAGCGGCGGCTCGGCGGCTTGGAGACTTGGTCCGGCGTGTCGGGGAGGCCATCTCGGAGGACAGTTGGTGGTTGAGGCGACTCGAGCAGCGGCGGTTCGAGGTGGCGGCGGGTCCTGCAAAAAACGCGGGAGTCGAAAACTGGAGAAGTTCCAGAGGAGAGAGATGAATCTGTTTCTATTAACCCAAGTCATCGTAGCCGGTTAACTCAAAGAAACCGACTAACATAATATACTGCAGTCGGTTCGGTCAACAGAACCGACTGGGATAATATTCTATCCCAGTTGGTTAGGTCGACATAACTAACTGGGATAATATTCTATCTCAGTCGGTTCGCTCGATAGAACCGACTAGGATAATATACTATCTCAGTCGGTTCGGGCAAGGAAATCAACTGGGATAATATACTATCGCAGTCGGTTTGGTCGGCTGGAAGCTCGTGTTGCACAAGTTGGAAAGACAAAAGCTTGATTCCCCTTTTTATTGGGCGACGAATTTGCACATGAGATCACAAGTTATGCCTAGTTCTTGAATTGGAAAAGATGCCCAAAAAGATATTGACCAAGGTTCTTTCTTCTTTCTTTTTCTCTTCTTTGATTGATACTGATTTTTCTTTTCCTTCTTTTTCTTTTCTCTTCTTACTTTTGTACCAAGGTCAATTTTATAACAAGGGCTTAACAAGAAAAAGTAACTCTTAGTTTGAGTTCTAGGAGTGATATCAAATGTGCAAAGCCCAAGCAATCTTTGTAAGCTAGCCTTTGGTTACTCAAGGATTCAAAAGATTGGAGTGAAAGATATATTTTTGTGATCAGCAAGTAAGCAAGATTCTAATGGATTAAAACCTAGCAAAACTCACTAAAATTTTAATTGAAACTACGGGTTTGAAGAACAATATTTTTCTGTGTGGCTTTTTCTGGATAGGAAGAAAAACACAAAGTGAAGATACAAATCCTACCATGTTAACCTCAAGCTCTGATACCAGATGATGTGGATCACCCTGAGGAGGATGATCGATCCCGAAGCTGCCCGATTTTCACGACGTAGGATCCGGGGATAACTAGCCTGTGAAGCCTGATGAATGACACAACCAACCACCGTCTTGATTACGGAAGCCTGCAGCACTCGATTCACCCAACCACACACTTCGACCTTTTATTACTCACTGACGTGGAGCAACGTGTTCAAGCAATCATGAAGTAATCACAAGAACAACGGAGTAGCAACTCAGGATAACACCCAAGCCTTTTCGAGGTGGAAATGGCTCACTCTCTAGAGGAACAAGTGTTCTCTTTATTTCTGAATTTTCTTTGCTAGCCTTGTTACATAGGAAGCAACCTCATATATATAGAGGTTGGTGACTTAAGGCTTAAGTTAACAAAAACCAAAATATCAACTAGTAGCTACAGTACGTCGGTTGCTACAGTACAGTAGTCGGTTTGGAACAGTAAAAAGAACCGAAATATCTCAGTTCAGACAGACAAGTCGGTGACTCCGGGTTTGGAAGTCGGTAGCACCGGGATTGCCTTCTGTCTTGAGGATTCAAGCCAGAAGTTTGAAGACTTTTAAGGCTTACAAGTTGGTGACTCCGGGTTTGGAAGTCGGCAGCACCGGGATTGCCTTCTGTCTTGAGGATTCAAGCCGGAAGTCGGATGACAAGTCGGTGACTTCGGGTTTGGAAGTCGGCAGCACCGGGATCGCCTTCTGAAGCTGCTTCGTCTGGGAACTCGGTCTCTCCGGTTTTGGGAAGTCAAAAGCTCTGGAATCGGCTTCTGTCTGGAAGTTGAAGACTTTTAAGGCTTACAAGTCGGTGACTCCAGGTTTGGAAGTCGGCAGCACCAGGATTGCCTTCTGTCTTGAGGATTCAAGCCGGAAGTCAGATGACAAGTTGGTGACTCCGGGTTTGGAAGTCAGCAGCACCGGGATTGCCTTCTGAGCTTCCTCCAAGTCCTTTTCCTCAAACCTAAGTGTGCAAATGCTCAAGGCATTAGGTAACACACCATTCAAGCTCAAATCCAGTGGGCATTCATTAAGGAAAAGATTCACTTGTTGAGTGATTTGTTGAGTTCTTGCCCTTGTCATGGGTCCTTGTTGAGCCTGGGGTATTGGAATGTCAATTGATGAGGGTGGACTTGTGTGACTCCTAGGGCCATTCTCATCAGAACGTCTTTCCATTTGCTGTTTTCTGCGGTGTTAACTCTGGTTGGATTCCAATATCTTCCATGTCTAGGCATGCATTCAGAGCCAACTCATTTAGCGCTACGCCCTTTAAGTTTCCCGAGCGAGGTTTTATGGGCTTTTGGCCCAGCCCTGGGTTGAAAGTCCTAGCAGTTCGGTACCTGCCTCTGCCCCAAAATACATGCTAAATTACATCTTAAAAAGTTTATTTTTGGTCCATCTACTATTATAAAAATCTAAATTTAGTTCATCAACTTTAATATTATGGTGGGAAGGGTTACCACTCCACCCCGAAATGATGCACACGACCAGATAACATCTCAACTTCGTGTCAATTTATTAAGTGTTTAGCATTCGCGTCGTGGTGCTGATTATAGGGACAAGATGTATACTACGATGGCGGATCGTGCAGTGACGTCAAGAATCACAAACGAGGCTCACTTGGCTATTAGCAAATTCTGGCGTAGCCGGCAAGACTTCGGTCAGACACGACATGCATCGCAACAATGGGTCACACTGTGAAGAAGACTCGCATCGCAATGATGGGTCACGCTATGAACAAAATTTGTGGAATATACTAAGGAATATTCTATGGGAGATGGGTCTACCGAAGCTACGCGCGGCATATCGCCTCGTTTCATTCCTCGTGCACTCCCTTGGTGGTGTTACCAAACCGAGGTGCCTCAAATAATTGCCTAGGATTGTACCTACGACAGTTGGGGCCTTCACTGAGCTACGTCACAATCGACCGTGGATGTAACGACAACAAGCACGCTCGTCGTGTTCCCATGTCATTTCTCTTCTCAACCACATCAAGGTTCCATCAAGGAAAGCATCATGCCTCTGAAAGCGACAATCAGCACCAAGAGGAAGACATGACAACTCATGCGCGCGAATAATGCCCGCTTGTGGCAAACGCGCTCACGGGTGATGACATCAACCGTGCTCGTAACTCAAGTGCAACAACACCGGCCCGCGTGAGAACGCCATATGCGCATGCGACCACAACACCTACATGCGGCCCGTGCATACCAACGCGCTCACACGCTACGGCAGCGCCTATGGGCATGATGACAGCACCGTGTGCATCCGATGCTCTTGTACACGACAACATCGCCCACGCGCGACCACCTCGCTCAAGCGGCCACACTTGACCTACACGCTCGCGCGCGACAACATTGCCCATGCGTCCGACGACAACGCCCGTGTGCGACCAACCCCGCTTTCATGCGACAACCTTGTTGTGCGCACGACGTCACCCACACGACACACGCTCGTGGGACCAACGTGCTCAAGCGCGACAATAGAGCCCGTGCTCTTCCAACACCATCATCGCCACTGGAGACCCCAAGCGGGCTAGTAACACTATGCGACCAGCATTTTCGTGACAAGTGCGACTGCTGCAGTAGGCAACATAAGCGATATAAGTTTCACCATTCAAGCAGTCGGAGGCAACATGAAAAATACAAACCAAGGGGCTGTTGGTGGAACAACAACATCCGACGTTGTCACCACAGCCAGATGCCCTCGATCACCACGCGCAGGATGAACACTCATTCCACTATGGCTCGAGCAAGCCAAGGGGGAACCGAGTCGGCAATGCACTAATGGCCGGTGACATTCAGTTCAGAAGATGCAGTAGGTGTTTCTCTCTCACATCATGATGTGTTGGTGATCTCTACGTTCAATTTCAGACATCAAAGTTAGGCCATCTTCGTAGATGGGGGAAGCTCAGTCGATATCTTGTTTGCCTCAACATTGAAATAAATACACATCCAAGGACATTCTTGCAAGCCCCAAGAGTCCCACTTCTAGGCTTTGGGGGAATCCCCTAAGCACTCCTCATGCGTCAAGAAAGTTGAGACGCTACTTCATGGCACACTCTATACAAGTACCTTCATCGTATCCCATTAGGAAGATGCTTCATAATAGAGAAGCTTGGGGAAGAGTTGGTAAATGGGCAGTTGAACTAGCACCATTCTCAATCGAGTGCCTTCCACACATAGCCATCAAGTTTCAGGTGCTTGCCAACTTTTTAGCGGAGTGGGCTCCCAATGAACAGCCTATTCACTTAGAAATCTCAAGACCTTTGTGGGTGATATATGTCAATGGCATGGTGTTTAGAGGGTGCAGGCGCAAGTGTTGTGTTGGAATCACTAGATGGCACACTGATCAAGTATGACATGTGACTCAAATTCAAGACAACAGACAACACCAAATACGAAGCACTCGTTCTCAGTCTCTAGAAAGCCCGTGTTGCAAGAGCGCATCATGATCTAGTTAAGAGTGACTCACAGCTCGCTGCAAAGCATATAGATAAGAGTTTCCAAGAAAAAGACCTAGAAATGATGAAGTACTTGGCTTTGGCAAGAGCAACGGAGAAATGCTTCACCGACGTCACCATGCACACTTGCTAGAAGTGATATATGAAGATGTACTTTACAAACATGGCATATGCGCGTGATACTTCAAGTGCATATCGAAAGAAGAGGGAATGGAGCTGGTGTGCGACATACATCAAGGGTCATGCAAGTCTCATCTAATACCACATACATTTGTGTCTAGGACTTTCGGCTTGGTTTCTATTGGCTGACGGTGCTAGATGATAAAAAATCCATTGTTAAGACATGTCCAACAAGCCAATGAATGGGAAGAGTCTCAAACCAAGCTGCTCATGAGATGCAACCAATCCCACTCCATGTTGGGGCATGGATCTAGTAGGGCCGTTCTAGACGGCTAGTTATGGAGCAAAAGTTTGCAATTGTGGCAGTAGACTACTTCTCCAAGTGGGTTGAGACTGAACCGCTAACAAAGATCACATTCAAGGCCGTCAAAAAGTTCATATGGAAAAACATCATCTGCCGGTTTGGAGTACATGGGAGTTGACAGTGGACAAAAGAACAAAATTTGATGCATCAACTTCTAGATCATTCTGCGTTGGCTTGGGCATCAACCTATGCTTCACGTATGTTGCCGATTCAAGGCAAACGATACAGTTGGACATGCAAACGACATAATTTAGTCAGATCTCACACACGTGGCTGTTCGAGTTGCCAAAGGGATGTTGGTCGGATGAGCTGCCAAGTGTCTTGTGGTCTGTGCGCACGACTGCAAGTCGAGCCACATGCTTGTTATGCCAAAAGAGGTGAAGCTCGATCCTTACGCATCGTGACACCGCTCAATGATGAAGAATGAGAAGTATCCATCGATGAGGTGCAAGAAATAAGACAAGAGGCAGCGCTCAACATTGAGCATTATTAGCCTAGCATGGTAAAATATTATAACAAGACCATCAATCAACTTCAATCTTAGTTGGTGACCTCATCCTTAAGAAGAAGGCGAATCCTAAAGCCGACGGCACGTTAAGCTTCAAATGGGAAGGTCCATATGAAGTGATTAGCTCATCGTGCCACTCCTCCTTTCGTCTAAGGGATCTTGAAGGCAAGAAGCTCAAGCATAGCTGGAACACTGACAGCCTCAAGAAGTACTATGTGTAAGTGAACAACTACTGACAAAGTACAATCATGTAGTATGGTAAGATGCCCATGGTTTACCCTCACCGTACAAATTATCAAGTTATCCTTTTCCAGTTATGTTTAGTTATGCAATAGGATGTTACGTCAGTCCTTTCCCTTAGTAGAATTTATTTCCTATGAACTACTTATGTTGTTATGTTATGCAATGTAATAGAAAGCAATTCTACTAAAGCTCCCATCTCTTTGTATATCAATGTGTCATGGCATCGACCATGAAGCTGAGCGACAGCAACCATGTCGATTAACTCTTCCACCGTTGTGCGCAAGTTAAAACTCCACAGTTGTGCAGCGCCTGGCAATAGCAACACCCACAATGAATGGATGCGAAGTAAGATTCTTCGACGTCATGAGCAAATAATAATACCCGCCATGAGCGGATGCAAGGTAACATTTTGCGACATCATGAGCAAATATCAACACCGGCCATGAATGGATGGAAGGTAGCATTCCACGACATCATGAGCTCGCAACACTTGCCATGCACGGACGCGATGGAACATAACGCAATGGCATAGGCACACAACATCCTTCATGTACGTATGCGTAGAAAGATTATGTGACGTCATGTGCAAGCAACATCTGTTGTATACGGATGCGAGGAAACATTCCACGATGACACATGCAAGAAATGCAAGTTACGTGCAACTTTTTCTTTCCCAAAGGACCAAGCACAACATTATTAATACTCTGTCGTTGTGAGAAAGCTGAGACTCCACGGCATCTCGAGAAACATTCTGCCACCGTGAGCAAGCTTAGACTCCACGGCCACATCGAGAAACATTTTGTTACCGTGAGTGAGCTAAGACTCCATGGCCACGTCAAGATACACTCTATCGTCGTGAGCGAGCTAAGATTCCGTAAGCCACGTCAAGATACACTTCGTCGCCATGAGTGAGTTAAGACATCGTGGCCATGTTGAGAAAGACTCTGTCACTATGTGCGAGCTAAGACTCCACGGCCATGTTGAGATACACTCTGTCGTCGTGAGCGAGCTAAGACTCCACGGCCACGTCGAGATACACTCTGTCGTCATGCGCGAGCTAAAACTCTGCGGCCATGTCAAGATACGCTCCGTCACGATGAGTGAGCTAAGATTCCATGGACACATCGAGATACACTCCATAGCCGTGAGTGAGCTAAACATCCACGGTCACAGCAAGATATACTTTGTCGCCATAAGCAAGCTGAGACCCATAGCCATGTCAAAATATGTCCATGACCGTGTACAGGCTCATGCATGAGCAGTGTAACCATAAAACAAGAGCATATGCTAGTCCTAGGCATTAAGAACATCATAATTTGTAGGGAAACTCTGCCAAAAAATTTTGTCAAATATAGACTTAGCAAAATCTCCAAGGAAATTCACACCTTGCTTAGAAGGCAATACGCCCCGTGTCATATGCAAGCTATGACTCTACAGCCATGCTAGAAAATGTTCCATTATCAAGGTCAGAAAAAAGCAGTGCAATTGCACAATAAGGACATATGCAAGTCCTCAACAATAAAAAAGTGTCACGATTTAGGGGAAACTCTACCAAAATTTTCAGCAAAATATAGACTTAGCAAAATCTCCACAGAAGTTCACGCCTTGCTAAGAAGGCAATACGCACCGTGTTGTATGCAAGCTACAACTCTATAGTCATGTTGGGAAATGTTCCATTGTCAAGGTCATAAACAAGTAGTGCAATTCCACAATAAGGACATATCCAAGTCCTCAGCAATTCCACAATAAGGACATATCCAAGTCCTCAGCAGCCAAACATTCATGATTTGAGGGAAACTCTACCAAAATTTTCAGCAAAATAAAGACTTAGTAAAAATCAAATTCACAACATGACAAGGAAACATTGTGACAAAAGAAGTCACGGACCAAATGTTTTTTCGTCAGGACAAGAGCAAAAGCGCCCAGCGACAAGTCAGCCAGCACCAAATGTTGTTTGTTGAGATAAGAGAAAAACCGCTCCACAACAAGTCTTCGAGCATTGAATGTTTTTTCATCAGGGTAAGACCACATATACAATGCTACCTGCCAACAATAATTTAGCGCCTCTTTTTGTAGTATCCCTTAGCGTCGAGAAAAAAATTACATGCTCAGACCAGTTGTCCATCATTCACCACATCAATCAATTCCTCTCATTTTCAGTACACCTACCTAGTTTCAAGGCGCTCAATCGGACTACCACATGCTAAGTGTTTTTGTCGGGAGGTGACCCAACAAAGACATTGATTCATAACATTGAGGTATCCTGCTGCATCCTCACGACACGACATTGAGATATCCCGCCGCATCCTCACCGCACAAAGTTGAGGTAAGACCACCATATCATCACTATTTGAGGATGCTTACTCAGGCCCTAGCAATCAAAGTGTGCAAAAATGACCAAGTGCCAAAGCACAACCCTATGCGCAACACAAAAATTCACAAAATATAGTCATGGTAGTGCCAAAGTTTTGGGCTACATAGGTTGGACAGATGAATTGAAAACGGATACATATGAGAGAAAGCAAAACTCCATGCAAAAAGGAAAGGGATGACTGCACACATGAAGAAAAACACCAAAAATATAGTCATCATAATGCTGAAATTTTGTTATACTGCATGTTCAACATATGAATGACCAAGAGAATTATGAATTAGCTAAGCACGATTCCGTGCATGGGCAAAATCATTGAACAAACAACAACTATTGTACTGCCAAATTTCTGAGCTCACGGCACCTATATTCTAAACATCATGCTCCACAACATTGTGGGCAATGGGTTTCCATTGCGGATGAACACACTGTAATGAATCATGATGTGAAAATACGTTACACTCACATGTGGACATTCATCAAGTGTGATTCTTCACCTACAACATAATAGACTCACTGTCCGTAGTGGGCTAAGACCACATGGTGGTGTTGGGTGCATCTATCTCATTCTCGGTGCTGATCATGCTCCATCTCATCGTTACATAAAGAGCCAACATGCTTGTCACTAGGTTTTCGTGCACTAAGTTTTTTCATTGGGAAAGAACCAATGAATCTAATGTGACGCGTATGCTACTGCCCCATCGGATGTTAAGAAAGCACTTTGTGCAGTACTGCATGATCCTGCGCCATGTGAAGACCGGCATGTTGCAGCGCGTATTTTCTATGAGGGCATGCTAAGTTTTTGATACTTTCACCACCAGGAGAGTAATACCTTCGCACAATATGAACTTATCACCATTGCACGATCAAGTAACTTTTGCAATTATATATCTACTATCTGTTGCGATCATGCAGCAAGTCTTGGTGCTCGAGAAGCCACCAACGTAGTACTTACTATGCTTCTGGGTAGTGGAAGTTGTTGTCGAAGAAGATCGCCATCGTGTGCCATGTGTTTCACTTTGTGCTAGGTAACACACACTCAAACAACTCGCCCAATAAGGATTTATTGGAATCACACATCAAATGTTGACTACCATCTACCGCAGACTATTTGTCGTCAAACACATGAACGGATATCATTATCGTTGCACATCTAGTTGCTCTTTGTGATCATGCGAACGAGTAATATGTGGCATACCCGGTTTTTAAGGCCGGATAAACCCCTGTGTTTACTGTACTGGTCCCATGATCAGTGGCCAGCACACACAAGTTTCTTGATAACATAGTCATACAATACCAGGTTCATTACATAAATAGCCATTATGGTCTTTATTCGTACAAACCAGGCCTATCGGCTGAATTTAAAATTATAGCGGAAAGATACACGTGGTAGATTGCCCATCAATATGCTAAACCATAGACAACTGACTGGGGTAACGCCCTACGCCTCATAGTCACTATCGGTATCCTCGGAATGGTACTCCTCCTCGTCTGGCCAAATCAACAAGCCAGGTGAGTACATTGGATGTACTCGCAAGCTCTCCTTTAGGGAGAATAATACAGATACATGCATGCACAGTTGCACTAAGAAGATGGCTCTAACCTATGTCTCATGTTGTGCGAGAAAGTAAGTTTTCATTCAAAGTACCTAGCTAGATTTTGAAAGCAATTTTCAAAACAAGCTCGGCTCTGCTGAACTACGATAACATAGCATGTTGTCATATCATTGTAGCTCCGGCCGTCCACCACAGGAACGGCGTACCACTCCTCCCAACGCTTTCCCTTACTTTCACTCCTCCCACGTTTCACGGGATACCCTCGAATCGGACGAGGGCTTCTACAATATCGGTTATAACTATTGCTACATAAAATACTGCTTTCTAGTATATAGCATGCATGTTTTGCAAACAAAATAGTTCTTTCTCAAACATGAGATTCAACATGATGAAAGAGGGAAGAGCTTGCCTGGTGAGTCCTGGTCCTAGTCTTGAGATGGAGACGGCACAGGGTCCTCCAGACGTGCGTATCAGATTCCATCAACTACAGGGTAAAAGCGTCGAATAAACAAACATGCAAATAACTCCAAATAAGAATCCAATTGAGCATGCCATGATTGCTAAATGCAGGGGACATGACGAGTTAGGTGCCTTTCATTAAAGGGTTTCGATTGAAATTTGCCGAGCTAGGGTTTAGGGTTTTCGAAAGAACATGCACTTATATTAGCTCTTAGGATTTTTTTGGGTGGTTTAGTTGTCCTCATGATTAATGTACGGAGGGCACTAGACATGGCCAGAAGGGTTGGAACTATACCTATAAGTTTCTGGATGACGTTTAGGTTTTTATCTAGACCTTAAATCACCAGAAACATTAATGCCTTCTTATAAGCTTCTCAAGTCTCTTGGTCTTTATTCAAATATTATTTGGGATCTTTAGTTCTTTTAAGTTACAGAGGTTCTAAAACATTCCAAAGTATCGTATTCTCATGTTTTGGAGATACTGGGATTTATTCTAGACCTTTAGAAACTTCCCAAGTATATTGAAATATGACTAAGTCATATCATGCCTAAGTTACATAAAAGGAAAAGAAATAAACTTCTATTGGCATGTGTGAAGTCAAGGTTTAGGTTTTGAGAAAAAGAATTCTTTAGGTCAGAAGGTGTTCGGAAGTATTTTTGAACATCATATATGCTAGATAAAGAAAAAGAAAGATAAAGCCTAAACCTATGCCCCACTGATTTAATTTGAAATACTTTGAATTTTGGAATTTTTATTGAACCAACAGATGGGAAATTACTTTAGGTTTCCAGAACCGGAACCAAACTTGAGAAAACTAGTCCAGAGCTTTGTGAACCGGTCGAACCGAAGCTTAGGCGGTCTAAACTGGCTTCCTACAAAGCTAGTGACATTGAAGGCATAAAGAGGAAGTACGCCTTCACTTACTCAAACATTGGGCCGGCCGGGGCTTGGGCCCGCTTGGCAGCGAGGGTGGGGGCGCATACCTCTTCAGGAATCTGTACCGGGGCGGGCTCCGCTTGTCAGCTGGACAGAGCGAAGCAGCCGCCCGGGAGAACTCCGGCGAGGGCGAAGGCGACTACTCCGGTGAGCTTTTAGGTTTATTGGCTACCGGGTTCAATCTGGGAGGTTGAGTAGAGGATTAGGCTCAAGAAGACAATAGGAATGCGATGCCGGTGTGGGATTGGAGAGGGAGGCGCTATGTTATCGGGTGTAGCTAGGTCAGAGACGGTGGGTTCATTGGTCAGAGGGGAGAGAGGGGAGAATTTGGGGAGCGATTGAGGAGGGCAGGAGCTTAAGGGTGAAGAGAGGAGTCGTGATTGAGGAGAAGGGAGCTCCGCGTGGCCCTTAAATAGGCGGAGCGAGGGGCATGAGCTGAGGCAGTCGCTGTGCTCAGCCATGCTTAGTGATGAGGCGGGGAGGAGGTCAATCCGGGGTGGTGCTGTGCTCAGGAGGGTCGGGGGAGATCGTGGCATGCTCGGGTTCGATGGGCGGCAGCAGAGACGACAGGCGACGTGGGGGTTGTCAGCGAGCGGCATGGGGCGGGCACTGGTGTGCGTCCTATGGCATGCCAGTGCGCGGCCAGAGCGTGCCCACGAGTGGCATGCTCACGTCCTAGGGCATCGGGGCATGCGTGGATGTGTCCGTTGCGCCGGGGAATTGGTGGTGAGGTGTACAAGGGGAGCACACTAGTACAGAACAGGTCTTTTAAGACCCCCTCATCGCACACGGTTAGCCGAAACCCGTTACCAATGTGAACATCGCAGATGGTCAACATTTCAGGCCTGTGTGTGATCTGCCACCGCAAACTGGGCCGTGTGCAATGTGAGGCACATCGCACAAGGTTTTTTTCTGAGAAACCGTGTGAGGAACATCGCACACAGGTGTTTTCTAATAACCGTGTGTGATGTGCCTCACATCACACACGGTTATTTCATAGGTACCATGTGCGATGTGCCTCACATCGCACATGGTTATTTCACTCACATCGCACACGGTTGCTTCGTAGAAACGGTGTGCGATGTGGTAAGTATCAGTGATGGTTAATTTTGATAACCCGTGCGCGATATCAACTTGACTTCTTCTGTGTATAAATGCGGGACCTAGTCATTTTCGCCGCGTTGGAACCCTAGCTTTCTATCGCAAATGCACTGTGGCCGCCACCACCTCCTCCCCGAGCCTCCCGAGCCCAGATCCAGTCGCCGCCTCTTCCTCGAGCTCAGATCTGACCGCCGCGTTCTCTCACCGAGCGCGAGCCTGGATCCGTCGCCGCCGTCTCCTCGAAGGCCGGCGGGACCGCTAGCTCCTCCGCCTTGCAGCAGCGCTGGCGCCGATGGAGGCTGCCGTTTTCCCGTCGCGTTTGTGACACTGCATTGCACTGCACAGACACTTCTTTTGGAAGAGTGTCTTGTGCAGTGTAAACGCATGTCACATGGTGACGACGCTCTATTGCAGTTACACTGCACAAGAAAACTACGTGACGCTGTGGGGCATTCCTCTAGGTATTACTTTTCGAACCTCTATACTTTGTTATACGCTGATTATATCCGTGCTAAATTGTGAATTGTGGCTGACATGATTGTGTGCTTCGATCAGAGTTCAGATGAAGCCGAGCCTTAAGGGGAGGTGCACACAGATAATCGCATTCTAGTGCGTCGTCACATTCTAAGGAGTCCATTTCTAATCAGTGTGTAAACACACTAGCTAGCACTTTATGTACCATGAACCAAGCCTAGATAGTTCCTTTCCATATGAAACTAAGATGTGCAAAATTCTTAGCACTTGTGCGATGTCGAATGTGTTGTACATTATATATATGGTTGAGATTGGAGTTGTGCAAATTCGAGATGGGAATTGAGATGCAGAAAATTCTTTAATTTGTGTTGTGGATGCTTGTGATATATATTGTCCTGTGCATGCTGGGATGTTTATTCTATTGTTCGGAGGTGGCAAGCGAAATGAACTGATGAGCCAGGAAACATACAACGAAACAACATTTCAGGCCGTGTGCAAAGTGCCTCACATCGCACACGGTTATTTCAAACCTACGTGTGCGTGTGGCCACATTGAACATCGCACACGGTTATTTCAACCTACACCGTGTGCGATGTGTCCGAACATCGCACACGGTTAGTTAATAGGAACCATGTGCGATGTGGATCCACATCGCACAACAGACTTTTTACTAGTGACCGTGTGTGATATCTTAGGAGCCGCCATCAGTGACGGATTTTTGTTTGATGATCGTGTGCGATGTCATAAGTGACCCTCTATACCAGTACCGAGCTCGACCTAAATGCTCAGTTCGAGCGCAGCGGGAACGGTGGCTTGTTGTAGAGGCGGAGTGGCGCACGACGGCTAATTGAGCGTGCAGCGGTGCGGCGGGCGGCAGCTGCGGCGGCGGAGGCAGTGGCTTGCCGGGCAGCTAGCGTATGTGATCAGCTCTGCTAGCAATTAAGACAGCGTAACGCTATAGATCAGTCATCAAGTAGTTGTCCTTCAGTTATTTTTAGATCTGGGTATTCTGCATGCAGTGTTAGCAAAATCATGCATGTAGTTTTTCTGTTGTTTGAAATCCTGTAGATGGATCGAGGTTGGATGTCGGAGAGTCGTACAATCGAGCATACATCAGTGGCGTCGTTCGTTTTCATGAAACTCGCGGAGGCCAGACATGAGGAACCAGGAAGGAACGGCTGATTTTCTATCCATGTGTTGAATGTTGAACTCTAGACTGTGGGAGGACCCAAGAGTGATCGAAGAAGCATTTGTTTCGGAGGGTTCAAGACGGGATATATATGCTGGAGCACAGCCACGTGAAGAGCCGCCGGTCAGCACGTAGAAACGAAGACGGCGATCATCATATGCCAAACCCATATGATGGGCAGCCAGATGGCGCGTTATTGTGATTCCGATGGCGATGAAACTGCTATTCAAATCTGCAACAAATGATTCATGATTTCGAGAGCAGCCACGATGATGCAGAATACAGGGAATTCATGGGCTTGATGGAAGACACCGAGAGAGACCACTGTATCCAAACTGCAAGGCAAAGCACTCCAAGTTGTCAGCAACACTTGACCTCTTGAGATTGAAGGCAGAAAGCGGAGGTTGGACAGGAGCTTCACAAGGATGTTGGTTCTTTTTGCAGACATGCTTCCAGATGAAAATAAGTTGCCAAAAACATCTACGAAGCGAAGAAGGTGATTTGCCCCATGGGACTAGAAGTACAGAAGATACACGCATGTAAGAATGACTATATGCTTTATCGCAATGAGTACAAAGATTTGCGTTCATGTCGGATATGCAAAGCTCCTCGATACAAGCGTAAGTTTGCAAAAGACAAAGACAAGGCCGATGATGAGATCAAGACGGGGGTCCCTAATAAGTTGTGTGGTACTTGCTTGTAATTCCTCGTTTGAAGCGTTTGTTTGCAAAACCGAAGGAAGCGAAGCTGATGCGTTGGCATGCGAGGGACGTAAGAATGACGGAAAGATGAGACACCCGGCTGATGCTACCCAGTGGAGAAGAATCGATGCGAAGTACCCAACCTTCGGCGATGACCCAAGGAATGTAAGATTCGCAATGAGTACAGATGGAATGAATCCATTTGGCAGCATGAGCAGCAGACACAGCACTGGCCTGTGCTTCTGTGTATGTACAACCTTCCTCCTTGGCTGTGCATGAAGAAGAAGTACATCATGATGTCGATGCTTATCGAGGGCCAAGCAACCTGGAAATGACATCGATGTTTACTTCAGGCTGCTGGTGGAAGAACTACAAACATTGTGGAAAGAGAAAGGGGTAAGGGCATGGGATGCGTACAAGAAGGAGTCATTCGATCTCCGTGCACTGTTACTCCTTACCATCCAGGATTATCCAGCACTTGCTAATGCTTCGAGGCAGAGTACAAAGGGAGCCAAAGCATGTGTCACGTGCATAGATGAAACCGCGAGTGTCTAGCTTCCGTTCTCACGCAAAACCGTATACATGCGTCATCAGAGGTTCTTGAGAAGAATCACCTTACCGTAACATGAAGGAACAATTTGACGCAATACAGAAAGAGGTGCGAAACCAAGGCCTTTTACTGGCGAAGAGGTCAGTGAGATGGTGAAGGATGTGAATATCGTGCTTGGCAAGGGACATAAACGTCCCCGTAAGAAGAGCGTGTGGAAGAAGAAATCAGTTTTCTGGACTTACCTTACTGGAAGGATGTAGATGTACGTCACTGCATCGATGTCATGCACGTCGAGAAGAACGTATGTGACAGCGTTCTTGGTACATTACTGAGCATGAAGACAAAACGAAGGATGGCATCAAGTCACGAATGGATATGGTCCATTTGGGCATCAGACCAGAGTTAGCTCCAGTAAGAAAGATAAGGGCCAGACGTATCTCCCACCTGCCTGTTACACTTTATCCAAGAAGGAATCATAGAGTTCTTGGGCTTCCTATGTAGTGTCCAAGTCCCCTCTGGTCATTGCGCAAACATCAGGAGTCTTGTTTCAATGGAAGACAAGAACTAATTGGCATGAAGTCACATGATTGCCATGTAATGATGACACAGATGCTCCCGGTGGCATCAGAAATATTCTGCCCACAAAAGTTCGAGAGGCGATCATGAGGCTTTGTGATTTCTTCAACTCGATATCTCAGAAGGTCATGGATCCCAATACACTGGATGATCTGCAAGAGGAGGTTGTGAAGACTCTATGCCAGCTTGAGATGTTCTTCCCGCCCTCGTTCTTCGATGTCATGGTGCATCTCGTTACACACCTTGTGTACGAGATAAAGATGTGCGGGCCTATGTTCCTACGCAGCATGTATCCGTTCAAGCGGTTCATGGGAATACTCAAGCACTATGTTCGGAATCGGTATCGGCCCGAGGCCAGTATCGTAGAAGGATATACGTCGGAGGAGGTGGTTGAGTTTTGCACACCGATACATGCACAACTCACAGCCTATTGGTGTGCCGAGGTCTCGCCATGAGGGGAGGCTATCTGGACAAGGGACTGTCGGAAAAGAAGTCAGCTGGAAGGATACTCATCTATTTGACATTGCCCATTTTACGGTCTTGCAGCACATGACCATAGTTTCCCCTTATATAAAAGAACACCTGAACAAGCTACGGCAAGAGTTCCCAAATGTTCCATACAGTCGGATCTTGAACAAGCACAACCTTACATTCAGCCAGTGGTTGCAGAACCGTATCGTAGACGGGCCGATAGATAACACGCTAACGTGGTTGGCCAAGGGGCCAGCATTTACAGTTCATAGTTGGGAAGCGTATGACCTGATGGGTACACGTTCTATACGAAGGATCGAGATGAGAAGACCACATTTCAGAATAGCTCTGTCCGAGTGGAAGCCATAGATACAGCTGGACAGAAGGAATTTTACTACGGAACCATAGAGGAGATTTGGGAGCTTGACTACGTGACATTCTGGATTCCACTGTTCAAGTGCAAATGGGTCGATCTCAGACATGTCAAAGTCGACAATTACGGCCATACTTATGTCAACCTCAGCAAATTGGGTACATGAATGAACCCTTCATTTAGCCTCCCAAGCTACCCAAATTTTCTATGTAAAAGACCTCGCACATAAGAACTGCCATGTCGTGATGCATGGAAAAAGGAGGATCGTAGGAGTTGAGAATGTTGTCGACGAGGATGGATACAACTAGTTCGATGAGTTGCCACCTATTGGAGAACGCATAAGAATCGACGAGCAAGACCAAGGGGAAACTGCCACTACGTACGCCAAGATCATTCGGACGGGCCAGTGTACAAAGGAAGTCATCATGTAGTGGATTCATGATTTATTTTAAATCTGGCCTAGTACTCAAATTTGTTTTTGAGCCAAATCTGTACTCATTTTGAATATGCAATCTGTTGAAGTTAGCAAATTATGTTTCAAAAGTGATCGCACAATTATCTTGTGGAGTCATCGCGGAATTTGATTCTGATAGTCATATATGTCGAATACCTAATCGGTCGTACTGTAGAGGATCATGACATCGCACACGGTTGTAAGCAAATAGCCCGTGTGCGATGTCACTTATGTTGCAAACGGTAAACTCGCTCAGCCCGTGTGCGATGTGGTCTTGGTCACATTCGCACACGTTAGAAGCTGCAGCCCGTATGCGATGTGGCCTACCACAGGTCATCTAACCGTCTGCTCTGTGATTTGCAACACTGATGGAGAAGACATTTTCACACAGATTAACAAGACATTTACAATCAGAAAGTAGACATTTCGAACGCAGATTTAACATACATTTGGAACACAGATTAACAACACATTTCCAACACCGTTTAACAAGACATTACATAACACATTTCCAACACCGTTTAACAATACATTACATAACACATTTCCAAACTAAAGCAAAGGAAAATACATAACACATTACATACGAAAGCAAAGGAAAATACAAACTATCTACACGGTCTCCAGCGGCAGATCTTCGTCCACAGGGTCAGCAGTGAGCTCCGAGATATTTTTAACTATGTAGAAGCTCACCGTCTCGTCACCCTCACCGGATGCACTTCGCGTGGAGGCGCAGGCCAATCCTGGGGTTCCTGCAGCGGATGAGGGTATGCTCCGGCTCGTGGTGAGCTTCGAGGAGAAATCCGAGGTGCCGCGGAAACTTCTTCTCCAGGATACACCGGACGGCGTACGCACCGGAGTAATGGACGGGGTCGGAGTAGTACGCACAGAGGAGGGTGCCGTCGGTGGGTCCATAATCGACAAACTCCAGTGCCTTGCAGTGGCGCGGGAGAGGGGCATGGTCATCTGCACGCAGTCCTCACGGATGGCGACTCGTCGCGCTTCCGCTTCCCCGCAGAGCTCCCTGCAGCGGCCATTACGATAGATGGAGGAGGTGGCTGGATGGGTAAGGAAGAAGAGGTTCGACGGAGCACGGCGCGGAATGAAGTACGGAGTGAAGTAGAGGAACCGACGAGGCTAGAGGCGTGGCTTGTAGGAGTGAAGTAGAGAAACTGACGAGGCGGCGCTGCGGTTTAATAGGAGTGAAGTTGAGAAACCGAAGAGACGGAGGTCTACAGGGGCGACTCTTCGTGTCGCACACGGTTACGGATCCATATCCGTGTGCGATGTGAAACACATCGCACACGGAGACCTAATCATACACGTGTGGCGATGTTACTCACATCGCACACGGGTGTTACCAGTAACCCGTATGTGATCACTTCGCACACGGTTAGCGTTACATACCCGTGGTGTGATGGATGTTACATCTCACACGGGCCGTAATATGCGACCATGTGCGATGGCTAGCCCCGTACAAGTAGTACCTAGGTCACCCTGTCCGTCCATCAAAACATTTCGACTTCGCGCGCGCCGCCTCGCCCGATTTCCGTCGCCTCCCGGAGCGCCGCCTTGCCATCTCCGGTCGTCGGCTCCCTGTCGTCAAGTCCCCGAGCGCCGCCTCGCCATCTCCCGACCGCCTCGAGGTCTCCCATCGCCTGCCTCCCCGTCCCCGAGCACCGCCTCCCCAACACGCTCCCCGACAGGTTAGGGTTCTCAGTGTCCTCACAACAAGTCGCAAGATAGGGCTATATGAACGCGTGTGTTCCAGTGCTGCTTGCAAATATTTGCGTGTAGACATTATTTATGCGGCACTTGATTTACTTCTTCTTATTTATGCCATTATCATCCTGTTAGTTAGCTATGACGTCTGGTAATGAATGGCCGGACCTCTCTCCGAGAGAGACCGAAGAGAACTCCTCATCACAGCCGGAAGGGACCACCACTAATCAAGCAGAAACCTGACAGCTGTGAAGAAGTCCAGAGGAATTAGAAAACCAAGCAAAAAGCCCCAAGGAGTATGGCAAGTGGAGGCTATTAACGACAGAACCGGGGCTCCTACGGAACCAGAGAGAACGGAGAGGAAGTCCGAACCATGTGCGGGGCAGTGGTAAGGGAAAGGGTCTCCATTCACTTGGAGGATTGGACAAAGGTTAGTAAGGACCTGCGCGACGCCATAGTGCTAGAGATCATGCAACACTTCAGGGTGCAGGAGCAATGGAAAACGCAGGTGGAACAATGTGCACTCTCGAAGGCAAAGGATGCTTTTAGGAATTTTAAGTACGTGTTGCACACGAAGTTTATGAAGCAGAATAAGGAGCCCTTCGAAAAGTATCCACACATTCTACCGAGGACTGGGCCAGATTTGTGCAGATGCGGCGAACGCCAGATTTGAAGCAAGAGTGCGGCAGGCAGGGCTCTAATCGCGAAGAACAAACACCCCCCATAGAATGGGGGTCAAAGGATACTACGGGAAGAGGAAGATTTGGGACAGGGAGGACGAGAACCTACGCCTTTGGGGAGCCGATGTGCCTTTTCCTGATGTTGCGGCAGATCGGGCAAGAGACTTCCTGAGGGCGAGGTCTACAACCGATTCCTCGGGTCAGGTTGTGTTACCCAACCCAGCAGACCAGGAAGTGTACCAAACTATGGTAAGAGCGACTACCTCATTCAGTCATCGGTCTATAGTTACGACAATATTATGCTTATGTACCTACTAATTATGTCTTTATGTGCAGAAAGAGCTAAGCGTCCAGGCTTCGCAAGGCTCATTTCAGCCTCAAGGCTGCAACGACATTCTCACGGCCGCATTGGGAAACCAAGGAGCCCTCGGGTCGTTGTAGGGCGATCGGGACCAATGTTGCCCGTAGGAAGGCCTTCCCTCAAGACGCGGAGGAGATGCGTGCGAGGAAAAGGGTGAGAGCGGAGCAGAAAAAAGAAGAAATGAAAAAAGAGCTACTCGCCCCAATTTGCGGGCATGATGGACGAAAGGCTCGCGAAAGAAAGAGCTGCGTGAGAGGAGGCGTACAGATCGCAAGCGGTTGAAGCTGCTGCACACCCAAGCCCCGGTGCACGCAGGAGTAGCTGTGCGTTAGCTCCCGATGCGGTTGAAGGCCATGAGGAAACAGCCGGCAGGTCTCCTATCGATGACATCACGGGGCCGATGAAGTGCAAGCTATAAGTGCCAACAGCGCACATGGCCTTTTCGTTGGTGGCAGCTACCGGATTGGTTCATCCACTGGCTGAGGGAGCTACCGTGCACGGTGTACCGATATAGTCAGGATTCGCGAGGTGCACCATCGATAAAGTCGAGCCTGGCTTCCAAAGCCTCCCGCTATTCCACGTAAGCCAGGATGCCGAACTCCAGACCTTGGGACAGGCGGAGATGTCCTTCGTCCAGTGGCCGAAGAAGGACATACTCCTTGTGCCCTTCACATCGGCACCGCCTCCTGCTTCCCCACCATTGCCTACTGAATCTGAGCCGCTCTTCGCACCACATCCCGTCATGAGCACGCCGTCTGCGCCGCCTTCGTACCCACAACCTCAAGGTCACCCAAGCAAGCGCCGGTGCTTCCGACACCAGGAGATGTTGACTTACCGTCACCGCCCGCACCAGTGCAGACTAGAAGTACGAGATCAGCGCCGCTAAAGGGCACGAGCAAGGGACAGGGCAGGCCAAGGGCAAGGGCCAGGACAAGGCCAAGGGCCAGGGCAAGACCAAGGAGCTGGGGTTCATGACGGACGAAGAATTGAACCGAATGTTTCCCCCGGCGGAGGTCATAAAGAAGTACGTCAAAGGAGAGCCATTGCTACCCCCCCCCAAGACTTGGTGACAGCAGGTTTGATATGCAGAAGGCTACATGACCACTATATGAAAACTATGTGAAGCCGGTGAGATGAGCATTCCGGTGTGGTTCAAGAAGAAGCATTTCCTTCATGATATAAATAATTGTGCCACGGTGGACTTCGAGGACTTGTTTCTCCTCTTCAACCTGGGTGAGCTCGATGCCTCCCTCATGAGATGCTGGACATTGTAAGTATTTTACAAGGAATTCTACATTCTGGCAACTCTCTTTTATTTCGTAAATGATACCTCTTTTCTTTCGTATGCTTAGGAAAATGATCACCGAATGCGAGGCTCGGAAAGAACCGGTGGGTTTCCTCCACCCACAGTTGGTCTCGAAGCAACAAATCGAGGCGAATAAGCAGTTGATCTTGATTATGTCGTCGGCGCGTTGATGGCTCAAAAGAACAAAGAGTTCATTCTCCTTCCATACAACCAGCAGTATGTGTGGTTTTATACATTAGCTGTACGTCCATTGTAATCATTCCACACGGGTTGTGATATCTTTTTTTTACAGCAAATATTGGATCTTAATTATCATCATACCTAAATGGAGCAAAGCCGTCCACCTTGATTCCTTGCAAGCGGCACGTTACGACTACTCGGAGATAAGGGAATTCTTGCATAGTGCTTTCGCCGAGTACGCCAAGCGTGGAGAGAGGTGCTCACCAAATAAGGACCCGGGGGTCTTGGACCAAGGAGCCGACAACTTGGTGCAGATAACAATTGGTACAACATTCCTCCTAAGTGGTAAGTAATGCTAATTGATGCCCTAATTGATGCCGTAATTCCTCAACAACTTTTCAGTGTAACCAGCAGCCAGCAGGAACCAACCTTTGTGCTTTTTACGTTTGTAAGCAAATGACGAGGATTGCTTCGAGTTTGAAGACAAGAGGCATTGCTGGCCTCCCTACGGTTAGTACTGTATGTGAGACTGAAGATTTTACTTTTTACCTACATGCACATAAATCTGAATTTAATTACTTCGTGCAGATTTTGAATTCCATGGACAAAGCACCGTTGAGTCAAGCCGATATTGTCGACATTAGAGGACAGTTTGCCTTATTCTTCCTCACGCATGTCATAGCGGAAAAGGGACAATTCAGATCATCTTAATTCGTTGTGAGGTATTTATTTTCTTCGTTGTGAGGTATTTATTTTCTTTCTGTTGGCTGTCAACCTTGTCAGATCCAAACTTGTACGAATGTTGGCTGTGAACTCCTGTTTACGTAGCTGTGAATGGGTCAACTCATATTCAATTGATTCAATTTGCTTATATGTCGGCTGTGAAATGTATGTGATCTCTGTTTTATTTGTGTTTGGATCAAATCCGTGTATTTTGCTTGATGGATGAAATCTGCGTATATATGTGGCTAAATAATGAATTCTGTGAATGTGGCCGATGAATTCTGCTAAATGATATTGTTGCCTGAGATTTTCAATTGTCGCTACTGTTGCATTCCCAGCATCACACATGGCTCGGCGGCCCGAATCGTGGGCGATGTGCCAGTCAACGCACACGGACCAGAGCATTGGACCGTGTGTGATATGGCTACTCATCGCACACGGTCTCAAATATATGCTCGTGTGTGATGACGCGCAGTCATCGCCCACGGTTAAGACCAAATAACCGTGTGCGATGTGGGACAAATATCACACACGGTTCTAAAACTACGACCGTGTGCGATGTGGGATATTATTGCACACGGGTCCTATTTTGGAAGCGTATGCGATGTGTATCTTCATCGCACACGGCGAATACTGTGGACCCGTGTGTGATGTCCCGAGCCATCGCACACGGTGGAAAGAATTGAATCGTGTGCGATGTCCTGAGCTATCGCACACGGGCCTATTTAAAAAGCCGTGTGCGATGTGCGTATCATCGCATACGGCGCTGGACCCGTGTGTGATGTGCCCCCCACATCGCTGACCATCCCGTGCATACGGGCTGGAAAACCGTATGCGATGAGCTTTTTTACCCGTGTGCGATGAGCTTTTCTGTGGTAGTGAGGGATTGGCACTAAGCTCTTTTTTTATATATACTATTAGTTCTTACTTGATTAAATTTATAATTTCCCAAGAGATCCCAGCAAAGAAGTGTGTTAGTGAACCAGAATCTATCCTAAAATCGAGATTGTTCTTCATGTGTTATACAGGCACGTGCAGCACCAACATCCCTTAGCTGCTGCACACCTGCACTTGCCACTGCCGTGAGCCACCATGGCACATAAACACCACAAGCTCACACGCTCACGAGCTTCTTGCCGAGGATCATGTCGTCCGTGGTGAAGTCAGCCTCCTTCCTGCACGTCCCGCGGCCGAAGTCGAGGTTGTACGAGTCGGTGAGGCCATCGACGAGGTCGAACTTCGGCGTCCATCCAAGGTCCCTGCTGGACTTCTCCACCGACGCAAAGAAATGCTGCCGTCGCATCGTTGAGCGTCAGCAACACAAGCCACCGTAATTGCAACAACTTTCCACAGCAGATATATAGAAGAAATTGCTTGCAGTACCTGGTCCCTGAACGGGAATGCCTTTTTCTTGCCAAAGTCGAAGTCCTTGGGGTTGTAATGGACGATCTCCGGCTCAGGGAACCCTCCAGCCTGCATCGAACACCAAGCAGTCAAGTTTCAAATCATGGACAATATTTTTCCAGAAACCATGCATGAACAATTTTGTTACCTTTGCACATGCCCGTGCTAGGCCGTCGAAGGTGACGTACTTGGTGCCGGAGATGTTGTACACCTGCTTGCTCGCCTTGGGGTTGCCGAGGACCTTCATGAAGGCCGTCGCCAAATCCTGTGACAGAACCAAGCACAAGATTCAGAATATGAATGCATACGACCTCTGAAACATGAAAACCCCGTAGCAATTCAGCACTGACCTTGACGTGGCCGAGCTGGGTGATCTGGTTGCCGGCGCCGGGGATAGGGATCGGCCGACCGGCCTTGAGCCGGTGGAAGAACCACTCCTCAACGGGGTTGTAGTTGAGAGGGCCGTAGATGTACACCGGCCTGATCGACGTCCAGTTCACGCCGCTCGTCTCCAGCAGGCTCTCCGTCTCCAGCTTCCCCTTGTGCCGGCTTTTCGGGTCCACCGCGTCGGTCTACCGGACAAAGACACGACCATTTTTATGCTGACCTTGTGTGAGGTGACATTGAAATGTGGTGGGGTAATACAATTAATACCTCAAAGTGTGGGAGCATGTCTGATTTCAGGTACACTCCTGCTGATGAGCAATAGATGAACCTGCAACGGTACCGCAGTGCTGATTCAGGACATTGAAAATTTGCAAACACCTTGTTACGTTGTAGTATATGGTATCAGAAAAAAGCCAGCTTACTGTTCGAGGTTCGGCAGCGCATCTAGTATAGGGGCTACCTCAGTGGCCTCGCGCCCTGAAACACCGTTAACACGAAATGCTTTATAACTATGTGATGCTATCTTTGATGGCAGATATCAGATGATAGTTTCAGAAGATATCTTTCACAGTTAAAATACTAATTACCAGGCTGATTTGCACCTGATTACCATTATCAACAGACAAATTGTTTTAGTATCCGCGCAAAAATTCTTTTTTTTTCTGCTAAACCGTATCTGTCGGCTTACCGTTGATATCGTAAACAACATCGAAGCCCTTAACAGAAAGGTTCGTCTTGACAAAGTCGAAGTCTTGCCTGTCACCTTTCAAATGTAGCACCTATACGTAAACCATCCTAAATATCATCAGTGGTATGCAAACAAAGTAACTGATAATGAAGAGGTGATTTAACCGAGCCCCTTGTAGTGTCCAAACACTAGACTACCATTTTTACTTTCGCACCCTCTACTAACAGGAAATACGCAAGGACAGGAGTGGACGAAAAACCATACCTTGGAGGAGAACTCTGCATACTCTGCATCTGATTCACCTGGCAATTGCTGGGTCACGGGTGCCTTTCCTCTGGTGAACAATGTGACCTGACAAAATTCCATTTCTTTGACTCCATTTAATCTAAAAAATTAATGTGCTTGTAATCCCAGAGAATCATATGCCATAATAAATTTATTCCTTAGCCTAAAAACAGTTCACTGTATCAGAAATGTATCTAAGAACTGACCTGGTGTCCCTCCTTGACAAGGAGCCTGGACAAGAAGACACCAATGAACCTAGTGCCTCCCATGACAAGAATGTTCTTGGAGTCTGCAGCTGCTGCCACCTGCATTCTTGCCCCCCTTGGCTGCCATGACCTCCTATTCTGTCAAAAACAAGTTCCCAACCATCTTTCAATTTCTGCCATGCCTGGATCATCTTACCATGGAATCAAGAAATGCTTTTTTTTTAAATCACCTGGGTTGATATGGAGAGGGCTGCACCACTGAAGTCAGAGATAGGGGACGGAGGGAGGAGGCTGCTCTTCAAGGAGGCCATTGCCGCCATCTCTCTTCCCTTCTTTTGGTTACTTCTCTCCCCTTCCTGTGTTTGTGGTATTATAAAACTGAGGTACAAACAAGAGGAGGGGGCTTTGTTTGTTCAAGATGGTAGTATATCTCTTCTCTGAAATTTGTGGTTCAGTATGTGCTAATAGGAAAAAGTTGAGGTGTTGGGAATTGTTTTGGCTTGTGTGGAGGGGGGAGCCAGCCCTATCCTCTGTTGGATCCTCTCCTCTCATTATTTCTCCACTTGGCAGCATTTTTAACTGATGGAGACATCTCTTTTACTCTTCCTCCAATGTCAGTCTAACATACGAGGCCATGGTGTCCATAGCTCAACAGGCATTTTCATAAATACATTGACTCAACTTGCAAAGAGATAAGTATTGTACTTGAATTAGATCATACAAGTTTATTTCATAATATCATACAAATACTCTCTCATTTTGTTTTTAGAATTTTTTTTAGATAGGAGTGCAGTCGACATTTTAAAATTTGACCATTATACATATAAGTATTCGGATTATCATCTCCAAATTTTATTATTAGATTTTTCATCCTCACAAAATGGAAGCACTTTCATCTGATCGTATTTTTAATAAATTTTGACAACATGTAAATAAAAAAAGTAAGGACCAAAGTTGTAAAGCGGAGACCATGTCGATGTCCAAAACAAAAGGTAAAAAGGAATGAAGATAGTACATGATGCTTCAAATTAGAATCCTTATCTGTACTTTTTTCTTAAATTGAAGGTGAAAATACTGAAAGGAAACAAAATGTTGGAACTGCAAAATTTTTTTCCAAATCTGCCTCTCTTATTACCAACGTCTCTAGATATCTGACTGTATTGCACTACCACAGCTCAAATTCATCAAAAAATCACGCTCACTTCCACAATCTAAAACCGAGGGAAAAAAGAAACTCTCATTGATCTAAAGATGTTCTTTAAAATTTTATTCACTCGACCAAAACTAACAAAAAAATTGCACGCAACCATCTGCTACCCACGATAATCCACTTCATTCCTCCTTCTTGATCACCTTCCGGAACCAGTGCGTCGAGTCCTTGGGGTACCGAGTGAAGGTCTTCCGGTCAACGTAGACGAGCCCGAACCTGGAGCTGAATCCCATTCGCCACTCGAAGTTGTCGAGCAGCGACCAGGCGAAGTACCCGATGACCCTCGCGCCATCGTCGATGGCGCGCTTGAGCTCCTGGAGGTACTGCTCGAAGTACTCGATCCTGAAGCCGTCGTAGAGCGCCCCCGGGAGCGTCTCGCTGCCCGACTGATCGATGCCTGCAAGCACCCACCGTTAGATTTCCGCGTCAAGATTCGTGCCTCCGTGCTGACGCTGCACCCCTACTGTTCCTTTTCTGAAAAATGGAAGACGTGATTTACGTACCGCTCTCGCCGATGAGTATGACGGGGTTCATGAACTTCTCCTTGACGTGCATGACCGCTTTGTAGAACCCCCATGGGACAACGTACAGCCAGTTTTGAGTACGCCTGCATGCATAAATGTTGACCAATCAGAAACTCATAGTTTGTAGTTCTGTTCGTTTTCCTAGGCAAATTTGACAATTGTTGAAAAAATTTCGTTACTTAACTGCTTCCCAATCGGAATACCGTTGCGCTCATGTGGACAGATGATCGAATGCGTTAGCTAGGCAGTCAAAGAACCAAAAAAACATACGGAATAGTTTCAGATGACCGTACATGCAAACTTGGCGTTCCAATCATTGGCATAGCTCGTGTCTGTCGCGTTGACATGGTTGAGGACGTAGTACGTCGTGTAGTGGTTGATCCCGATGTAATCCGCTGAACGTTTCATCAGCTCGGACTGCTCCTGGGTGAAATTGGGCAGCCTGCTCCCCACAAACTTCTGCATCGATCGTCTCCGGGTAATGCCCGTAGGTGATCGGATGCATGAACCTGCCACGAATCCAAGTGTGAGTTCAGTTCAGTGCAACTCTGTTTAGGCGTCGCAGCGATCCGCGGCGCCGCTAGATCGACGATCAAGGATGATAGATATATAGATAGCGTGAGATGGATCGTCACCAGCCAAGGGTGAACTCCCTCGCCCTATGCGCCTCGAATTTGTCCTCGGTGGTGTTGGTGTAGGGCTCGTACCAGACTAAGTCGAGGAGGATGCCGATCTTCCCCTTCTGAGTAGCCTGAAACACGTAGCCAAGGCGGGCATGAACATGATCGAGCTGACACGGCACGGCGCGGCACGCGCTTATGAAATAAATGTGGTAGAGGGTAACAAGAGAGGGGGCATATATGATGTGTCACTGGCCTGGTACTTGTCGCGGTATATCTTGACGGCGGCGGCGTGGGATAGAAGGAGGTGATGGCCGGCGATGTAAGGCTCAGTGGCTGAGTTGCCGCCCGAAGCGGCAGCCCGTGCACCTGCCGGGCGCGAAGTAGCCGTCTCCGTAGCCGTGGGAAGCCATCATCCGGGGCTCGTTTATAGTGAACCAGTTCTTCACCCGGTCACCGTATGTCTTGAAGCAGAAGTTTGCGAAGTTTGCAAAGTCGCTCCTGCAAAATGCATGGCGAGTTGGAAGCATATATCAGGTTTTTGTATGCAAGGCAAGGGCATGGGGAAATTGTGAATAAGAAATCAAATTACAGTCTGGGCTGACACGAACAGAAAATGCAGAGACAGGATATAGATGATTTCAGATGGATCTGTTTATGTCAGATACGCTACAGTGGATTGCGGTGAAACATGAACAGTAATTTATCTTGCAGGATTTTGCAGTTATGAACACTTACACAACTCTTTATTTTTTTGAAGGAAAACAGTAGGAAAATTCTCCTGCATATTTTTATGGTAACATCTATTTCTAAGTAGAAATTGTTATTTCTAAGTCGACGATCTTAGACATTGATTCAATATCTAAGAGTTAATTGAGTAGATGTACATTTTAATAATAATGTGCAACTTTAGGTTCAGAGATGTGCAACTGGACAGTTGCACATTTATAGACCTAAAGTTTCATAATTTCTTTTGTGCATCTACAATCTTAATAATATGCAACTCAGTTGATTGAAAAGTAACAAATTATCAGGCGATGGAGAAATAACAAATCTGTATTTTTATAGATTTTTAGAATAAAATTAAGAACACTTACACAACTCTGGGGCTTAGCCAGCCGTTGTACTGATTATTGAGCACCTGAGGTAGGTCGTAGTGGTAGAGAACAACATATGGAGTGATCTCTGGTATGCAAATGTTAAAACAGAAATCATCAACTCCAAGCCTCAAGATTTGAAATGTGCAAGACAGATTTCCATGGAGACAATTCAAAGAAATGTAAAGATGAATCGTACTGTTGGCAAGCATGTAGTTGATGAGCCTGTGGTAATAATCCACGCCGTCTTTGTTAATCCTCCCAATCCCATCTGCATTTTTGTGCAGAGTTGAGAAGAAGAAGAAACCGCATCACTGGATTATAGATCACCCGATCTTACTAGAACTTTTTTTATAAATATTATTGTTTAAATCAAAAATTCGAGATATAAACGTCTGGTTTCGGAAATTACAAAACTAATACCCTGTCGGCCAACCGTCGACCGACTGGGGGCTTGTCGGCCAACGGTCGACCGACAGGTCCCTGTCGTTCCCCCCGCGGACGAGTGTGCGCCAAAAGTGCTGACGGGACGCGACGGGACGCCATGTCGGCACCTGTCGTCCGGCGGTTAGACGACAAGCCCCCCAGTCGTCCAACGGTCGAACGACAGGGCTCTAACTACGCCCGTGACTGCCTCCACCTTCCCCATATCGCACCCCACCCCATTCCTTCCATCGCGCGCAGCCATTCCAGACAGAAAAGAGGAGAGGACAAGAGGAAGAAAGGGAGAAAGAAGAGAGGAGAGGAAGAAGGGGAGAAAAGAGGGAGAGGAGGTGAGCCCGCGGGAGAGAAGAGGAGGTGAGCTCGCGGGAGAGAAGAGGAGGTGAGCTCGCGGGAGAGAAGATCTCTACATCCACGGTAAAATTTTTAAATAAGTTTAGTATAATTATTAGTATGATTATTATGATTATTATAGGTTATGTATGTAAATATAAATTATTATGGTTGTACTTCTTGTCATAGTTTAATTAGAATGTTTTGTACTTGTTTAGTATGATTAGTATGGTTATGTACATATAAAAAAGTTAGTAAGATTATTAGGGTTATGTACACATATTTAATTAGGATGTTTTGAACAAGTTTAAATTTATAGTTTAGTTAGGTCTCGTTGAATAGAATAAGTAAAATTGATTAGACGTCGTAAAAATGAGGTCTCATTAATTTAGGTCGAACTAATTAATAATTATGAGACATGTAGAATGTTGTTGTTTAGTTAGGTTAATTATTATGTGTTTGTGTTGACCGTTGCATTTGATCGTGCTAAAAGTTCTATCTCGATTTGTCGGTTGATAACCCTGGTGTGTTCTGGATCACCCTTCTACACGCAGTAAGTGTGTACTCGACCTACATTTAGCATGAAAGAATTTAGCGGTCGCGCGACGTAATAGAACTGCATGTCTTACTAAGTATGTGATGAAGATATAAATTTATGTTACAGCAGGTATGTCAGAGGTAATAAATATGACGGTATACTATGATCCTGGGATTATTCGATCAAATCATAGTGGGGTTGATCTTAGTGAATTCAGCCATGTTGATTATAAATTATTATGGTTGTACTTCTTGTCATAGTTTAATTAGGATGTTTTGTACTTGTTTAGTATGATTAGTATGGTTATGTACATATAAAAAAGTTAGTAAGATTATTAGGGTTATGTACATATTTAATTAGGATGTTTTGAACAAGTTTAAATTTATAGTTTAGTTAGGTCTCGTTGAATAGAATAAGTAGAATTGATTAGACGTCGTAAAAATGAGGTCTCATTAATTTAGGTCGAACTAATTAATAATTATGAGACATGTAGAATGTTGTTGTTTAGTTAGGTTAATTATTATGTGTTTGTGTTGACCGTTGCATTCGATCGTGCTAAAAGTTCTATCTCGATTTGTCGGTTGATAACCCTCGTGTGTTCTGGATCACCCTTCTACACGCAGTAAGTGTGTACTCGACCTACATTTAGCATTAAAGAATTTAGCGATCGCGCGACGTAATAGAACTGCATGTCTTACTAAGTATGTGATGAAAATATAAATTTATGTTACAGCAGGTATGTCAGAGGTAATAAATATGACGGTATACTATGATCCTGGGATTATTCGATCAAATCATAGTGGGGTTGATCTTAGTGAATTCAGCCATGTTGATTTGCCTATATCCGATCCGAAGAGGCTGAACTTTAAGGAAGCCAATCATTGGCTTACATGTATCTTCTCGATGGATCCTGCAGTATATGCTGTGACCATTCAAGCAGTGTTTATCTTGCACTGATATTAAATAGGACTTGTTGCCGATCGAGAGTACTAGAGACTGGAGATCATGGATGCGGGTTTGCAATGCTACAAAAAGTCCTCCGGTCGCACTAGTGCAAGCCATCCTGAACGGTGCTGGGTCAGAAGGCGGTGGGTATGAAGCGGAGCAGAACAATCCAGAACCACAAGTGGACGAGGTAGTTCACTCCGTTTGGCAAGGTGGGCAAGCTGGGCAGAGCAGTAAACCAGCATAAATAGGTCCCACGGGGCAGGCGGATGAAGAAGAGGATTTCGAGTCCATGCAGGAGGCACTACTGCAAATTGACCTTCTGCTGAACCATCTGCACTGACGGGCGCAGAAGAGCCCATCGTTGGAGGAGCTAACCGCTGACGGACGTGAAAGGAACCGTCAGTAGAGGAGAGAGCTAGGTTGAACGTGAGGACCTCCACTGACGGGCACATAAGTTGCCCATCAGAGGTGATGCAACCTGGGAGCAAAAAAACTAATAGAGATGACGGGCATCTTCACTGACGGGCCTTCTTTAACCGCCCGTCAGTAGAGAGGTTATTTCCACTGACGAGCACCGCGGCTGTCCGTCAGCGTTGATTGTTCCAGGGCTGACTTGACACGTGCGCATTACCGCTGATGGGCCCTGTATACGTGCCCGTCAGTGGTATGATTCCTTGTATAAAATCACAGAGGCGGCGCTCACTGTTGGCCAGTGCTCGCTCGCCAACTGGCCAGCAGCAAGTGCCACCGCGGCCAACCCCCCGCTGCGTCGCCGCCGCCAACCCCCCTCCCACCAACACTCTCCTCTCCCCAACCCTCCTCCTCTCCCTCCTTTCTTCCTTCCCAAACCCTACCTAAACTCAACAAGATCTAGATCTAGAGATCTTGAGCTCTTTTCAATCCCAAACTCTCCCATTTCTTCACTTAACTCTAGACCCCCCTCTCTCTCCAACACACATCTCTCCCTCCTCCTCTCACTCTCTCCAACCCAACAATATCTAACATCTATCCCTCCTCCTCTCACTCGGTAATAATGCTCTCTTTAGAATAATGATATATAGAAAGTGTTATTTTCATCTTGTATATGTATTTAATGTGATTCCCGGTCATCGAGCCGAGGCCTAGTGTTATATTTTCGCACTGATTAGTTTCGTGTCGTAGGGATCGATCGATGGATCGCAGTTGGATGTATGACAACCGGGCGACAGAGAGTTGGGCTACGGCTTTGAATGAGTTTCTTGATGTCGCCGAGCGAGATACGAGGAGAAAAGGTGGCACGAAGATTTGTTGTCCATGTCGCGATTGCAAAAATTTGGTAATGTTCGATACAAGAGGGAGGGTGACGGTACACCTGGTGCTTAAGGGTTTCATGCCAAGTTATACACGTTGGATATGTCACGGTGAGGAGGAGGAAGATCAAGTGTTACAGCAAGATACCGAACATGGTGAGGACGATGAAGACGAGGGGAGTTTCGAATCTGAACCCGAAGAAGAAACGGGAAACAATTTGGCCGATATGGTGCAGGACGTTCATATGGTGGAGCAGGTGGTGCTAGATCCTGAAGATGAAAGAGAGGCTGCTAAGTTCACGAGACTAGTTGAAGACTCGCAAACCCCGTTGTATACCGGTTCCGATCCAGAACACACGCGTCTGTCAGTCACGTTGGAACTTCTAAGGATCAAGGCAGCCCACAACTGTCCGGACGAAGGCTTCGATGAGACATTAGCTTTTCTTGCAAAAGTTTTTCCGAAAAACAACTTGCTGCCTACGAGCACCGATGAAGCCAAGAAAGTTGTCTGCCCTCTTGGGTTAGAGGTGTAGAGGTTCCATGCGTGTCTGAATGACTGCTTTATTTACCACAAGGAGCACGAGAAGCTGTACAAGTGTCCTACGTGCAACACATCCAGATTCAAGAGGGGTAGAAACCAAGCCGATGATGAGGACCCAGTGACGAGTGGCACTCCAGCAAAGGTTGTATGGTATCTGCCGGTCCTTCCTCGTTTAAATCGTTTATTCGCTATGCACTGTGTTCCTATGCAGGAGCCAGGTTTTCCCAACGCCGGAGGGGGCAATCCTGCACTATGTTCCTATGCGGGAGCACCATGCGAAGGTGCAGGTGGACATCGTCCTCAACGACTATAGTGAGGTGTTAGTCCCTGTCGAAGAGGAACTGACGAAGCTAGGGCAGTGCAAAAACTGCTTCATCCAGTGGCCGAAGAGCTAGATTACTATAACCGCGGTGGCGTCTCCTCGCACGGCCCCCTCGTCCAACAACCCCTCTCCATCAATCGGACGATCTCCGTTGGGGCTTAGCCAATCACCTCCGTCCTTTAAAGACCTGGAAGACCATCTTGTCGGGGACCAGCACATGTCACCGATTTTGCGGTCCCCGGAAGTGTCGGAAAGGCCCTCCGAGGTTCAAGGCGACCCCCTGGATCAACGGAGGGGGAAGATTTTCTCTCCCGCCACACTAGCTGGGACGCTGGAAGCAGCGATGGCGGCAGGCAAGAGCCCGGAGCCGCTACAGAAGAGGAGGAGAGGTAAAAAGAAACGGGCCAGCACAGGTGAGAAGGAAAGAAAGGAGCAGATGCAGAAATCCTTATCCTTCTCAACATCGTCATCCAAATTATCTACACGGAGCATGGGTCTCTAGCGAGATGTTTACTTACAAGGTCAAGACTTGCTCCCCCAGGATGAGCTGGACAATCTGTCGGAGGACATGAAAACGCTGCATGAAGATTACCTAAAGATGTCCAGAGATCCTGATACATTCTGCCAATATTGGAAGGTGAAGGTGCCAAGGGAATACAATTTCTTTATGCAAAATGACCAAGACATCTTCGACATCAACTTTGAAGACCTCTTCAACATGTACAACCTCTATAGGCTCGACACCACGATGATCAGGCTATGGGCTCTCTACCAAGCCCAAGAGTGCAGACGTCTACGCGACTCCAATATTGGCATAATCGATCTGATATGCATGAACAAAGGCTATGCCGCGACCCCGGACGATCGAGCCTTTCTTGAAGAATACCTGTCGCATGCATTGGTGGTTCATAAGGACAAGGAGTACATACTAGCCCCCTACAACCCTCCGTAAGTCCTAAACTTAGCACTGTGGAGATTTTTTTATTTTTTATGTACGTATCTCCACCTACTTATGTTCATTTATTCACATTTACGCAGCGACCACTGGGTCCTAATTGTGATCATTCCAAGCTGGGCCAAGGCTTTTTACTTTGACTCCTCATCGAAAAAGACAGCGGACTTTAGCAATATAACTAAGATTTTGGATACAGCTTTCTTCAGAGCCAAGTTCTCGGGGCATACTAAAATTCCTGTAAAAGCGACAAAAATGGTACACCATTACAAGTTCCCTTGCAGAGTTCAGCCGGAAAATAGCGTTACATGTGGGTACTACACCTGCGCGCATATGGACTGCTTTGTTCGGTACAAGAACAACCATTGGAAAGATATTAAAGAACTGAAGGCTTGGAGTGAGCTGGGAAATCATATGTACGACTAGCGTCAGGACTTTGCCCGCATCCAAAAAGTCTTCGCCAAACTCATCAACCTTGAAGTCATCAATCCAATGGGTGAATTCTACGCCGGCCCCCAATTTCTGAAGCCGAAGCAAAACTTAAATGAGCATCAATAGATTCGTTGTTTCTGTACTTGAAGAACAATTGTTTCATACTTGTGATAAATGTATTAGAGGTGAAGTGTACTATATATATGTGATTACGATATGTCAACTGTTATGTGATTACAAATGTGTTATGTGATTATATATGAGATTTGACTCTGTGAATGAATAGTTGGTATAGCAACTGATTAGGAATAATGTAATGCTATAGCCTATTATTATGAATAATTTAACTGTGATTATGATTTAGCATGAATACATATCTCTACTGACGGGCCCTTATGACTCGCCTGTCAGTAGTGAAACAACCAGGTGCCTCCGACTAGGGATCTCCTTTGATGGGCGTGTTGGGACCGTCAGTAGTAACTAACACTACTGACGGGTGGCCTGCCCGTCAGTGGAGTGAATCCCTCCACTGACATTTCCAGGGTGACGGGTCCCCTGTCCGTCAGTAGAGGGGGTTTGGCGACCGTCAGTGCTGACCTATTCTGCTGTAGTGAGGTAATGGAACAGGAAGATGAAGATGGATTGGCTGAAGATGTTGACGAAGATAGCGGTGACGAAGATAACATTCATGCGTCCCCGATTCCGAGTGCATGGAATCAGGAACTTCTTGGTGGCATGACTGTGAATGATGGCCATGATTCTGGTTGGGAATATAACAAGAACCAGATCCAAATTGGTTCAATGTATACTACCAAGAAAGAATTGAAGCATGCCGTTACGCAATGGGCCATGTCCATGCAGAGGATTTTTAAGACTGATATATCTTCCCCAAATAATTTAATCTTAACATGTACGTCTAATGGCTATGAAAGCAAGGTGCACGCCCATGTGCCCAAGTATGAAGTGAATTGGGTCGTGACCAACGTCGTGCCGCACACTTGCGTCAGAAGTAATGTCCTAGCACGCCACCCCAACCTGACATCCACTCTCATCGCAGAACTGATGTACAGCGAGATAGTGGAAAAGAAAGACATGGAAGCAAAGCACATACAAGTTGCAGTAAAGAACAGGTACAAGTACGAAATCCCATATGGGCAAGCTTGGAGGGCTAAGCAGAAGGCTATGGAGATGCGCTTCGGCACTTTCTATGACTCGTACGACAACCTGCCCCGTCTGCTTTATACACTCCTCCTCCGGAACCCAGGGACACATGTTGACATACAAAACTCGGTGAACACGCACTTTCCAGGCTATAAAGTGCTGAACCGAGCTTTCTTCTCTTTCGGTGCATGCATTGAAGCTTTCAGGCATTGTCGTCCAGTGCTGTGCGTGGATGAGACATTTCTGACAGGCAAGTACAAGGGGTAGATCCTGACGGCGATTGGTGTGGACGGCAACAATCAGATCCTGCCATTGGCGATGGTGTTCGTTGAGGGTGAGAACTTCTCGAGCTGGTTATGGTTCTGCAGGTAGCTTAAACATGGAGTAGTGAAGAATCAGGAGAACGTATGTGTTATTCACGACAGGCACCCTGGCATACTGAAAGCCGTGAAAACACTCCAGGAACCAACAGCTGATGAAGATCAACCTTGGCCGGACCTGCAAAGCCGTTGGTGCATGCGCCATCTAGGGGCTAATTTTTTTAGCCAGTTTAGGAACAAGCGCCTGATGAATCTGTTTAAGAGCCTGTGCAAGCAGAACCAGGAGAAGAAGTACAAAACTTTGTGGCGGAAGCTCGATGACTTTACTAAGAGCGAGATCATTGATCGCAAGAAAAAAAATCTGGTACTTAGCCCGGAAGAAGAGCCACGGGAGCTTTCTGCTATTCTAGCAGTTGACCCTCCTGGTACGAGGAGGAGGAAGGCGAAACAAATAAAGGGTTTCTCTCAGTGGATAGAGAAAGAGCCGCCTGAGAAGTGGTGTTTGCTTCATGACACTCATGGCGCTAGGTACGGCATCATGACGACCAACCTTGCGAAGGTGTACAACTTTGTGCTTAGAGGGCAGCGGGGTTTACCTCTAACTGCTACCTAGCCTTCACATCATAGTTTGATACCTTGCACCCTAGTTAGGTGATCTGGGAGCCGTACAGTGCCGAGGCGTTGACGCGACGAGCGTCTGGCGGGATTTCAGCCTTGTGTACCAGAGACCTCGACTACTGTATGACGAAGGCTACCGTAGTGTTCGACGTCACTGTGGAGATAATCGCTGTGCACCGAGTGATGCGTCAATTCGGCAAACGCCAGTTGTGTCCTCCCCCAGCACCGCCCACGCTTCAGCCTCATATCCACAAGTAAGAGCATACAAGGTTTTATTGTCAGATAATAGTATTGTAATATATTTTGCTCACTTCGTACGAATAATCATGAAATGTAGGTACAGCCGCAAAGGTGGAAACAAGACGGCAACAACTTGGGCACGAAACCTTGCGCCGTTTGTCGAACGGTGGACGACGGCAAGCGCAGATCTCTGGCACGAGGACATGGCCTTCGACCCAGCCGAGTATGATGCGTACCTCCGGTGGTACCGGTCCGGGACGAGGCTGTTCTACGTACCGCGTGCCGACCCAGATGAGGTGCAGCAGGGCCGCACGTTGGATCACTACCCGGCTGTTTCTGTTGTTGGCGTCAGGCACCACGCCGTAAGTGTCATGATTTTCATTGTTTCGCATTTGCAGAAGTACTGAGCAACTAATAGTAATCCTTTCGCATTTGCAGGCGCAGATGACGCTTGAGGCTCAGGAGGAGGTTGCCGCACTTCTTAACCGACTTGACATGGGGAATGAGATCAGTCCATCCGATAATCGATCCGAGTGGCAGCGTCTCAACAGCAAGCTTCGGAAGATCTACGAGACTTTGACCTGTGCGCGCGCTTCAGACGTCGTGACTGGACGGTCTAGTCATCATGCACACCGTCCCCCACGGCACTCCTCGTCATCGTGGCAGCCGCAGCCACAAGTCCAGCCACGTCCTCCTCTCCCGACGCAGGCGGGAGGCTCGTCGTGGCATCACCAGCCACAGTCGTCACCCCAGCCTACACCACCTCTCCCGATGCAGGCGGGTGGCTCGTCATGGCATCAGCAGCCACACTCGACACCACAGCCAGTACCACCTCTCCCAACGCAGGCGGGTGGCTCGTCGTGGCATCAACAGCCATACTCGACACCCCAGCCAGCACCACCTCTCCCGACGCAGGCGGGTGGCTCGTCGTGGCATCACCAGCCACAGTGGACATCCCAGCCAGCACCACCTTTCCCGACGCAGGCGGGTGGCTCGCAATGGTACAATCCCCAATCTATGATAGTCCACGCAGACCGTATTACTAATATGGTCTTAGTATTTTCTTGGATTATATTACTAAAAACAATTGTATACTATAGGTGACACGGTTCCCGTTTTGGCATTTACGGGTTCACCAGATACTTCTGAGTACAACGACATGTGGAACCAAGCGGACAGTTCAGGGGTTGTTCCTCACTTCTCGGCGTTTCAGACTCCACCACCACCACCCACACAGATCACACAGTCGCCGCCTCGTCAGCCGGATGAGCCGATTTACGGCAGGGGTCACCGTCAGCCACAGCCGACACAGCCCTTGACACTGTCCGGCCCTCGCGAGAGACCACGTCGTCGTACTCGTAGAGCTGCCGCACCCGCCGCACCACAGGGAGGCCCAGGAGGACCTGACCAGGGAGATGAGCAGGACTATTTTTTTTTAGCCGTACATTCGCACCATTTCCTTTTGTATTTTGACTATCTTTAGTTCTACTGAATTGCATGGAACACTTTGTTTATTTCTTTGAAATCTAGAGTTCGAAACATCGTCAGCACTACACATGGCGTGACAACATAGTACGATAACATTCGCATACAGCCGAACAACCTAATAGAACATTGAAATAACTACTCAGGGCCTTTCGGATATTTTCCCTTCCTCATACGATGAGCGTGAGCTTCCTCTCCTTCTTCCTTCACGCGACACGCCATCTCGCGCTTCCTCGCCCTTTCGGCCTCACGTGCCTCTGCAGCTCGACGTTCTGCCTCCTCCTTTTCTTTGTGTTGCATCTCCTGCCAACACTTTCTCTTCTCCTCCTCCTCTGCCTCGTGCATGCGTTGCAGAAGCCGATCTCGACTACAGTCAACCTTCCACATGAGTTCTTCCTCTGCCTCTTTCGATTGGGTAATGTCCAGCCACTGTATGTAGTCACATATAGTAGGTGGAGACTGCAAGCAAACGACTATTACCATAGTATTGCATCGTGTTACAAATGTGGGTATATGTGAGTTTTACCCTTTCACACCGTTTGAACATGCCAAACTTCAGTGGCTCTTCATCGTAGTTAGCACACATGAAGAATCTTCTTCCGTACATGTACGAGAACTCTTGCGACTTCATCAGTCTGCACGGATCTTGGCACCAGCAAAGGGGAACTTCGACACCTGTGGGCACGTCGACATACATCTTCTGCTTCGGCATCTCGTCAGCACCAGATGAAGCCATTCCTACCATTTTGCAATACGGCATAGTTACTATTTCTAGGAAACTAAACAAAAAAAATAACGCAACTATTTACCTCACACACGCCCCGCTGCCGAGATCCCTCTTCCACTTGACCTCCCGAACTGCAATGTCCCCTCTCTTCCCCTTGCCACTTCCGAGAGCTTCTTTCTTCTCACCTCGCTCCCGAACCCTAACCCCTCTCCTCTCTATCGATTTCTGAATTTTTCGTAGATGGGTGGGAGGTAGAGACAGGTGAGGGGTGAATAAATAAGGGGCGCTACGTTTGGGTGATGCACTGGAGGCGACTTAAAGGCCAAAAGGGGCGCTGGAGACGTTCACGGGCGACAAAGGCCAAAAGCGACGCTGGTGGACGGTTCACGGGCGACAAAAGGGGCGCTGGGGGCCGTAGGTGGTGGAAACTAGCCCCTGTCGTCCGACCGGTGGACGACTGGGGTACATGTCGTTCCACCATCGGACGACAGGTCAGATAGTGGGGCCGGCCAGCACTTTCGGCACTCAGTCGCTGGCCGGTGAGCCGATAAGGGCCTTGTCGGTCGACCGCTGGCCGACAAGCCCCCAGTCGGTCGGTTGGCTGACAGGGTATTAGTTTTGTAATTTTCGAAACCAGACGTTTATATCTCGAATTTTTGATTTAAAAAATAATATTGATTAAAAAGTTCGATCTTACTAACTACTCGGTCAGAACGTGTTTAGCGGTACGCGTCGAAACCCACCCTCACCATGTTGTCCACGTCATCCTGCAAGGGACCAGACAGATCACGAGCAGAGATCACTCACTCTTGGAAGAAATCATCGAGAACGAGTACTGAAATCAGAGAAATTTTCACTGACCATGTAGCGATGGTACTCGTCGACTGTCACGTTCGCAGTCACATTGTCAGGAGTAGCACCTATCAGGGACAACACGAGCGTTAGATATCATATGAAATCAAGCACCATATTGTTGCTCATTACGTTTTCATGGTATATCTGACCTGGATATTTCAAGAAGGTATCCTAGATACAGGGCCCTCGGCCATACTTGAGAGCATTGCCCTCCACCTGGTACACCGACGAGGCCGTGCCGAAGATGAAGCCCTTGGGGAGCTGTCCCCGGTGAAGTTGGTGTGCTCACCTGCCCTGCCATGAACAAGGAACGCCAGGGAGAGGAAGAGGAGCGCACGGAGGAGAGATGACGCGGTGGGCTTCATGTTGGGGAGAGCAGTGGTGCGGAGGTGCGTGAAGATGTCTCATCTGCGAGCTAAGCTTTATATGGAGAGGGAAGGAAAGGATCAAGGGGACAGCATGCAGGAGCAGTGCTATTTTCTGGCAGAAATAGTGGCACAGCCAAGGACTGTTTCTTTCTTGCGTACGCAGCTCCGTGCATCCTTCCTAGCCCTATGGTTGTGGAGTGGTTACTTGTACTGGTCCTGAGTCTCTGAGCCGCTACTTTCTGTGAGCATTAAGGAGGGATTTTATTCTAAAACAATGTTCATAGGTATCGAAGCAAACTCCGTGGATACAGATAGGATACATGGCGAGGACCAGATCTCGAATTTTTTATAGATAAAAGGCGTTTGCCGTGCTTATATCAAAAGCCAACCAATTAAGTTCAGGAGCTCTGACATTAAATATATTAAGAACTGAGAATTTTAGACAACTGAAAATTAGACAAAAACGTAAAAGTAAATACAAGTGCCATACTTTTTTAGAGGGCATGCCAATTACTCTCTAATAAGGGAGTATTCAGAGAGCTCCACTCCACCTTTAAACTCCACTTCATCTTCAAACTCTGGATCTATAAGAAACTGTTTGGAAGAGAATTAGCTCCAGATTAAGATTAGGGAGGACAAGATGGACCACGGACCCACAACATGCAAGCACATAAAACCTTGAGGATGTTGGCCAGAAGCGGCACATGCGATGATCTCCCCTTCGGACAACACAAAAGCCACGAGTCACCTACACAGGCCTCCCCCATGTCAGCCACCGTTATGCATGCAATGACACAATCCCACAGACTCTAGCAGCGCTAAGCCGCCCTAAGAAGCAGCAACAGCATCATGTAGTGATGTGAAGGGGCTCTCGATCTTCGTGATTGAAACGATAACTACTAATGCCTAACAACACAAGACAATCGATATCATTTGGTGATTAAACCCAAATAAACAACACTCTTGATTAACTCGTAATTTGTGCTCAACCAAAGATGTTGAGCCTTACAAACCCACAAGGGAAATGCAAGAACTAAGGTGGAGAAACTCCCAATGCTATGGTGGCTTAGAAGCAAAGTCTAGGAAAGGAGGAAAGCTCTTCATTAGATTTAAACATCAAGTCTATCCCTAAGGGAAGGAGGTGGAGCGATTTATACCTCCTACCACAACTACCACTTATAGTTGGGTCGTAACCCTTGCATAAGTCTATCCCTAAGGGAAGGAGGTGGAGCGTATTTAAACATCAAATCTATCCCTAAGGGAAGAGGTGGACTGCACGCAGGCAGTTTGCCTGTAACATCCGGATGTACCATTTGGAGATTCTGAGAATCTTTAGCTTTCGGTTGAGTGCATTCCCGGATGGTCTGAGTCAACTTGTTTGGAGGGTCCAAGGCTTTCGAAGCTTTTGTCAACGTATCAGAGGGTCTAAGTCATGAGGTTAGTAGGTTCTGAGAATTCCGAATGTTCTATGACTCATGTCGGATTGCTTATCTAGAACCTCCTATAACATAGTCTAGAGGGTTCAAGCTTGTTTGTTTCCTCCGTTTGGAGGTTCTGGTCCTTCTCTGGTTCTATTGAAGTGTTGGGCCAGAACATTTGGCAGGTTGCTTGGATGTTTCGGACTTCCTAATGGGATTTGACTTCTTGTGGTTTTTCCTACAGTTAGCCCCTTATTTTCATTATGCTTAGATCTTTTCTAAGGCGTAAAGGAGAAGATTCACCTTTTCATGTCATAGCTTGGCAATATGTGGGCCAATACACATGTCAATTAGACTCGTAGGGCTTGGTGAAGTAGTATCCTTGTCAGTTGGACTCGTAGGGCTTGATGGAGTAGTGTCCATGGGGATGTCTGCATCAACTCCCCCTCTTAAAAATGAATCATCATCGACTAAGTTTCTTCAAAAACAAATATTTTGGCTTTCGAGTCCTAGCACTGATCCTTCTCGCTCTCGACCATTGATATGGAGACTCGATGGTGCCCCTTCTCCATCCATGAGGCACGCAAAGCTAATAATTAATAAGGAAGAAAGAACTCTCAAAGAGTAGTCAATTCTTAAAGCGTATGGTTATGGCCATTCAAAGAGAAGGAATTTACCTTGGTGGTGTTCTCCTTGATAGATCTTGATGTCCAAAGGTGGAAGGTTTGAAAAATGCATGTGCATCAGAGCTTAAATAGATCTCTTATGCTCTTTTAGTCAATTCATGTTGCTCAGAGACATTTGATATGTTGACTTGATGGGACCCAAAGGGCGTATCCTTGCACCTAAGCCTAGAAATCTCACCTAAAAGTCATGAAAATTTGTAAAAACATTTTACGATATAGATCAAGGTTTTCGCTATGGGTTTTAGAAAAAACAAAGGGGCTAGTATTTCTGGTTACAATGGTTATCGGCCTATAACAAAAAATTTACTGTTTGGGATGATTCAAAATTCAAATGATATGATTCAAAGTTTTTCCAAATTTGCATGAATCCAAACTGAGATTTTTCAGCGATATTGTCGGACCTAGACTCTATGTATCAGCACTAGTCTAGGATCATGCTAATGCACACAGGAAACAAAGAAGTGTACCACAAAAAGAAAGAGTTTACCATAACCATACTCAAACTAACAAGTAGCATTATAGTTTAGATATAGACAATGTAGACTTACCTTGTGGTAAAGTTTTATAAAAATTTACTACAACATAAATAAGATAATAAAGTAAACTCAGGTAAATAGCCCATCAATTTGCTTCACAGGCATCTAACTGAGTCACCAACCATAGTACTCTCCAAGGTAATCCTCCTTAGGGAGCAAGTCTGTAGTTCCTTCTCGAGTTATGGAGTCTGTAGCTCCTTCTCGACTTATGGATTCAAACAACTATTTGTTCTTGATGTGGTTCATGATTTATGAGTAGTCCCATCGAGGCTACGGGGTGTGTGGTAGTAACTATGTAGCATTCTCATGATTGTTGTGATGACCATCCATCTTCAATAGCAGAAATTTTATTATTATGATTACTATCAATCTTTGGCATAATCAATTAATGTGTTCTGGATTAATCTTATGCATGCTATGTTTTTAATAGATTGTTGATTATGTGTTGTGTAAATACCATCTTTTAATAAATCTCATAATTGAGGTTCGTGGAGACTATCACGAGTAAAACCAAGTCTTTTCATATCATACATGCATTAGGACATTGTAGAAGAATTCCTATCAAAACCCTTAGATTTTACCCTAGACCTAACTTTCATGAAATTTGTGAACCCAAGTACTTTAAAATTTCCACCCAACAATTTTCATGAGCTCTAAATATCTCACATCTACAAAAATTTCAAATCAATTGGAATGAATTGCCCATTTAAGTAAATGGTTTTCCAAAATCTTCACCCTCTGATAGAAATGAACTATTATGATTGAATCAACTTCCCTTCCTCCAAAATTTATGAAATTTCATATTTAGAAGTTATTTTGATGTCAAAACTTAAATATAAAGTTTTGAAAAATGTTTAGGACTTACTTGGACTACTTATAGTTCAAAGAGTATTCTAAGTTCTTTCACTTTTACAATTAATTACAGCCTAAATGACATTATTTTTAATTTACAAAAGTTCTTGGATGTCATATATCTTCCGATAATCATCCATGAATTTTTGTAAAATTTTAGGACCATATTTGAACCCATTTTGTTCAAACCCTAGATCTCTAAACATAATAAAAATAAATAAAAAAGTCCTCTCTTACCTGGCTAAGCCGAGGTGGCCCAGCCCTTCCACCTATACCCAAGGTGGCCCAGCCCTTCCACCTATACCTGATGGGCTGAGGCCTGCCCACTTCCCCTTCCTAGTTTGCCTCCACTCGCGCCCCACCCCTACCCACTTGCCACCTCCTCCTCTGAGAAACACCCCCGCCTCGGTCGCACCTTCTTCTTCCTCTAGCAATCAAGACCCACCAGCCAACTCACCGTAGCCATGCGTCCCCTATTGTGGACGCGCATCATCACTGATGTAGCTTCTCCTCTCCCTACCCGACCATAAAGCCATCTCCCTTAGCCCCTCCGCACTCTTTCCTACTTCCTTTTTCTTCTAACGGCAAGCTCAACCCCTCCTCATTTCTTCTCGGGTGAACAAGCTCACCGTGGTACCTCCATCTTCTCTAGCACCGGTGGAAGGCTCCCTTCCTGATTATCTTTTTTTACCATGGAGCTCCCCTACCTCTCTTTGGTCTCACCCTCTCTTTCTCTTGTGCCTCTTCTCGCAAGGAATAATGCAGCGAGCCCTTCTTCTGCGATTATGGTTAGGTCTTTTGCAGTGATTCCCTGTCCTCTGGCAAACCCAAGCATCGCGGCGGCCTTTGTCAAGCTCCGGGAGTTCCCCGGACCACCCACCAACCAGCGGTTGCTGTCATCGAGCATGCCATCGCCTCCACACCCTCACCGGAGAGCTCACCGGCACCCTTGGTATCCCCCTCACTGTCACTGCAAGCCAAGCCAACTGTTTGGAAGAGAATTACCTTGACCTTCTCAACTCTGGCATGAGGCCAGCACCCCGCGCACACCCTTCTCCCGTTCTGCTCCTTCCGCCGGCCTTCCTCCATCATCACCGCCGACGAGCTCGACACTGCTGATGGTGTTGGTCTAACCGGCATGACCGGTTGGGTGACGCAGTCAAACCATGGCTGCAATGGTCACAACGGTCTGATCATTATCCCGAACCGCCGTCAATGGAAACCCCCTTCCCCCTAATTTGTCTTAATGCTGTGACGATTAATACTAAGACATAATCAATGAAGCTAATAAATGCGCTAATCATTGAACACTGAATCAATTACTATGTAAAATGATGAATGCCTTGATGACAGTGATGATTAGATAATTAACATGTCATAGTTAAGGGAAAATTTAATACACTAGTTAAATGCACTAATGGCTGTAAGGATTTGCTTTCTCCCTATGATATGTGGACCCTCTAATTTTTTTAGTTTTTAATAAATGACTTGTACCGAGTTGTAAACAACTCGTGCATAGTCGGGATCAACTCGTACCAAGTCTACCGAGTTGGAAACAACTCGTGCATACTCAGGAACAACTCGTACTGAGTCAAGAATTATTTATACCGAGTTGGGAGCAACTCGTGCACAGTCGGAGCGGCTTGTTCGTGTATAGCCGGGAACGACTTGTACTTAGTTGGGAACAACTCGTATATAATAGGGAACGGCTTGTAGATACTCAGAAAAAACTCTTGCAGAGTCGGGAACATCTTGTACCGGTAACGACTTGTATCTAGTCAGAAGTCCTGCCCGTTTAAAAATTTAGATTTGAAGGTCGTTTGCCGTTTACTTCTTTCCTATCCTCTCTGCCTTGCGGTCCCATACGCAGGGGTTCTCCTCCACGCGGCGCCGCCAAGGACGCGCGTTGTTCGCGGGGCGGGATGACATCGCTGGGACCTCCGTTCAGTCTCCCCGCTCCAAGCCCTTTAAAACACTCCACCGAGTGCTCTGTCTACCCTTTTCCCAACTGCTACCTCTGCTCCTTCTTTGCTCATCAAGGCCAGCAGTCATCGCAGTTCTCCGGCGATCATTTCCTGGCAAACCAGCAACTCAGTTGGCATGATTCCTCTCCTTGTTCCTCCCCGACCTTTCTTTTATCTCTCTGATGCTCACCATTCTCCGTCATTGTGCTTCAATCACAGGAACCGAAACGGTAGGCTCTCCTCTTCTCCAGCACTGGTGGTGTCCTGCAGCAACTCGGATCCTCCGCCACTCGATCGCTGCTAAGGAAGTCGTCAAGCATCAAAGCCTACGAGCCGAGCCTTCATCCGACTGACGTTGTTTCAAACCGTGGACTTCTGGGGACCTCCGTAGTCGCCACCGAGTTCACCCCGTCCCCGACTTCCCCGGACTGCTCTCTTCCAAGTTGACCCCAACAGTCTTGGGGTGAGGCAGCACCCCTCCACCCTCTGTTCTGCTACAAACAAAAAGAATTTCAGAATTCACAAATCATTATCAAATTCAAATAAAAACAACTCAAACTTAGAAAGTTCATAACTAAATATTCCCAACTCTAAATGAGGTGAGACCAATAGCGTTAGTTGCATATTTTCATCCTCTACATGGTAGAATGCATCTCGTGCATGTCATTATCTCTGAAAATTCTAGCATTTGCTTATTTGCTTTTGCCCCCTTTCTGATGTTTCGGTGTTTATTCGCTAGAGTCAGGCAACGAAGGTTTTCTCGAGGGTGATCACCGGTAGGAGTACATCCCAGAACAGCAAGGCAAGCATGCTCGCTTGTTGGAAATATTCCGGTTATCTTTTGCTATGCATTGGTTAATTAATGACGTGTAGCTCGGATATTCTGACATGATGTATACGGTGCGTCTATCAACTAACATGAGTAGGTTTGCTTATGGGTGTATGATCAGTAATGGTGTGCTACCTAAATCACCCTAATAACAATTCAAACCTTGGAAAAATGTGAGAGATGAGAGAGGGTCCTCATTGGGGACTTGACGAGTAATAGCTCGCATGATCTTAGAAATGGGATCCCTCCTTAAGCCGATGAGGGTATGGTCGATGAGGGTTAGGTAGGGTAATTGTCGGCCAACCATTCACCCTCGACCTTATCGGGATACTCCCATTCGGGGTAAGGGTAGTAGCTCTTCCCTCGACTACAGTTGATTCGGGATGAGGTAGTTACACTCATCTCGAAATCCCTCGAAGATTAGGAGGTCTTAGAGGGAATAATACACTTGACTGTGATGTATGCTTGTTATTGGAGTCGCAAATTGGTTGAAGCCAATGTTTTGAACACTTCAATAGAGCATTTGTTTACTAGCAAAGCTCTAGGATTAATTTTGATGTATTGTTACTTGCTGGTGGCAATCTTGGATGCTTTGGGTGATGCTATTCATGAAATTTTCAGATCTGGTCATGATGATTCATTTGATAATATGTCAAGTTGTTAGCTTGATTGAATGGTTTATACTTTGCAATTCATGAACTAGATGCTAGAGATATGTCATCTTTAGTTTATTCTGCTTAATTGAATTGCATTGTTATGGTCATCATTTAATTACCATGCCATTCTAAAATTAATCTGGGATGAGCACTTAGCACCTTGTGAGTATGAAAGTACTCACTCGGGAATTCAAATCCTGCAGATGACCATAGCATCAATGAGTACTCTGATTCTAGGAACGCTGTCTCTGATGTTTAATGCTGCAAGTTTGCCTGTTTTAGTCAAACATTGTATTGTATAGCTTTTGGGAGGTGGCTTAGTTGAACATCTCCGTGGTTATCAAACTCTTCCGCTGCTGTTTTCATACTTTTGTGTGCTGAAAATGACTTCTATGTCATGTAATGTCGAAGTTAAGACCTACCCGTCGTACGGAAAATGTTTATTATCTCTAAATCCTTCTTTCGTAGAGTTTTGTGATGCTATACAAGTTGTTTTGGTGGCTGCCCATATACATTGCGTGTATGAAATTGAGTGTATGGGTATGCCATGAAGGGCTAGGTCGGTTCTTCTTTTCACTAGGTGGAACTGGTATCGATTGAGCGACCCACTGGCTGAGATGCTATGCTGGCCAGGCAGGGTGTGGGTGGATCCTACCGGGCTTTCAAGCGACCCACTAGCTTCCGGGTTAGGTTAGGGTGTGGGTATGATCGCCGGGCTCCTTTGATCTTACTATGCTTAGTGGAATTGAGAAACGACTCTAAAACTTCACAGGATCTGGGAATTATATGTGATTTTGGAAAGTCTCATCACTTTCGGCCAGCTTGACTAATGGTGAAGGCATATGACATCGTTAAGCTTATGGTGCGTTGGACAGGTGTTGGACCACTTCGTCTCGGTGTGTACGACGCAGGTACCGTGCCATTAGGTCAACTGGTTTCTCGGTCCTTGGCGATCATTCGTTCCCCTACTCATATACAATTCCGGGGTCCTGACAGCTTGGTATCAGAGCCGAACTGACTGTAGGGCAAACCTTGCAAGGATGTTAGACGTAGATCTAGGAGTCTCTAAGAAAAGTTATTTGCAAAACTAAAAATGATTTGTGAAAACCACAAGTTGAATTCGCATTTGTTCCTTCCCCCATCTAACTTAGATCTGAAAATACTCTTCCTGTGCATTTGTTTTCATGAGCTGTGGCTGATATAATCCTTCTTGCTGTTCTCTTCAGATGGTCGAGCCGTATGTGACCTTGGTGGGATCCTCTCACTGCAATGGAGTGAGCAGTGCCCCCCACTCTTCTCCTCCGTATGCTCGCCTGCACGGGATACCAGTGGATGCCCGAGTATATGGTTTATCACCACAATCGGAGTTTCGGGTTGACAGACTACGTCGCCGTTGTCCACATTCGACCTCGTCCAGTCTACCCGGTGAACCATCCATTGGTGTTTGAGGGGCGCGATGGTTCCTATGAAGGGGCCGTCCAAGCCGCCGCCTTCAATGCCATGATTTTCCTTCGCTATGTGGACCTTGACTTCAGCAAGTCTCCCTTTTGTTATCATGTGGGTCAAGAGCACCCCACTTCTGAGATCTTTGTGGAGGAGTTCGTTCTCGAGCACAATCCTATCCTGGTGGAGATGATTCCTACCTTGATGACCACACATCTTTTATATCGTGCCGCAGCTTATGATCGTGATATGTACCACCATCGCCTATGTCATGCACTTGCATTCATCGACGAGCATATTGGCTCCAGGCATGCTCCAGCTGACCTTATGCAGGCTCGAGGAGAGTTTGCTCGTCCTCATGCCTTCGGTCACCCTCCAACACTCCTTTTTCCATGGGTCATGGGGCCGATATGTGCCTCACCATTGGATAGCTACGGCTATCCCGAGGCCTCACCGTGCCACCTATGGTCCACTCCCAGGGGAGACACCGAGCGAGTTCAACACCCCGATGGCGATTCCCCCTGAGACAGTTCTTTTCTATGCCCTCCATCCTGGTTTTGGAGGATGCCACTCCGTGAAATCAGCATGGTGTTGTGTGCTGCCTTCTTTTGTTTAGCAAGCTCATGAGGATCTTTTGTGGCGTGAGCTATGTATTTGTCCTTGTAAATTGGTTAGTGAACTATGTACCTTCATGTATATGTATGGCTGCGACCTTGTTCTGTATGGAGTTGTAAAATTTCCGCTTCTCAGGCGTTGTAATTTACCTCCATATGTAATGACTCGTACGCTAGCAATGTGAAGTGAGTTGTTTATCTAGCTCTTGTGCAATCCTTCTAAATGTGTATTTCTTGTGAAATGCCACTATTTTAGAGTGAATTTAAACATGTGTCCTTGCTGCCATACATGTTTAAAATTCTTGCTCAAGTTGCCCTTGTCTCATCTAGTTATAATCCTTGTCATTTTTCCGCAAAATGGCCGGAAACGGATCTGGAGAGGAGCGTGGTACCTCCCAAAGCCCACCTCCTCCTCCTCCCCCTCAACCATCTTTGGCTGAGGTACTTCAGCAGATGAATCAAATATTGGAACATATGGCCTGCAATGTCGAGCAACCTTCAGGCAGCAGTCATCCGAAGGGAAGCTTCGCTAAATTCCAGCGGACTTCACCTCCGACTTTCTCTAGTGCTGAAGATCCTCTTGATGCTGAAGATTGGCTCCGAAGTCTTGAGAAGAAATTTTCCATCATCAAGTGCCCGGCAGATGAGAGAGTGCTTCTTGCATCCTATCAGTTGGAAGGTGCGGCAAATGCCTGGTGGGATAATCTCCAGGTCATTCGAGGTTCCAACCACGAAATGACCTGGGAAGAATTCTGCAAAGCGTTCTGCCATGCTTTCATCCCCGAAGGAGTTATGGTGAACAAGAGGGATGAGTTTCTCGCACTCAAGCAAGGGCAGAGCACTGTGACGGAATACCTCCACCGTTTTAATAGTTTGGCTCGCTATGCAGCTGAGGATATCCCAACTGATGCCGCTCGTTGGAGGAAGTTTTTGAAGGGTCTCTCCGATAAGCTGCATAAAGAACTTGTCCTTCACGACTTTCCCGATTTCGAGAGTATGGTGAACAAGGCTCTGGTTATGGAGAAAAGGCTATCCACGCTTGAAGCTTCCCGCAAGCGCGAGAGGGAGGTGTCAAAATGATGAGGACATCCCTACTAATGATACAACTATAGCTCCTACATCCGCCCCAAGTACCATGTCGGAAATACCGGAAATACAAGGACCTATAACTAGGGCTCGTGCTTGGCAACTTAATTATCAGGTATTGTCATTTCTTGAAACTTTGTTTGATATTAAAGAACATATGGTGCTGCCTAAAGGATATGTTCTTTTGCTTGTTAGGAATGGAGGTCTAAGCCAGACTAAGTTGGACAAGCAATGGAGCATCAAGACAAGGAACGATGAACAAGACAGCCAATATACAAATAAGTTTTCACTCAAGACTTCAAGTGCAAATGCAAGTGATGACTTGGTGCTGTATAAGGAGTCTTCCCACGTCACTTTGGGGCCAAGAAGAGCTAGAGATAGAGTCCCACAAGATCTGGACTCTGATTCGGATTGCTGAGAGAGCCCTGACTTCAAACGTCTTTATCTCGAGCATACGGACTCCAATTTGGGTGATCTTGGATGTTTTGGAAAGCTTATCTCATGCTCTTTCCAACCTGTCCAACCCCATCTCCAAATTCCTTATGAGCTGACTGTAATAGCTAGAACAATTCGAGATTGTCTCTGAAACAGATCTCATCTTCTCTTTATATACCCCCTAGGTTTCACCCTTTAGTTTTTGGGTTTCATTGAGTTGTTTAGCTACTACTACAATATTGCATCTACAAGTCATGTAGGACTACCGCCTTGTTCAGATCTCCAGTGGAATCCCACGCTTTGTTCTTCTAGCTCTTGTGACAATTTTATACTCGCAGTTTTAGATTGTAATCCTAGTTCTTGCTGGTTCTTCGGTTGCTTGCAGGAACTCGAACTTCGTTGTTCAGGTTGATCACGCCTACGGCAAGGTTAATAACCATCAGAGGTTGGTTTAGCGATTGCTAAGGCGTATCGTCTCGTACGGTATAGTCGGATCGTCAAAGTCAAACTCCACCAAATCGATAGTTACCTTCGTCTCATCGAAAGATCGGGCCACCGACTCATCAAGTGGTATCAGAGCCCAAGTTGATTGGTGAGATTTATCATTTTTGTAGTTAGATCTATTTACCTATTGTCCAGAAAAAAGCCTTCAAAAAAAATATAGTAGGTTAGATTCATTTTCCTTGTCCAAACCAATCTGAGCCTCGCAATTTTCATCGTAATTCTTGCATTGTTGAACTTTTGCTGCATTGATCGTGTCGAGTTGCTGGATTAAATTGGTTCTTAGTTAAAATTTTTCTACTAGATCAAATTGGATCTGATCTACAAGCTTTTGGAAAGTCCAACACAACAAGAAAGGTTTTGAAGTTGAGTTCAAATTGAACTAGCCAAGGAAATCATCTTGTGAGGCTTGGTCTTCTTTCTCTAACCATTGGGAAAAGGCTTGGCTGACCCAAAGGGCTCCCCCACGTCCTTATGAAGGCCCCTGGACAGATCTCCCACAAAGAATCAGACTGAAATTCAAGTTACAACACGTTTGGATTTGGATTCAAACTCCAAGTCAAATTCAGACTAAAAATTCAAATGCTCAGAAAATTCTGAATTTTTTTTGTAAAATCAGGCATGAATCCAGGAGTCTACTTTTAAATTTTCAGCACGATCTGATGAGTGGTTTGGGAGAAAAAGCAAATTTAAGTTTCAGCCTCCTGCCGATTTCCTGTCACGGCAACGTTTCTGGAGTTTTCTGCTGTCGCGGTAGCCCTGCGGCAGAACCCTGTTTTCTTGTGTTGCGCAAAACTTTTGCTCTGTTTGGGATTTTTCGGAGGTATAAAAAAATTCAAAAAAAGAAAAAAAGAAAAAAAGAGTAAGAAGCCACACAGAGGGCCACTGCAAAAAAAAACTCAGAAACTTCGCTCTGGTTTTCTCTGTTTCCTTTGGTATCTAGGCCTAGTTAAATTTTGCTCGTTCTAGTCTAAGTCCAGCAACTAGGACTAGTATTCTTGAGCATCTTTTCAATTTTGCATAGCTACTTTGATCATTTGCTCTTCCTTGCTACCATATTGAAGCCAACCAAGCTCCACCTTCCTATACTGTACTTGTTCGGTCACTTTGGTAATCGCTATACTAATCTTTTGATCATCTTTGACACCGCCAAAGGCCGACAACCACTGCAGCACGGTAAGAACTGGTAAGAGCTTGGTATTTGCTACTGATTTGTTGAGGTTCCTTCCACCCACACCCCACATTCCAGTAGTGATAGGAATGTAAACCTGTGATTTGTTGCCTTTTGCTAACCATGGCAGGTGACAATGATGTTTTGACAGGCCTCACGGAGGATCTCCATAGGACCAATGAACGAATGCAAATGCAGGAGAACTGCCTCAAAGCTATTGAGGATGGACAGGCAACCGCTAATGCTAACATTGCAGCTATTCTTGCTCGCCTTGATAATCTTCCAGGTGCTGCGATACCTGCACCTCGTCTCCCAAACAATAATGGAGTACCACGTGCACGACGGGTCCCTACAGCTGCGACCAATAACGGTGACACCTCCATTCAGCAAGCAGCATCCGTGGGATCCGGAGCCGAGGATGACTATAGTGCTGATTCTGAGGATGAGGAAGACATCAACCACAACAATGACTGTGATCACTGTTGACAACGCTACAATCGACATGGTATGCGGCGACCACCACGGCCATGACACAACCGTGATAGAGATGATGTATTCTCTAAGATAAAATTCACTATGCCCCCTTATGAAGGTAAATATGATCCAGATGCATACCTCACATGGGAGTTACTAGTTGATTAGAAATTTGCATGCCATGATTTTTCAAAGGATACACGTGTTAGGGCTGCTACTAGTGAGTTTTCTAATTTTGCTTCTATTTGGTGGAAAGAACACTGTAGAGTACATCCACATAATATTCCAACCACTTGGGATGCATTAAAACAATTAATGAGACATCGGTTCGTTCCCTCTTACTATGCTAGAGATTTATTGAATAAACTGCAGCGTTTAAATCAAGAAAATAGATCTATAGAAGACTATTATCAAGAATTACAAATTGGAATGCTTCGCTGTGGTTTACTCGAGAATGAGGAAGCTTCTATGGCTAGGTTTATGGGTGGATTAAATAGAGATATTGCTGATATTCTTGCTTATAAGGACTATAACTCTATGACCTGTTTATTCCACCTTGCTATACATGCTGAACATGAAGTGCAGGGGCGCTCGAGACCGCGTACTAACTTTTCTGTAGGTCGTGTTTCCAATTGGGCACCGCGCGCAGGCGCTGCCCCGCCCACTCGTACCTCCACAGCGACTCCTTCAACCTTCAGATCAGCTTCAGCTCCTGCTCCTTCCAATTCAACATCCCGTACTATGACACCGACGAAAAATGCTTCATCAACTCCTGCTAAAAGTTCATTGTCGGTGGCCTCCACGGGGAGAACAAAGGATATTCAGTGCCATCATTGCAAGGGCTTCGGCCATATCATGAAGGACTGTCCTAACAAGCGCGTCTTGCTCATTCGTGAAGACGGCGAGTACGACTCTGCGAGTGATCTAGATGAGGAGACATATGCTTTGCTTGCTGAACATGAACAAGGTGACACCAAGGCCGACCAAGATGCAGAGCATGTGACCGCTGAAGATGCCGACCGGTAAATGAGTATTATAGCAAACCGTGTGCTTAGTGCTCAGATTGTGAGAGATAAGAAAAATCAGCGCCACAACCTCTTCCACATCAAAGGTGTCGACAAGGAGCGTTCGGTTCGTATAATCATTGATGGAGGAAGTTGCAATAACTTAGCAAGCATCGACATGGTGGAGAAGCTTAGTCTACCTACACGGCCACATCCACATCCTTATTACATTCAGTGGTTCAATGATGGCGGTAAAGTAAAGTAACACGCATGGTGAGAGTTCAATTTTCCTTAGGATCATATCATGGTATTGTGGACTACGATATTGTGCCTATGCAAGCTTGTTCTATGTTATTAGGTAGGCCATGGCGGTATGATAAACAATGTATACATGATGGTAGAACTAATCAATATACTCTCATAAAGACAACAAAATAGTTCTACACCCTATGTCTCCTGAGCAAATTTTGCATGATGATCTTGCTAGGGCTAGTAGAAATAAAATAGAGACCATGTTAAATCTAAAAATCAGCAAGTAGTTCATGAGTAGAGCAATTCAATAAGTTGAACAAAGCTACACCTTGCTCATCTACAGAAATAAAATTGAAAGGTGCTGCATTCTTAGCTACACGTGCTGAAATTTCAGAATTAGATGCTAGTTCTAACGCATGCTATGGACTGATTTGCAAAGAAGCTTTGTTTTCATTTGAAGATATGCCTCCTTCTTTACCTCCTGCTGTTGCTAACCTTTTGCAGGAGTACATTGATGCGTTTCCAAAAGAAATGCCGCCGGGGCTGCCACCTATGAGAGGCATTGAACACCAAATTGACTTGATTCTCGGCGCCTCGCTGCCCAACCGTGCCCCGTACCGCACCAATCCTGAGGAGACCAAGGAGATTCAACGACAAGTTCAAGAACTTCTCGATAAAGGTTATGTTCGCGAATCTCTTAGTCCTTGTGCTGTTCCTGTTATTCTTGTTCCTAAGAAAGATGGTACTTGGTGCATGTGTGTCGACTGTAGAGCCATTAATAATATGACAATTCGTTATCGTCATCCTATTCCTAGATTAGATGACATGCTTGATGAACTTAGTGGTTCAGTTGTGCTCTCTAAAGTAGACTTGCAAAGTGGCTACCATCAAATTCATATGAAATTGAGTGATGAATGGAAAACAGCTTTCAAAAATAAATTCGGTTTATATGAGTGGTTAGTTATGCCTTTGGATTGACTAATGCACCTAGCACTTTCATGAGATTAATGAATGAGGTTTGCGAGCTTTCATAGGACTGTTTGTGGTAGTATACTTTGATGATATTCTCATTTACAGCAAGTCATTAGATGAGCACCTAGACCATTTACGTTTTTTTTAATGCTTTACGTGTTGCACGATTATTTGGCAACATCGAGAAGTGCACCTTTTGCACAGATCGAGTCTCTTTTCTTGGTTGTGTTGTGACTCCTCAGGGAATTGAAGTTGACAAAGCCAAGGTCGAGGCGATACAGAGTTGGCCGACTCCTAAAACAGTTACACAAGTGCGGAGTTTTCTCGGACTTGCTGGTTTCTATCGGCGGTTCGTGAAGGATTTCAGCACCATCGCAGTGCCGCTTAACGACCTTACAAAGAAGGATGTACCTTTTGTTTGGAGCGACGCACAAGAAGACGCCTTTGTGATATTGAAAGATAAGTTAACACACGCCCCCTTGCTACAACTTCCTGATTTTAATAAGATGTTCGAGCTTGAATGTGATGCTAGTGGCTTAGGCCTTGGTGGTGTTTTATTACAAGAAGGCAAACCTGTAGCTTACTTTAGTGAAAAACTCAGTGGGCCTAGTCTGAATTATTCAACTTATGACAAAGAACTTTATGCTCTAGTTCGGACTTTAGAAACATGGCAACATTATTTGTGGCCCAAGGAGTTCATCATACATTCTGATCATGAATCATTGAAGCATATTAGAAGTCAAGCTAAACTGAACCATAGACATGCTAAGTGGGTTGAGTTCATTGAGTCTTTCCCTTATGTTATCAAACACAAAAAGGGTAAAGATAATGTTATTGCTGATGCACTGTCACGTCGTTATACCATGCTTTCCCATCTTGACTTCAAAATTTTTGGTTTGGAGACCATCAAAGATCAATATGTGCATGATGTTGAATTCAAAGATATATTGCAGAATTGTCGAGAAGGGAGAACATGGAACAAATTCATCATTAATGATGGATTTGTGTTTCGTGCTAACAAGCTATGCATCCCAGCTAGCTCCGTTCATCTTTTGTTGTTCCAGGAGGCGCATGGAGGAGGATTGATGGGTCATTTTGTGTTAAGAAAATGGAGGACGTATTGACTGCCCATTTCTTTTGGCCAAAGATGAGGCGGGATGTTGAGAGATTTGTTGTTCGCTGTACTACATGTCAAAAAGTTAAGTCACGACTTAATCCTCATGTTTGTATATGCCTCTACCTGTTCCTAGTGTGCCTTGGGAAGATATATCTATGGACTTTGTTTTGGGGCTACCTAGAACAAAGAAGGGGAGAGATAGTATATTTGTTGTCGTGGATAGATTTAGTAAGATGGCACACTTTATACCATGTCATAAATTTGATGATGCTACTATTGTTGCTGATTTATTCTTTCGTGAAATTATACGCTTGCATGGTGTGCCTAATACTATTGTGTCAGATCGTGATACTAAATTCCTTAGCCATTTTTGGAGAATTTTATGGGCTAAATTGGGGACTAAGCTTTTATTTTCTACGCCTTGTCATCCCCAAACTGATGGCCAAACTGAGGTTGTGAATAGAACATTGTCAACTATGCTTAGGGCTGTTTTGAAACAAAATGTGCGTATGTGGGAAGAATGTTTACCTCATATTGAGTTTGCTTATAATCGTTCGCTACATTCTACCACTAAGATGTGCCCCTTTGAGATTGTTTATGGCTTTATACCTCGTGCACCTATTGATTTATTGCCTCTTCCATCTTCGGAGAAGGTTAATTTTGATGCTAAGCAACATGCTGATTTGATACTCAAAATGCATGAGACAACTAAAGAGAATATTGAGCGCATGAATGCTAAATATAAGCTTGTTGGTAGTCAGGGTAGGAAACATATTGTGTTTGAACCAGGTGATTTAGTCTGGTTGCATTTATGAAAAGATCATTTCCCTACTTTACGCAAGTCCAAACTAATGCCTCGTGCTGATGATCCGTTCAAAGTGCTTGAAAAGATTAATGATAATGCATATAAGCTTGATCTACCTGCAGACTTTGGGTTAGTCCCACATTTAACGTTGCAGATTTGAAGCCATATTTGGGTGAGGAAAATGTGATACCATCAAGGACGACTTCAATTCAAGAAGGGGAGGATGACGAAGACATCCCTACTAATGATACAACTATAGCTCCTACATCCGCCCCAAGTACCATGTCGGAAATACCGAAAATACAAGGACCTATAACTAGGGCTCGTGCTCGGCAACTTAATTATCAGGTATTGTCATTTCTTGGAACTTCGTTTGATATTAAAGAACATATGGTGCTGCCTAAAGGATATGTTCTTTTGCTTGTTAGGAATGGAGGTCTAAGCCAGACTAAGTTGGACAAACAATGGAGCATCAAGACAAGGAAGGATGAACAAGGCAGCCAATATACAAACAAGTTTTCACTCAAGACTTCAAGTGCAAATGCAAGTGATGACTTGGTGCTGTATAAGGAGTCTTCCCACATCACTTTGGGGCCAAGAAGAGCTAGAGATAGAGTCCCACAAGATCTGGACTCTGATTCGGATTGCTGAGAGGGCCCTGACTTCAAACGTCTTTATCTCGAGCATACGGACTCCGATTTGGGTGATCTTGGACTTTTTGGAAAGCTTATCTCATTATCTTTCCAACCTGTCCAACCCCATCTCCGAATTCCTTACGAGCCAACCGCAACAGCCAGAACAATTCAAGATTGTCTCTAAAATAGATCTCATCTTCTCTTTATATACCCCCTAGGTTTCACCCTTTAGTTTTTGGGTTTCATTGAGTTGTTTAGCTACTGCTACAATATTATATCTACAAGTCGTGTAGGACTACCACCTTGTTTAGATCTCCAGTGGAATCCCACACTTTGTTCTTCTAGCTCTTGTGACAATTTTATACTCGCAATTTCAGATTGTAATCCTAGTTCTTGTTGGTTCTTCAATTGCTTGCAGGAACTCGAACTTCGTTGTTAGGTTGATCGCACCTACGGCAAGGTCAATAACCATCGGAGGTTGGTTTAGCGATTGCTAAGGCGTATCATCTCGTACGGTATAGTCGGATCGTCAAGGTCAAACTCCACCAAATCGATAGTTACCTTCATCTTATCGAAAGATCGGGCCACCGACTCATCACAAAATCAGCAGGTAGCAGTCATCAGAAGGCTCGCTATGCACCCCCTCCTGTGCCTCAGTTCCAAGCTCCACCACCTCCTAGGCAAGGTGGGTACGCCCCTCGGCCTCCCACTCCAGTTTATCAGCCACGGCCTCAAGAGAATCCACAGGGAAGCAGTTTCAGTCATCCTCATGTCCAGTGCTTCCGATGTGGTCAAATGGAGCATTATGCAAGCAAGTGTCCTCACCCGAAGGCCATCAACTCTCTTGCGCCTCCACCACCGCGAGGACCACCGAGAAATGGCCCTCAAGTTCAGAAGCAACTAGCTAATCATGCTCCAGGTGCAGCTCGTGGGCGAGTGAACCATGTCACAACCGAAGAAGCCGAAGAAGCTGTCGATGTCGTTATCGGTATGCTGCTCGTCAACTCGATTCCTACCAGCATACTCTTTGATTCTGGAGCATCTCACTCTTTTATATCAAGTGGGTTTGTTGAATACCATGGCATCCCATTCCAGCCTTTATGCATTCCTCTTATAATCCAAACGCCCGGCTCAAAAAGGAGGACTGAGCATGAATGTGAGTGTGTTACAGTCGATATAAATGGAGTCAAATTATTGGCGACTCTCATCGTGCTCGGACCAGCGAGCATTGATGTCATCTTGGTATGAATTGGCTGTCCAAACACGGAGCAAAAATTGATTGCGCTCGCAAAACTATATCGCTTATAAGCCCTGACGGCAAAAACATCGAATTTGCCCCGTAGCTCTTCAGACCTCAGCTTTTTAACCTTAGTGGAACTCCATCTCTTGCCATTCAAGATGTTCCAGTGGTATGTGAGTTCCCGGACATCTTCCCTGATGACTTACCCGGCATGCCCCCCGACCGTGAGGTGGAATTCGTTATTGATCTTTCACCCGGAGTGGCTCCAATTGCTAAAAGGCCATACCGGATTCCTCCTACTGAATTAGTTGAGATGAAGAAGCAATTGAAGGAGCTAGAAGACAAAGGTTATATTAGGCCAAGCTCTTCACCATGGGGCTGTCCCGCAATGTTTGTGCAGAAGAAGGACGGTTCCCTCCGTGATCTCTTTGACCAATTGACCGGTGCTTTAGTATTCTCCAAGATTGATCTCCGTCTGGGCTATCACCAAATCAAAATCGGATCTGAAGATATCTCAAAAACAGCCTTTACCACTCGTTACAGTTTGTATGAGTATACCATAATGTCCTTTGGTCTTACCAATGCTCCATCCACCTTTATGCAGCTTATGAATTCTGTCTTCATGGAGTATTTGGATAAGTTTGTAATCATCTTCATCGACGATATACTTATCTACTCCACCTCTGAGAAAGAGCACGGCAACCACTTGCGTCTAGTGCTCGAAAAGCTTCGTGAACACTGTCTTTATGCCAAATTCTCTAAATACGAATTCTGGAAAATGCAAGTGGAGTTCTTGGGTCATGTGCTATCAGTGAAAGGTGTCGCGGTAGACCCAAGTAAGGTCAGTGCCATCCAAGAGTGGAAGCCACCAAAATCTGTTACTCAAATCCGGAGCTTTCTTGGTTTAGCGGGGTACTATCGCCGCTTCATTGAGGGCTTCTCTTCTATTGCCAAGCCCCTGACCGAGCTACTCAAGAAAGATAAGAAGTATCTCTGGTCTCCGAAGTGTGAAGAAAGTTTCCAAAAGATCAAAGAGAAATTAACCACCACTCCTGTTCTAGTCCTTCCCGACATCCACAAAAACTTTGAAATCTTCTGTGATGCTTCTTGTCAAGGTCTTGGGTGTGTACTCATGCAAGAAGGTAAGGTAGTCGCTTATGCTTCCCGTCAACTTTGCTCTCATGAGCTCAATTATCCCACCCATGACTTAGAGTTAGCTGCCGTGGTTCATGCTCTAAAAATCTAGCGGCATTATCTCATCGGTAATCGTTGTGAAATCTTTTCCAACCACAAAAGTCTGAAGTATTTGTTCACCCAACCGGACCTGAACTTAAGACAAAGAAGGTGGTTAGAACTCATTAAAGATTATGATATCAATTATACCCTGGCAAAGCTAATGTGGTGGCTGATGCATTAAGTCGAAGGGTTTATTGCAATAATCTAGTGATTCAGGAGCAACAACCACTCCTTTGTCAGGAATTTCAACGGCTCAACCTTGAGATGGGAGAGCAGGGTTTCCTCCCTGTTCTTGAAGTGAAGCCCTCTCTTGAAGACCAAGTTAGGGCTGCTCAACTCACAAGTGCCGGAATCCGCAAGATTAAGCAGAAAATGAAAACTGGAGTTGCAACTTGTTTTTTTTTAGTATGAGCACAGAACCCTTTGGTTTGGCAAGCACCTTGTCGTGCCCAAGGATGAAGAGTTGAAATCCATTATCCTCCAAGAAGTCCATGATTCCCCTCTTTCTATCCACCCTGGCAGCACTAAAATGTATCAAGACTTGCGACAACGATTTTGGTGGACTCGAATGAAACGAGAGATCACCAAATTTGTTGCTGAGGGTGACATATGCTGCCGTGTTAAGGTCAAACATCAGCGACCGACGGGAACACTCCAACCCCTTCCCATACCTAAGTGGAAATGGGAAGAGATCAGTATGGATTTTATTGTCGGTCTTCCAAGAACTCAAAAGGGGCATGATGCTATTTGGGTCATTGTTGATTGTCTTTCCAAAGTGGCACATTTCAATCCAGTCAAAACCACTTTTAAAGTAAGTCAATTGGTTGACCTCTACATCTCCCGAATTGTTTGCCTTCATGGAGTTCCGAAGCGAATAATTTCTAATCGGGGCACCCAGTTTGTTAACCGTTTCTGGCGGTCTCTTCATGAAGCTATGGGAACCCGCCTCACTTTTAGCATGGCATACCATCCACAAACTAGAGGTCAAACTGAAAGGACCAACCAAATCCTGGAAGACATGTTGAGAGCATGTGTTCTTTCTTTTGGTACGAATTGGGAAAAATCTCTCCCCTATGTAGAATTCTCCTACAACAATAGCTATCAAGCGAGCCTCAGTATGGCACCTTTTGAAGCCTTATATTGAAGGAGATGTAGGACTCCTCTTAACTGGTCCAAAACCGGAGAGTCCCAACTCTTTGGTCCAGACTCCATAAAAGAAGCCGAAGCTCAAGTTCGGATTATCCGGGAGCGTCTCCGTGCTGCCCAATCTCGTCAAAAACAATAGGAAGAAGTGTATATTTCGTCCCTCAACTATTGGCCGAGTGTAACTTTCATCCCTCAACTAAAAAATGGGCTAAATTTGTCCCTCAACTATTCAAACCGGGTAAATAACCCCTTGACCATGGTTGTTTCTGGTTTTATGCTGACCTGTCCTATTTTTGACCAAGAAATGCCACGTAATGCGCCACGTAACTTTCTCCTGGGATATAAGCTCCTAACCGTTCCCCATTCATCTTCCTCTCCCGAGCCCTAAATCTAAGTCGACGGCGGCGGCGGCCACTCCAGTGCGACGAGTGACTCGTGGAACGGATGCAGGCGGCTCCTTAGGCTTCCAAGTCGTCGCATCCCACTAGAGGTTAGCTGGTCGCATCTCTTTCTCCTCCCCACCATGCTCCTCTTGGATGGATCGATGTGATGATTCAATTTCGTTACTGTAGGTTAGGAAATGGATCCGCTAGAGTTCCTTGCTATGCGATTTCATTTGAATGGGGAGTTTCATAATGACGGTAGAGAGGTGTATTACATCGGTGGATCTGAGGCTATGTCATACATCGAGCGGGACAAAATGTCGCTCCCTGAGCTTAGAGGGCACTATAAGGACCACTGTCTGGTAGTAGAAGACAAACGATTCTTCTGGTGTTTCCCAGGGAAAGAGTTACGTGATGGTCTTATGCTGTTGTATGAGGACAAGAGTTTCAGGACATGTGTTCTGCCATTGATGAGTGTGGTGTTGCTGACATATATGTGGAGACCATTATGAATGATAAAGCTCCAGTGCAGAAGAGAGTGATTTTGAGGATGAGTTGAATGAAATGACACCTGAAGCTGAAGATGAAGATGAGATTATGTTATCTCCTAGAAAAAGGGCTGTGGTTGTGTTAACTCCATCAAAGCAGGATAGAGACAGGGAAATAGCAGAGGTTAATGCTCTGAAGGAGTTCTACAGAAGCCCACAGATGAATAAGAAGAGGAGTCGAGCAAGGAGGAAGAAATTAGAAGTGACAGTTGAAGAACAGGAAGAAGAAGAAAGCACTGATAGAGATTACATTCCTGGTGATGAAAGCTCATCAGAAGAAGATGAAGAGGGTGCTGAGATAAAAAAGAAATTCAAGGAGTTCAGGAAGCTGATGAAGTTTGGCCAAATTGCACATTTGGATGAGGGGACTGAAGTAGCGTCAAAGAGTGTACTAGGAGAAGATAATGAAGATAATGAAGACAGCTCTAAATTTGAAGATTCATTCGATGAGGTAGGCAGTGATGGTCAGCTTGTGAAGAAGGAATTGAGGTATCCTAGGTTCAAGGATAAGAATGATGTGCCACAATTGAGACTTAGAATGAAGTTTTGTTCCAAACAAGAATTTAAGCAAGCAATCATTGCTTATGATCTGGCCAATAGGAAGCTAATTAGGTTTGCGAAGGATGACTGTCAGAGAGTTAGGGCCAAGTGTGACTAAAAGTTGTGCCATTGGGTCTGTCTTCTTGCAGCTAACAGTAGAACTAATAGTTGGCAAATCACAAGCTACATTGATCATCATGTGTGCCCACCAGGGAGAGACAACAAATTGGTTACCTCCACAAGAATTCCTGCTAAGTATGAGAAGCTAATAAGAGCAAACCTCACTTGGAAAATTAGTAACATGAAAGCACACATCCAAGAAGACATGTTTGCAGATGTTAGCATTGATCAAGTGAAGAGAGCAAAGAAGCTAGTGATGCAGAAGTGGCTTGATGCAACTAAGGGACAGTACTCAAGGATATTTGACTATCAGCTTGAGTTATAAGGAATAACCCTAGAAGCACAGTAGTAGTGAAGCTAGAACCTGACTGTCAGGAGCCCACATTTCAGAGAATTTATGTCTGCCTAGATGCACTGAAACAGGGTTTCCTGTCAGGGTGTAGAAGGGTAGTTGGACTTGATGGTTGCTTTTTCAAAGGTGCAACAAATGGAGAGTTGTTATGTGCTGTAAGTAGGGATGCAAATAATCAGATGTACCCAGTTGCTTGGGCAGTGGTTGAGAAGGAGCTAAATGAGTCATGGGACTAGTTCTGTCAGTTGCTTTTCAAGGATTTGAAAGTTGGAGATGGGTCTGGTTGGGTTTTCATCTCAGATCAACAGAAGGTAAGATTTTGTTGCTGCATGTATTATCATTTGCATTAATTCTATTGAATTGCATCTAACTATATGTACTTCGTCACTGCAGGGAATTATCAATTCAGTACGTCACTGGGCTCCTGCAGCTGAGCACAGAAATTGTGCAAGGCATATTTATGCTAACTGGAGGAAGCAGTACAAGAAGGAGTGGCAAAAGTTATTTTGGAGGTGTGCGAAGGCATCTTCTGTCGGCTTGTTCAATTTGGCAAGGGCAAAGCTTGCTAATGAGACTACAGATGGAGCAAATGCCATTATGAAGATTGATCCTCATCAATGGAGCACAGCATGGTTCAGGTTAGGTTCAAACTGTGACTCTATATATAATAACATTTGTGAGAGCTTTAACAAGTGGATAGTGGAGGCTAGATTCCTTCCCATCATTAGCATGTTAGAAACTATTAGAAGGAAAGTTATGGTGAGGATACAAGAAAACAGAAGCAAGTCAAGTAGATGGTCAGGAGAAATTTGTCCAAACATTAACAAGAAACTGAATACCTTCATTACACTGTCAGGATTATGCCATGCAATTTGTAATAGAGTGAACTGTTATGAGGTCGAACACTATGATAATAGGTTCACAGTAGACTTAAACCAGGAGACATGCAGTTGTAGGTATTGGCAACTATCTGGCTTGCCTTGCCCTCATGCCATAGTATGCATTCACTTAAACACCAATTGCCTAGATGCATATGTGGCTACCTGCTACTCAATTGCTGACTTCAAGAAAACCTACGCACACTGCTTACTGCCATGTGAGGGCATGTTGAGCTGGCCTACATCTGATAGACCCGCACCTGGACCACCCAAGTATGTGAAGCTGCCAAGCAGGCCAAGAAAAGAAAGGAAGAGAGAAGCTCAGGAACAACCGAAAGCTACAAGGGTTTCAAAAGTTGGCACAATCATAAGGTGTAGGCTCTGCAAGTCAACAGGTCACAATAGGACAACTTGTAGTGAAAATCCTAAGAACAAGGAGTCAGGATATACAAATGAAGCACCATCACAGCCAACAAATGAAGCACCATCACAGGCTATTGTTCCAGTTTCACAGCAGAGCACAGCTGGCAGCTCCATAGCACCTAGCATTGCAAACTGGAGGTCATCGCGAAATGTAAGTAAATTTCCACCAATGTTTGCATTCCAGTATACCAACTTATGCATGTTTGTTTCATTTCATACAGCCTTCTTCTCAACCGAAGAAAATCTTCAAGGCTAAAGCTAAAGCTAATGTCAAGGCAGCAATTGGAGGGTCAGCTTCCATGAACCTCAGAGTAACAGGTCAAGGTTCAAAGGCCAGGTCCTCTGTTAGTATTGTAACATCTGGGTCTGCAAGTGCACAAGTTAGTATCCAGGAGCCAGCCATGAAGAAAAGGAAGATGCCACAGCTCTGTCTACAAGACTGAGAATTATCTATTGCAGTTATGTATTTGTTAGCCTAAGACTTGAGTATTATTTGTTGCTTCTGTGAAATTGTTGGCGAGAAACCTATATTATTGTAAGGATTGTAATGCCAGATTATTGGCCTATGTTGCTTAAGTGTTTGGAAGACCAAACTTATGGCAAAATGTTTACTGCCATCCTCATTTCATCGCTGAAACGTCAGGTTACATAACCCATGACACAACAAAAACAAAAGGAAGGAAAAATCACTGACATCTTACATTAACCAGCATGTGACAAGAACAGCAAAGACAATGCCAATTACACACAGGACACACATACACATCAATCTCTCATTCTCTAACTTGCTAATGAGAAGCTTATGTCTTCCCATTATCTCCTCCTTGTTCGCTAAAGCATCTTTCATAGCCTTCATCTCTACTCTACGGTCACTAATTCCCATCTCCAAGTCTGCCTTTGCTTCTGACAATGCCTCTCTCAGCTTCATGTTCTCAGAGCATAGGGAACAAACCCTGTCTCGCAAATCCAGCAACAATTGATGCACAAAAGGGGACGACTCAGGATCGAACCATGTAAAAAAATTGCAACCACCACCCTGAACAAGAAAAACTCAGCCACATTTTAGACCAACCAGGAAGAACCAAACCAAATCAACGTCGGCTCCACTTACCCGTGCATGCTCGCATTTGAGATATCTCCAGCTAGGGTTCCCGTCGCTCCATGAGATCCATCTTGCAGCTTTCCTCCCACACAAGCACGGTATCCCCGGTTGGTAATCGAGCGGGCGCTCGCGGTATGGAACAGGGGAGGGGCTGGACGGGACGCCGCGCTGCTGCGAAGACGAAGCCAACGAATGTGAAGGGCTTGAGGTCACCGACGAAGACATGCCAACCATGCGCCGAATTCCTCTACCGCCGCACCGCAATTGTACCGCCGGTATATTTATGGTTCGGGAGAGGAAGAAGAATGGGGAACGGTTAGGAGACCCGACCACTTATATTTCTAAAACGTGGTGCATTACGTGGCATTTCTTGGTCAAAAACAGGACAGGTCAGCAAAAAACAGGACAGGTCAGCATAAAACCGGAAACAACCATGGTCAAGGGGTTATTTACCCGGTTTGAATAATTGAGGGACAAATTTAGCCCATTTTTTAGTTGAGGGATGAAATTTACACACGGCCAAATATACACTTCTTCCAAAACAATACACTGACCCAAAGCGAAGAGAGATCATCTTTGAGATTGGCGATATGGCATATCTTCGAGTTACTCCATTCAAGGGCACCCATCGATTCAAAGTCACCGCAAACTAGCTCCTCGGTTCATTGGCCCATTTAAAATTCTTGCCAAAAAGGGAGCTGTGGCATATGAATTGGAGCTTCCTCCCTCACTGTCCGGAGTTCATAATGTGTTCCATGTGTCTCAGCTAAGGCGATGTCTTTGCCCTCCCGCCGCAGAAATTTCGTTTAACCATCTCGAGCTGAATGATGATCTTTCTTATCGAGAGCATCCGATTCGTATTCTTGATGAGGCTACGCATCAAACCCGGCATCGATCCATTAAGTTTTACAAGGTGCAATGGAATAATCATACTGAAGCAGAAGCTACTTCGGAGCGTGAAGACCAACTCCGAGCAGAATACCCCTCTCTCTTTTCTAACCGTTAGAATCTCGGGTCGAGATTCTTTCAAGGGGGTAGGTTTTGTAAAGACCCTCTTGTAATCGCTACACTTTTATGAGATCAGCATGAACTCACGAGTTAATTAAAATAAAGTTTTTCATCTCATGCATACATGTAGGTTTCTTCACTCGTACCATAACTGAATCATAGAACCACCCAGGCAGCTTGAATCTATTCGGGTAGCGCCAGCCTACTCGGATGGTAATTCTGTAACTATTCGGGTAGCGCGAGCCTAATCGGATGGTATCCTTGTACCTACTCGGGTAGCCAACTTGTTTGTACTGGGTAGGGGAATGACTTGTGCCGAGTTGGAAATAACTCGTGCATAGTCAGGAACAACTCGTACTGAGTCGGGAAATGACTTGTACTGAGTTGGAAACAACTCGTGCATAGTCAGGAACAACACGTACTAAGTCGGGAAATGACTTGTACCGAGTTGAAAACAACCAGTGCTTAGTCAGGAACAACTCGTACTAAGTCGGGAAATGTCTTGTACCGAGTTGGAAACAACTAGTGCATAGTCAGGAACAACTCGTATTGAGTCGGGAAATGACTTGTACCGAGTTGTAAACAACTCGTGCATAGTCGGGATCAACTCATACCGAGTCAGTGAATGACTTGTACCGAGTTGGAAACAACTCATGCATAGTCACGAACAACTCGTACTGAGTCAAGAATTATTTATACCAAGTTGGGAGCAACTCGTGCACAGTCAGAGCGGCTTGTTCGTGTAGAGCCGGGAACGACTTGTACTTAGTTGGGAACAACTCGTATATAATAGGGAACGACTCGTAGCTACTCAGAAACAACTCTTGCAGAGTCGGGAACGTCTTGTACCGGGAATGACTTGTATCTAGTCAGAAGTCATGCCCGTTTAAAAATTTAGATTTGAAGGTCGTTTGCCATTTACTTCTTCCCTATCCGCTCTGCCTTGCGGTCCCACCCGCAGGGGTTCTCCTCCACGCCGTGCCGCCAAGGACGTGCATCGTTTGCCGGGCAGGATGTCATTATCTCTAAAAATTCCAGCATTTGCTTATTTGTGTTTGCCCCCTTTTCTGATGTTTCGGTGTTTTATTCGCTAGAGTCAGGCAATGAAGGTTTTCTCGAGGGTGATCACCGGCAGGAGTACATCCCAGAACAGCAAGGCAAGCATGCTCGCTTGTTGGAAATATTCCGGTTATCTTTTGCTATGCATTGGTTAATTAATGACGTGTAATTCGGATATTTTGACATGATGTATATGCTGCATCTATCTACTAGCAAGAGTAGGTTTGCTTATGGGTGTATGATCAGTGATGGTGTGCTACCTAAATCACCCTAATAACAACTCAAACCTTGGAAAGATGTGAGAGACGGGAGAGGGTCCTCATTGGGGACTTGATGAGTAGTAGCTCGCATGATCTTAGAAATGGGATCCCTCCTTAAGCCGACGAGGGTATGGTCGATGAGGGTCAGGTAGGGTAATGGTCGGCCAAACATTCACCCTTGACCTTATCGGGATACTCCCGTTCGGGGTAAGGGTAGTAGCTCTTCCCTCGAGTACAGTTGATTCGGGATGAGGTAGTTATACTCATCTCGAAATCTCTCGAAGATTAGGAGGTCTTAGAGGAAATAATACGGTTGGCTGTGATGTATGCTTGTGATTGGAGTCACAAATTGGTTGGAGCCAATGTTTTGAACACTTCAATAGAGCATTTGGGTAGTAGCTAAGCTCTAGGATTAATTTTGATGTATTGTTACTTGCTGGTGGCAATCTTGGGTGCTTTGGGTGATGCTATTCATGAAATTTTCAGATCTGGTCATGATGATTCATTTGATAATATGTCAAGTTGTTAGCTTGATTGAATGGTTTATACTTTGCAATTCATGAACTAGATGCTAGAGATATGTCATCTTTAGTTTATTCTGCTTAATTGAATTGCATTGTTATGGTCGTCATTTAATAACCATGCCATGCTAAAGTTAATCTGGGATGAGCACTTAGCACCTTACGAGTACGAAAGTACTCACTCGCGAATTCAAATCTTGCAGATGACCCTCGCATCGATGAGTACTTTGATTCTGGGAACGCCGTCTCTGATGTTTAATGCTGCAAGTTTGCCTGTTTTAGTCAAACACTATGTTGTATAGCTTTTGGGAGGTGGCTTAGTTGGTCATCTCCGTGGTTATCAAACTCTTCCGCTGCTGTTTTCATACTTTTGTGTGCTGAAAACGACTTCTATGTCGTGTAATGTCGAAGTTAAAACCTACCCGTCGTACGGAAAATGTTTATTATCTCTAAATCCTTCTTTCGTAGAGTTTTGTGAGGCTATACAAGTTATTTTGGTGGCTGCACATATACATTGCGTGTATGAAATGGAGTGTATGGGTATGCAGTGAAGGGCTAGGTTGGTTCTTCTTTTCACTAGGTGGAGCTGGTATCGGTTGAGCGACCCGCTGGCTGAGATGCTGTGCCGGCCAGGCAGGGTGTGGGCGGATCCTACCGGGTTTTTGAGCGACCCACTAGCTTCCGAGCTAGGTTAGGGTGTGGGTATGATCGCCGAGCTCCTCTGATCTTGTTGTGCTTAGTGGAATTGAGAACGACTCTAAACCTTCACAGGATCTAGGAATTATATGTGATTTTGGGAAGTCTCATCGCTTCCGGCCGGCTTAACCAACGATGAAGGCATACGACATCGGTAAGCGTATGGTGCGTTGGTCAGGTGTCGGACCACTTCGTCTCGGTGTGTACAGCACAGGTACCGTGCCATCAGGTCAACTGGATTCTCGGTCCTTGACGATCATTCGTTCCCCTACTCATATACAAGTCCGGGGTCCTGATAGGAACTTTCAATACTTGATGAATCAAAGTTGATGGTTTTGATTTACTAAAAAAATCAAATCTTTATAATCATTTTGTTCACTAAAATAAATTCTACAAACAAGGATGTAGACTAAAACATCAAATCTCAAAAACTTAACTCGAATTAAAATTGCTTTGTATGTGTGCATCATTCAGGGGAGCAAATTGTTGAATTAAGAATTAAATTCTTGAATTAAGAATCAACTAAGTGATATAATAATGATGAACATTACAATAATAACATTCATTGACTAAATCTATTGAAGATTAGCCAAACTTAAATTGATGTATTGTTTTTACCTTTGATGAGCTTTCACAAGAAGTTTCTCATCTATAAGGGTTGTACTGAGGTAACCCAGTGCAATATAAAGCAACTAGTGTAATGCGCTCATTCTCCAAAAAATTTCACTGTGTTTAGGAGTGTTAACGAGGCAAAAAAATTCACAGTAATTGACCAACGAGTGTTATAAAACCAGGTCTCCTAGGGATGAGCTAGATGGCATGTGCACAATCCCCTAAAGTTCAGATGTGGTCAATTACTAAACCCTAGCCCCCCTAGGTTGGCATATGAATAGAGAAGTAACCTCTAATTATTTTGCACGTATTATTAAGAGATTGTATTTGGGAGATCCAATCTAATAAAGAGAAAAATACTATCCTATATCCTAATATCTATTTTATTCTTTTATAGATATTTAAACTATGCATTAAATCACACGCTGTCACCTCGGTCTTACAACAAATATATATAGGCTAATGCCGTTGGCGTGGACTGGGTGAATCCTCGTCGGACACGACTCGTAAGTTTCTAAATAAAATACTTCCTTAATTATTACAACCGACTTGGTTTCAGAAGGCATATGCAAGCCGTATCTTTCGTTGTAATCAATTCTTTCCATGTACAGTAATTGGCCTGCACTCGTGTACGCATGTGAGATCTTTTCAAACATGTACGGCCTCCGTTCCCTGACTTCACGTATAAGTCGTAGTTTTTTTTTAATAGGATATCTGCATTATATTATATTAAGGAAAACAGAAACACCTGGAAAGGGACAGCTGTCCTCCAAATAAGCGAAAAAGACCCTAAAGAAAAAAATTACAACCACGTCTCTGGGACATTCTTCGCCTGCTCCGCCGTCAGCCCCTCCTCCACCGGCGCATCGCCGAGCGCGTTGAAGGACAACGAAGCCGAAACCACCAACTGGTGAGGACCCTGCACAAACTGAAAGAGGACCTTGCCTCGTTACGACGCTGCAATAATCGTCCGCCGCGGACAGCGCATCTTCACAACCGAGAAAAGCACATCGGCGGGGGCAATGCCCCAAACTGTGCAGGAGATCGGGCCGGCATCGCGGATCGAGGCCCATGACCCAGCTCGCATCAGCTCGAAACAGGGGAACAGCTCCACAAGACCTTGGAGGCGACAACATCGCTGCCAGATCTGCAAGGAAAACAACCACCGAGGACCCCCACACCAGGCGACGAACCAACCAAAATGAAAACGAAGACAACACTTCCACGAGCTCCCCAACACCACCAAAAGAGGCAGTATTGAGCCGAGGATGGAGCCGGGAAGACAAACCTCCAGTCGTCGCCGCAATCCTCGACAAAACAGCAACAAGACGGAGACAAAAGAGACGACCTACCAAAACAATATCTACACTCCGGACAGAGGCTGCGTTTCCCCTCACCTCACAGTGCACGAAGGCAACCGGAGGCGAGGAGAAACGACGGCCTCGCCGGAGGAGCAACCCAGCTCTGAAAATGCCACCTTTTTCGCCCTCTGCACTGTAGCACGAAGGGGGAAAAGTCTTGCGGTCGATCCGCTCCTACTTAATCACGTATAAGTCGTAGTTGATTTCGTCTCTTGCGACGAGTTGCCGTTGGACTCGTGCGCTCCCGAGTCAAAGCCAACCTGTGGATCTCCTGACCACCGTGACGCCTCATTGTGCGTGCGTGTGGTCACCCAAAGCCAACCTGTCGATCCCCTGACCCCTGTGACACCTCATTGTGCGTGCGTGCGGTCACGTAGACGTGCTGGATGTCACACGCTGATTCCCCGCCTCCCTCTCTGTAACATCCGGATTTTCGGAGCGTTTCGAAATATTTTATTCAAAAATTAAAGTCATAAATTTTTTTATTTATTCTCGAATTAATTAAAACTTAATTAGAATTTCACAGATTTGGACCGGAGTTAATTTGAATCAATTCAACGAGAACTTGATTTGCTTTTTAATTTGGAATAGGTCTCCCAGAGTGTTCTCAGAATTTTCGGAGTTCGTTTGGTATTTAATCTCTATTATTCTTTGTTTTTATTTTGGTTTTTGCCTTTTTTTTCTTCTTTCCTTTTGGGCTGCACCAACCTAGCCCATCTCCACCCAGCGCCCCACCGTCTCATTCCTCCCTTGAGCAGCCACCCTGGCCAGGGCTGAGTAGTGTAAAGTGCGCCGTCATCTCTTTTCCAATAGGATTGAGCCAAAACTCTTTCCCCTAACCCTCCTATAAAACCCCCACACCTCCCGTCTCTTTTTCTCACACCCTCATACCTTTTTCCCACGAAACCCTAGCCCCCAAACCCCCCAAACAGCCGCCACCCCACTTTTCTTCTCGTGCAGTTTCTGAACAGCATGTCCCACCTTGGTATTTTCCCAATTCCCGTCGCCTCAGACATCTTTTGGAAAATTTCTTCGGTGAGATTGTGCGCAACCTTTCCCTCTACCTTTTGCAAAATTTGGTGAACATCCAACGGTGCAATCACCGGGAATTTGCCAAATACTGATTTTCTGCACATGCATCTAGATTGGAATGGTGCCCTCGTCGGCTCAGACCTCCGTTTCAAGGTCCATTCAGTGGGATCTTGGAAAATGTTGTCAGGATCATCTCCACAAAATTTGAGGGCAATCCAATAGTCCAATCTCCGAGAAATCAAGTTTCTCCTTGCTGATGTTCACGTCCAGATTTAACTGGTCGAACGGTACAGCGGCATTATTACCTCTTTTCCTGTTGATCCGATGAGTCTTTGAAGAATTCCTTTGGTGAAATTATGTCTTAGGTTCCTATGAACACCTCTGTAAATTTTCACCTTCATCCATATAGCCGTTTGTCAGGAATTGATAAATCTCCGACGTGCTATCCACGGACGTCCAGATTCAATCTGCAGAACGTCTAACTTGTCTAATGTTTTTTCCGTTGTCTCGTTAAGAATTCTCCAAAACCCTTTGGTAGGATTTTACCTCTGTGTGTCTAATTTCTAACCTAATTGGCAAATTGTGATTTCGTTGAGCGAGCATCGCGTAGCATCAAAAATCCTCCTGTCTGTCCAGAACCGATCTATGTCCAATTCCGTCCATTTCGTGTTGCGAATATCGCCAACGCCCATATAATTAATTTCCTATCATATTTTGGCACATTATGCCATTCTTTTCCACCATTAAGCTCTATCCAAAATCACGCACATCACCATATGTTCATCTCTAATGTTTTCATTATTGTTTGATTACTAAATTAAGTAGCATGTTATGTTAGCCTTTAGTTCCATATAGTTATATGTATGATTGTTATATATTTCTTTCTTTCCCTTTATATGATGTTTAGGCTTAAGAGTTTTATCAATTATGTTTAGTTAATTAATAGGTGTATCCATGTCCATATATCTACATGTTGCATGTTTATATAATTGAATATAATATGCATATATGCAAATAGTTCTATTTTTAATAGCCATTAGACATGAGTTGGTTCGACATGTTAGTTTAATCTTGTTTGTATCATGAATAAAATTGTTCTTGTCTAATGAGGTTCATATTGCATGATCGTATGCCTGTACACATATAGTGTGTGAAGCATAGGTATTACAAAACTTAATATTGCCAATAACGTATAATACTATAAGCATAATCTTTTGCTAAACTTATATTAATATGACCTACTCCATGTTAGTTAATCTTTGTATAATGTATGCTTACTAGCACACACTGGATTATTATTGCATATGGCACATGATTGCTCACTGACATGTTAAGGTCTTTAACAACATGTGATGAATGTTTAATAAGTACGTTAGGATTGTCATGCCACCATGGGTAGATAGCATGATGAGATATATGTGTAGATTTAAATAGGAGTATGACATGATGTTATGTATAATATAAAGTTTATTACATATATAGTTATTGTTGCATGACGTATATTAAATAGTGGTATGTGCACGTAATCTTATAGTTTAACTCATGTTTATTTAAGAATTGCTATATGGTCATGTTATTAATCTCTGTTTATAATATGGTTAAGATTACACACATGATTCATATTTGTACAATGTATCTCATACGGTTTGCATATAAAGTTATGCATATACACATAGCCCATTCCATGTTTTAGATAATAGTTTGCTGTGAATTGGTTTGCCACATTATAATAGCTTATTATCTTATGTTGCATGTTCATGAGGCGGTATACAGTCACACATATATGGTTAACCTTTAGGTATTGATTAAATATATATATGTTCTTAATCATCAATCTTTACTAAATTATTATTACTATTATTATGTGTAGTATTTGTAGGTTAATTATTACCTTGTATGTACACAATAGCATGAATATGGTTGATGTTATTTTATGGATTATATGTATGTTTCGTGCATGTCATATTGATGCTACTTGTTATTTGGTCATATAGTTTAATCACCGTTTGCATTATTAATGATTGTTATTAGATTGTAACTGCATGATCATATGTTATCTTATGCTACGCCATGACTAGTCTCTATTTCATGCCTAGTCTATCTAGCTTGTTACATGATGTTTAATTATATGTTACACGATAGTTCTTATAGATTGTCATGTCATCTATTATCATTTCTTGCCGACTAGCATGTCAACACCTTACTTGTCTACTAGTACGATAGCTTATGCTTATTTTACTAGTATGCCGAGTTTTCATGATTGGTGATAAGGGTGATCGATGATCATTATCAACCATATCCTATTTCCAATTCATATCTATTCGTATCTCGCATGTGGATTAACTTTAGTCATTTTGACATGCAAATTCTATCCCCCATAAATCTATCATTTTCTAGGATGATACTGATTCAGAAGACCATCTTTCGAGTATATGTACTCTATCTGGTTGAGATACATAATCTCACAGCTTTTTAGTTGTCTTTCGACAATCCTATCCCTTCACCTTTGTCCTCCGAGACCTATCTGACCTTGCTAGCCCTATTCTTCTAGTATTTCCATTTGGTATCTAATTTAGAGTTATATTTATTTGCTTTGCACTTTATTGCCGTTGCGACAAATAGGAAGTAACAGCGTTGGGTAAAGACAAGTTCCTGCAGAAGAAGACCAACTCGTCAATGAAGACATACCCCCTATTCTTGATCATGTTGATCCTATATTTTTAAAGTCATTATATTTTATTCTTTATAAATCATTTTCTAGGATGATACTGATTCGGAAGACCATCTTTCGAGTATATGTACTCTATCTAGTTGAGATACATAATCCCAGAGCTTTTTAGTTGTCTTTCGACAATCCTATCCCTTCACCTTTGTCCTCCGAGACCTATCTGACCTTGCTAGCCCTATTCTTCTAGTATTTCCATTTGGTATCTAATTTAGAGTTATATTTATTTGCTTTGCACTTTATTGCCGTTGCGACAAATAGGAAGTAACAGCGTTGGGTAAAGACAAGTTCCTGCAGAAGAAGACCAACTCGTCAATGAAGACATACCCCCTATTCTTGATCATGTTGATCCTATATTTTTAAAGTCATTATATTTTATTCTTTATAAATCATTTTCTAGGATGATACTGATTCGGAAGACCATCTTTCGAGTATATGTACTCTATCTAGTTGAGATACATAATCCCAGAGCTTTTTAGTTGTCTTTCGACAATCCTATCCCTTCACCTTTGTCCTCCGAGACCTATCTGACCTTGCTAGCCCTATTCTTCTAGTATTTCCATTTGGTATCTAATTTAGAGTTATATTTATTTGCTTTGCACTTTATTGCCGTTGCGACAAATAGGAAGTAATAGCGTTGGGTAAAGACAAGTTCCTGCAGAAGAAGACCAACTCGTCAACGAAGGCATACCCCCTATTCTTGATCATGTTGATCCTATATTTTTAAAGTCATTATATTTTATTCTTTATAAACATGCATGCTCTTTTATTCCCATAGCTAGTGTGTCAATTGACACACATGTACCCTGCCCGTTTGTCGCCCTTTTAACTGTTACCCTGAGTAGATTATTTTAATATTCATAATAAAGTAGAGAAATATTTAGCCATGCTTAAATATATCTTTAGGATGTTTTGATTTGCCTCCTCAAATGAACGATCTTTGGATCATTGATATCACTATTGAAACTTTGTTGAGCTTGCTGAGTTAGGGCCAGATGCCCGTTGTTTTCTCTCTCTCTATTCTTCCTATTCTACTCTGGGTGAAACTTACCATCTAAAAGGTGCGGGCGACAACTGAATCATGAGCTGAAGGAGCAAATGGTCGTTCTTCATGATTGAAGAAGCCATTGGTCATCCGTATCGAATAAGGCCGAAGTCATGATGTTTAAAGTGTGAAAACAGTACAACCACATGCTATATGGGCACTGGCTTGGTTAAGTAGGTTAGTCGAGTCTTGGTGTCGATATTGCCGTACCGCAGAAGGGTGGACGTAGCTATGAGGACCTCGGCACAAAAGAGGGCCATGCAGGGTAAGCAGGTATACGCTCCTCCGTGTCGAAACCTAATAGGCATGTCGCATCGAGAGGAGATTAGCTAAAAGACCTCGTCACGATCTCTCTGCCGGTACAACCGATGGACGTGTACTATGCCAGTGGCCACTGGTGGGCAACAAGACAAGATTGTGTCGTGTGGGTAAAGTGTACAACCTCTACAGAGTGTCAAACTAATCGATTAGCTGTATCCACGATCACGGATGGCACATGACTCATGCCTGATGAAAAGGACCTGTCTTTCTTCCCCTTGCTAATTCTCTCTACCCCAGTTCTAGAAATGTGAAAAGGTGATTGGAACCTATGGACGAGTTTAGGCCGGATGCCTTACTCGCATATGTTGGTCGTGGATCCTCACATTTATGACAAACACCCTTGATATTAAAACTGCTTTTCATCAAAATGATGGCTTCGAAATTATTGTACTATTACAACCAAAGCTACTTTTATGCAAAAGAGCCATAAAACCCTTCCTTTGCTTAAGCCTACACGTAGTCATAGGTTTGCTTATGAGGGGGCACACTGGGTACGTGAAGTACTCATCGAGCATGTTGTTTGTTGGACGTGTTCAGATATCTATGAGGACGATGAAGACTATGAGGTATCTTCTACGTCAATGCTGAGGTTTAGATCACGTGGCCTTCGTCGACTGCCTGTGGTTGAGATGGGGACATCTACGCTTTATTTTCCGTTGTGTTTCTGAATGGTAAGGGGCATAAGTCCTAGTTGCTTTATTTAGTCATATCGCTGCTATAACTCAATTATTCATGTTTCTAAAATGTTTTGTGATGTGTGCAGTGATATCAATTCGCCTGTGTTCATCAGCTTGATCTTTGACTGATGAGGAGATACATAGGGAGGGTCTGGAAGTTAAGTCCGGATCCTCACACTCTCTCTCTTTAGCGCACGTATAGTAAATGACTAGAACAAAGATGGATGCGACAACACGTCCATCCTAAATGGTCAATAGTTAAAATAATATTATGGTCTGTAAAATTATGAAATCATCTGGGTGATATAAAATCTGAATCTTAAATGTAGAAAAAAATTCAAAGCAATGACACTTTACAGGTCCACGAACCAGTAAAAGACGATGGATGCACTAGGCACTATTCCACCAAACTGTATTGTATATTATATATGTAAAGATGGACAAAACCAAACACTCTGAATCAAGATCTTTTTAGTTAGATTCTCATCCTAAACAAGAGTTTACAGAAAACATGAAGCATGTATTCCTTTTAAGCACAGATATCAGGTAAAGACGCTTAAATAGAATCATAGCTATTATAACAATACTTCATTCAAGTGAAAGTTAAATTTACATAGTATATTAGACCATTGGAGCATACTTTTAGAATGATTTGCATGTGATCATGCTATTAGAGCACAACATAGCAGAGCCAATCAAAGCATCACCCACAAATCCTCCAAAACAAGATCCTGATCCCTCTATTTTTTCCAATATTCATGCAAGAAAGTGAATCAGGCATAATCAACTGGCAGAAAATACACAAATCATCAACATGTTTACTTCAAAGAAGGCCCCTGGAAAGGGTGGACTTCCTTCCACATAGCAGTGCAACCAAATCAAGTCAATTTGGGCATGCATGAACGAAATGAAGGCATAAAGTTGAAGTCACCCACAAAACCATAAAGTTAATCATTTAGGATACCATAGAGCAATAATATAGCAGTGCAGCACATAAATATTGCATAACAGGGCTAAGATATACATATATGTATTACATACGTGTTCTAAACATGGATGACTGTAGAGGGATCAGATCATATAATTAAGAGCATTTTGTAAGCCAATAGTAATGAAAGGATTGAATCCATGGCATGTCTGGCTGAACGCATTACTAAATCAGTAGCAGTGAAGCACCTGCACATAGGGCATATTGTATATCATTTAGTTGAGAAGTGTTATTTAACTGAGGGATCATAGTATAAAAGGGAGAAATATTGCATGTCTAACCTTGTCAAACTAAGATGTACAGTCATTGCTAGATGACCTTTCTTATCGGCGTATGTGAAGACATAGATATTGTCTTTTTGAGATTGACAGCCTTTACAAATTAAGTCCAGTTGATTCTTATGGTGAACCATTTGTCTTGTCCCATCATGAGCTGGACTTGATGTTTGGAGTTGCTGTGTGCATTCCTGATAGGTAGGCAATCAATTGGTTTGTCTAGTAACTTTTTGAGGTATTGTATGTAAAGTCCACCGAGAAGTACTGAAAATACAATAGAATGTTCAGTGTGAAAATGTTTTGTATAGTATCTTTCTCTAGAATGCAACATAAAAAGCATAAATTTACCATCCTCTTGTTGGAAGTGACAAATGTTTTGTTCCTTATGTGCACATAGTATGGTATGGGTCGTTCTGTAGTACCAACTATCTGTTTCAGATGCTTTATATTTGCCTCTATCATTGCAACTTCATTGCCAAGTACGCAATGATTGTTGTACCCTCCCACAAATTGTTAACCATATGGCCCTATATGCAAGAAAATAAATCTAATGAAATAATAGGAATGATCGATTAGCCAAATAGTATCATCATATTACCTCTCTTGATAAGCCTTCTTGACAGTTTTGGTTCTTTAACTGTGCGAGAAGGTGTGAATTTCTGCATATTCTTGAAAAGGCTGCAGTGTGCATGACAAACAACTAAATGATGAGTTATGTAACATTAGAGAAGGCTGCAGTGTTCACTGCCATTGAACTCACTGACGCAAGGAAGGTTCAAAGCCAAAATGGCAAGCATGGACACCGGGAGAACCAAGAAAGTAGCAATGGAGAACAAAAAAAACAAGGCTCCGAACCAAACAACCAACGGGCCAGTAACTGCACATTAGAGAAGATGCCTAGCCTTGATGAAACGGAAGACAAAAGGATCACAAGATAGCAAAAATAAAAATAAAAAGGAAAACCAAGGAATGGAAAGCGGAATCGACAATCTGAAACACAAAGCTGAAAAGGAGAAATAGTAAAGCATCTCAAAACCCCTAACATGGAAGCATTCTACAGGACACACGGAGCTCACCTAGGAGGATCTAAAACAGAAGCATGGCTAAAACTGGAAACAAAGAAACCAACAATGGAAACAAGGAAGGGAAGGAAAATAGCAGCAAAAGCACACATAAATATGTATAGACATTGTCAGGAAAGGAGAAAGCGATGAGAGGCCTCAGCCGACAGGTTGGGCCCTCCACTACACCGGAGCGGTGAGGCTAGACCAACCGAGAGCGGTAGGCATCTGACACTGCACTCGAACTTTGTCACACCGATGACCGTGCACACACTAGCTGATGAGTATACGAGAACCAGGAGGAGGCGAAGGGGCACAACAGCGATCACTACCACAGAAAAGCTCATCTCACACGGTTAAAAAAGCTCATCGCATACGGTTTTCCAGCCCGTATGCACCGGCTAGTCAGCGATGTGGGGGCACATCGCACACGGGTCCCGAGCCGTATGCAATGATACGCACATCGCACACGCCTTCTCAAAACAGCCCGTTTGTGATGAGGAGCCACATCGCACACGGTAAATTGGTAGAACCGTGTGCGATGACTAGTCACATCGCACACGAGGCAGCCCTAGGGACCGTGTGCGATGAGGGGACACATCGCACACGGTCACAGCAACTGGCCCGTGTGTGATCAGTACCCACATCGCACATGGTCTATCATCTGGCCCGTGTGCGATTAGTGCCCACATCGCACACGGTCATAGTATCAGAATCGTGTGTGATATTTGGCCACATCACACATGGTTGTTCGCTCTTTACCATGGGCGATGACTGTTCCGCATCACACACGGCTTGTAGTTTGGGACCGTGTGCGATGACGAACCACAGCACACACGGTCAGGTTCTCCGGACCGTGTGCATTGACGCGCAAATCGGCCACGATTGGGGCCGCCAAACCGTGTGCGATATTGGGAATGCAAAAGTAACGACAACAGGAAATCTCAGGCAACAATATCATTTCACAAAATTCATCAGCCACATTCACATAATTCATTCATCAGCCACATATATACACAGATTCCATCCATCAGGCAAATACACGGATTTGATCCAAACACAAAAAAACAGAGATCACATAGATTTCACAGACGACATATATAAGCAAATTGAATCAATTGAATATGATTTGACCCATTCATAGCTACATAAATAGTAGTTCACAGCCAATATTCCTACAAGTTTGGATCTGACAAGGTTGACAGCGAACAGAAAGAAAATAAATACCTCACAATCAAGGTGATCTGAATTGTGCCTTTTCCGGTATGACATGCGTGAGGAAGAAGTAGGCAAACTGTCCTCTAACATAGATGATTTCGGCTTCACTCAATGGGTTTTGTCCATCGAACTCAAAATCTGCACGAAGTAATTAAATTCAGATTTAGGTGCATATAGGTTAGAAGTAAAATCTTCAGTCTCACATATAGTACTAACCGTATGGAGGCCAGCAGTGTCTTTTGTCTTCAAACTCGGAACAACCCTCATCATTTGCTTTCAAATGTAAAAAGCACAAAGGTTGGTTCCTTCTGGCTATTAGTTACACTGAAAAGTTGTTGAGGAATTACGGCATCAATTAGGGCATCAATTAGCATTACCTAGGAGGAATGTTGTACCAATTGTTACCTGCACCAAGTCGTCGTCTTCATGTTGCAAGCCCGGTGGGTTTTCCCTTTGGTGAGCACCTCCCTCCACGGTTGACGTACTCGGAGAAAGCACTATCCAAGAATTTCCTTATCACCGAGTAGTCGTAATGTGCCGCTTGGAGGGAATCAAGGTGGACGGCTTTGCTCCATTTAGGTATGATGATAATTAAGATCCAATGATGGCTGCAAAAAAAGATATCACAACCCATGTGGAATGATGACAATGGAGATACAGCTAATGTATAGAAACACACATACCGCTGGTTGTATGGAAGGAGAATGAACTCTTTGTTCTGTTGAGCCATCAACGCGTCGATAACATAATTAAAGATCATTTTCTCATTCCCCTCGATTTGTTGCTTCAAGATCAACTGTGGGTCGAGGAAACCCACCGGTTGTTTCCGAGCCTTGCATTTGGTGATCATGTGCCTAAGCATAGGAAAGAAAAGAGTTATCATTTACGAAACAAAAGAGAGTTGCCAGAATGTGGAATTCCTTGTAAAATACTTACAATGTGAAGCATCTCATGAGGGAGACATCGAGTTCACCCAGGTTGAAGAGGAGAAACAAGTCCTCGAAGCCCACCGTGCAACAATTATCTAAATCATGAGGGAAATGCTCCTTCTTGAAGAACACCGGAATGCTCAACCCACCGGCTTCACATAGTTTCATATAGTGGTCATGTAGCCTTCTGCATAACATACCTACCGCCGCAAGGCCTTGGGGGAGTAGCAATGGCTCTCCTTTGACATACGTGCGTGCGAGCTCCGCTACGGGGAACAATCGGTTGAATTCTTCGTCGCTCATTAACCCCAGCTCGTTGGCCTTGCCCTGGCCCTTGGCCTTGCCATAGCCCTTTGCTTTGCCCTGTCCCTTGCTTTGTCCCTTGCCCGTGCCCGTCAGCAGCGCTGATCTAGTACTTTTAGTCTTCACTGGTGGGGGCGGTGGAGGTACACTACTGCAGATTGACCCTCTGCTGAACCCCCTCCACTGACGGGCACACACCGGACTATCGTTGGAGGGGATCACCGCTGACGGGCACCTAGCGGCTCATCAGTAGAGGCGACTGGCAGGCTGGAAGGGAGGACCTCCACTGACGGGCCAGTAAGCCGACCATCAGTGGAGACGCAACCAGGGTGCCATAGATGACGGGTTGTCTCCACCGACGGGCAGGGCTTATGAGCCCGTCAGCAGAGATGTGGTCTCCACTGATGGGTGTTGTTTCTGTCCGTTAGTGGTGATACCTCCAGGGCTGACTGGGCAGGTTGGTTAACCACTGACGGGCTCTGTTTGTGTGCCCGTCAGTGGTAACCTGGCTATATAACACCAGTGGCGGCGCTCGCTGCTGGCCAGTGCTCGCGCGCCCACTGGCCAGCAGCGAGCGTCGCCGCCGCCGCCCCATGTGCTGCCGCCGCCGCCGCCACCCCCCCACCCACAAACACTCCCCTCTCCCCAACCCTCCTCCTCTTCCTCTTTTCTTCCTCCCCAAACTCAACAAACCCACAAACACTCCCCTCTCCCCAACCCTCCTCCTCTCCCTTCTTTCTTCCTCCCCAAACTCAACAAGATCTCTCTAGATCTAAATCTCTCTTCCTCCCCAAACCCTCCCCTTTCTCCACCTATTTCTAGATCTCTCTCTCTCTCCAACCCAACAAGATCCCTCATCTCTCTCTCCTCCTCTCACTCTCTCCATAGATCTCTCTTAACTTTCCTCCCCGGAGTTCCATTCCCTCGCTGAAAAGATTGGTAATAATGCTCTCTTTGGATGAATGAGATATAAAAGTGTTCTTTTCATCTTGTATATGTAGTTGATGTGATTGCCAGCCATCTTGTGTCGTCGGAATCAATCGATGGATCGCAGTTGGATGTACGAGAACCGGGTGACAGAGAGTTGGTGAAAGGATCTCGGGAGTCGACTAGATGGGGGTGAATAGGTTCGGCTCTAGAAATTTAAAACCTAATGGGCTTTGCTTCAAATAAATGGGCCAATCCTACCAAGATGCAAACAACTGACTCAAGCAACTGACTCTCAGGTAGATGACTCAGGTAAAAGCAAGCAGAGCAGAGCAGAGACAACTATGTGTCAACTGAGTCTCAGGTGAGTGACTCAGTTGTGTGCAACAGATAGACAGAATAGTAAATGAGACAACTTGCTATTAGTGTCAACTGAGTCTCAGGTGGGAAACTCAGTTGAGTGCAATAGAGTGTGTACTATATATAACAACACAAGTAAAAGCAAACCATACGAATGAACAATACAAATAGACACAGAGGTTTGTTTTACCGAAGTTCCCACTCTTTGCAAAGTGGTACGTCTCCGTTGAGGAAGCTGCTTTCACAGCCGGCACTGAAACGTGCTCTTTCCTCGTTCACTTATCTTGTGTGGAATCCTTTTGATCTCACCGCAGCAAGACAGGCAGACCCAAATCGCCTTCACAGACACTTGGAGGCAGCCACACAAGACTTGGCTTGCTCAGCAACGACTCTAACTTCCCGGTCTTGGAGCAGACGAACACCAAGAGCTCTCTCGGTCTCTTGGAGGAACCAATACCATGAACTCTCTCAGTTCTGAAGCACTCAAGATGTAAAGCAACTCTCTCTCACGGTGGATGCACGCAGGCAATGCTCTCTCGGAGACTAAGAGCTTTCTCTTCCAACAGCAGGGTGCTTTAGACAAACCTATCTGAGACTCAGCTAACATACACTTGGTAACCTACTAGCCACGGCTGAGCTACCCACCTGAGTCTCAGATGCCAAACTCAGGTGGACTCGGTTGCCTCAGGCAGCACCTGAGCACAACACAGGCCGGCTTACTACAAGCCTTAAACTGATTCAGGAGGACAATGGACTCACCACTGCCACTGACCAGCTCGCTCAGAATCTTGGCACTGGTTCCAAGCTAACAACTGAAGATGACAGCCCTTTGAAGATGCACAGCGAACCCCTTGACGCAGATCCACTAGCTTCCTAGCTCCTCCAGGTCTTATCCAGCTTGCAGTCACGGTCCTTGAACTCCATCAAGCCACCATCACCTCGCTTGCCCTCGAGCACAGCCTCGGCTTCCTCGCAACTGAGCCTCAGGAGACTAGCTCAGCTAGCCCTTCTGACCTTCACGGTTCCTTGCTCTTTTTTTGGCCTTATCATCAGTCAGATGTTGTCTTGATCGATCACCTGTTCATCTAAACTCCTGTTCACACTCGTTGTAAACGTTAGATACAGGTGAGGGTTGCCATTAACCATCAAAACCAAACCTTGGGGCTAGATAATCATCCTTCCACTCTCCTTGGGACTGAGATGCACTTTCAATCTCCCCCTTTTTGGTGGTTAGTGGCAACCCCTTTAAACATAGCATTAGATGTATAAAAGGGTATGACATTCAACTCAGTTTAATATCTACTCCCCCTTAAGCTGTGCACATAAGAGATTTTGCGTTTTAATGCAAATGCACAGTTCTGTTTTAATCATGGAGAGTAGATGCTAAACCAGGTTGCCATAACATAACTGAATAAATAAGCACAGCGGAATAGCAGTTATGTTGACTAAATACTCAGCAACAGATGTACAAAAGGGTTGCATGCTTGAGTACATTCAGAACAGATATCAGAGCATATAAGATTAGATATCAGAGCATCAACGCAGGTATTAGAGCTTTGAATAAATACTCAGCAACAGATGTGCAAGGAATAGCATGCTTGAGTACGAATCTAATCTCTCCCAAAACAAATATTATCAGAGCAGATATCATTAGAATAGATATTATCAGAGCAAATAGATATCAGAGCAATCAACAGACTTTAGAGCAAAATACTTGTATCAGAGCTAAACACATGTATCAGAGCAAAAGAAAAAAAACAACACATGTATCAGATCAGAAAAGGCAAAGACACATGTATCAGAGCAAGACAAACAACATGTATCAGAGCAAGACAAACAATCAGAGCATCATCATATGTATAAGCAATTTTTTTAAAACAGAGAATGTCTTGACACACATGCAGCTCTTAGCCTAGCCCTTAGCCCTTTTTACATATACTCTCTAATCTCTCCCCCTGAATCTAATCTCTCCCCCTTTGCCACTAAACACTAAAAAGAGATAGGAAGAAGATCTTCAGGGAGCTGGCTTCTGTTGCAGAAGGGATAGAATCTGATCAAACTTGCTGCTGACTGAAGCCTTGAGATCTGCCATATCAGCCTTGATATCGTTCTTCAGCTCTGTCATCTCTTGCTTCAGCTCATCTTGCCTTCTCTTGATAGTAGAAATCTGAACGGGCACAACCCTCTTGATAAAAGCATCAACTGCAGCAGGGTTGTCCAGACGTTGAACCAAAGGCACACTAGCTGAGGAAAGACCAACTGATACTGAAGCTTGAAGCTCAGCAGGAGGAGATGGTTCCCTAGCTGAGTCTCGGGCAGGAGACACCTGAGGCTCAGGTAGGTCTGCTTGGGGTTCAACTGCTGGCTGAAAGACTCTGACTGAGGCTCTGGTAGCTGGCTCAGGTGGCACTGAGGCACTTGGCTGAGAGGCTTCAAGGATGCTGTAGAAAGGTTTCTCATCTTCATTATCATCCTTTTGAGGTCTGAACTTGCTGAAATAACACTTCTGGTCAAAGGAGAAAGATGAAGTTGCTAATGCTGTTCTCTGAAGGATCATATGCATTAAGTATGAGCCATATCTCATCTTGTCTGTTCTGTTCTTCTGGCATTCATTGATCTCAGAGAAGATATATCGAGCAACATCAAACTTTTCCTTCTTGGCAATCAGCTCAAGGATTCTCCAGACTGGGTTATAGATAGCATCAGTCCCTCCACCCTTTGCACAGATAGACACATTTAGAATCTTCACAATATGTTTCGGTGTCTTCATGAGTCCCTTAAAGTGCTGAATATACTTGGGGACTACACCTTTGGCTGGGGGAAACACAAAGCCAGAGGGAAAGAATTTTTGCCTTGTCTCATTTGGCACCCAATCTGGTTGCAAGCTCTTGTCTTCTTCTGATCCTTTGGAGATGTTTATCTGTGATAGCTTGGGCCCTGATGGCAAGTTGAACAATTCAGAAAATTCTGTAGCTGTGATGCACAGCAACTGACCTCTGGTCATCCACAGCATGAAATCTTGGTGATCTTGCTCAATGAAGACTGTTGCATAGAATTCCTTGATCACTTCAGAATCATAATTTTGGTTTGTGCTGCAGATTTGATCTAATTGAATAGCAGCTAAGATATCTTTTAGATCGCCCAAACCATTTTTAGCCAGATTGGCCCAATCTATGGGCATGCTATCAACAAAACCCTTCTTGGGTAGCAGAAGATGGTAGCTGGACTGCTGCTGATTATTCCAAAATCTTTGATCACTGCACTGCCTCCTCTTGATATTGCCTTCACTGTCAAAATATGGATTTGTAGTTCTCATGGCAGTGTAGTTGGAGGTGCTTCTTGTGTCCAAATCTATGGTAGCCAGACTAGCATCTGCCTTTGGAAGCTTCTTGAGTGTTGCTGCAGACAGAAATTTTCATCTCTTGAGAGTTTGTCCTTGCAGCTTTAGCAAAGATAGCAGCATACTTGACTTCCAGAGACTCATCTGAGTCTGCCTCCTGAGTCTCAGCTGCACTGTCTTCAGAGACAGAGGAAGATGTGGAAATTTGAGCTTCTTCTGATGATTGTTCTACTGCGACATCTTCTTCCTCACCCACATATTCTTCATCTGAGTCAGATGTCTTTTGTTTCTTCCTTCGAGGAGAGGGAGGATGAGGGTCACTTGGACTGGAATATGAGTCATCTGATCCTTCTGACTGAGACTCAGCTGATTCAGCCTGAGACTCAGATGGCCTTTTATGAGCAGACTCTGGTGCAGGAGAAGACTCTGGTGCTGGAGATGATTCTGCCCTTTCTTGTTCAACAAGCCCTTGGTCTCCTTGAGCAGGTTCTAGATCAGATAAGGACTGGAAGACTGATCCCATGCTTACTGATGCTCCAGCTGAGGGATCGGCTTGGGACACAGGTGGATTTGCACCTAAGGATGTTCTGAGCTTGGTCATAGAATCATCTAGATTCTTCTCTAGATGCTTTCCACTGGAATCTAGCTCTGCTAGGATATCTTCTATAGACTCAATGGGAGCTTTCTGTTGAGTTTCTGCTTCTATGGGAACAATCTCTAGCCCAGCTGAGGATGCTGCCTGAGACTCAGCTGGCACACTCGGCTGAGGGACAGAAGCACTTGCTTGTTGTAGAGGGACTGCTGAGATAGGAGCAGTTGAACAATCTATCCTGTTAATCCTCGAATTAGCTGCAGCTATCTCATCCTGCAAGACCTTCTTACGAGCTTCATCTGAGCAGGAGTTCAATTCCATTGCATATGCATCTATCCTTCTTTGCAGCTTGTTATCATGATATTTGCGCCATAAATGTTTATACTCCAATGAGAGCTGAGGTACAAGGAGTTCCATTTGCAGAATCAAGTCTGTCTTCTCATTTCCAACAGCATTTCCTTCTTTTCTTAACAGCTCTTGAAGCTCTTCTTTGATTGCCTTGTCTTTCTTCCATATATCCTTTTGGACTAAGACATCTTTAGGAGCATCAGATGAGTCAAAGATTAATTTCTTGAGTTTCTTGAATTCTTGGAGTGAGAGCATCTCTTTCGGCTTCTGAAGCAGCTGGCAACATCCCCATTAAATCATGCAGTTCTTTGACTAGAGCACTGTGAGATTTTCTTTTCTCAGCTTCAGCTTTCCATGCAGCCTCTTCTTCCTATTTTTGCTGACTATTAGCCTTGCTGGATTCAATAACAGCTTCTGATCGAAGCTTCTTGGGAACTTTTGATGCGGACATCACTTCCATCAAGGATGCCAAGAGCCCAAATCCACCCTTGCAACCTATTGGACCAATGACAAGGGCTCGAGCCAAGGCTATACAACATGAGGTGACTCTATTCCTTGATACATCTCCCCTTGATTTGAGCATGAATGGTATGCTACCTAATGCTTTGATTCTTTGCTTGCTAAGGTATGAAGGAGCAACCAAGTGGAAGAGCCCACTGACAAGCAACGGGACTGAGGGAGATACGCCAAGAATCAAGTCCCCAAGCTCCAAGCCGAACCCCAGCCGGACTACTGCTTCGGAACCCCCGGATGTGCATTAACAGTGAAGATCCGGACTGTCCGGCTGAGGCCCGGACCCTCCGGATCCGAGCCGGACCTCAGCCCGAACCCTCCGGGTGGGTGTCCGGATCTCCTGTGGAAAACCCGGACCTCAACCCGGACACTCCGGCTGAGGGTCCGAATCTTCTCTGGAAAAACCCGGAGTTCAGCCCGGAGGTCAGCCCGGACACTCCGGCCACCCGGACAGTCCGGCCCCAATCCGGACAGTCCGGATCTGCCTGCGCGCAGGAAAACGGGCCACGGCCCATGTAATCCCTTAAGTGGCGGGTTAGACTATAAATACCCCGTACCCCTCCCTAATTAGGGTTTAGACTGATTGTTAAGACTAAAAGTGAGCTTAGCTCCTAATCTAGGGTTCATCCCTCTAGGTTTGGGAGTTCCACCTTAGGCCTTTCTTTCCTTTGGATTAAACGGATCGGCACGTACCTCCGAGTGGTAAACGTGGCATTCAATTGAGAGCTTGGTTGATTTGGTTCCTAGTTCCCCAAAGGCTTTCTCGTTGGAGTTTGTTGTTGGGGTGGGTTTCCATCTAGGCTTAGCTAGTTTACCCTTGTCCAAATCGTGAAGATCGGGAGCCCTTCGTATCAACTTGGTATCAGAGCTCAAGGTTTCCACGATTTGGATTTGTATCCCTTCTTCTTCTACCCCCAATTTCTAGCTTTCTTTTGGATTTTCTTACCTATTTGAAAACCCCACAAAAAGAGCCCGATTTGAAATCTTGATGCAATTTGGAGTCTTAGTGAGCTTTGGCTGGTTTTGATCCGTTAGATCTTTGCTATACTTGTTGATCTAACCTCCCTTTGCGTTGCTTGAGTCAAATTTGGTCGTTTGCCCTTTCGATTTGGTGATTTTCGGGCCGCCCAGTTTTCAGATCTGCTTCTCTGTTCCCCATCCGGACAGTCCGGATTCCTGCCGGATAGTCCGGGAGGCCGGACCCTCCGAATTCAACCCGGACAGTCCGGATTTGCCAGAAACAGGGCGTAGCACTTCACCATTTGGGGCATAACTTCCACATCCGGAGTCCGTTTTTGGCGATCTAGGACTCGTTGGAAAGCTGGTGACGAGCTCTAGATCATCATCATCACCACACACTTCTTCGAGCAAGGTAAAAACTCCAGCAAGTCCATCTTCCTTGCATTTTCTCTGTGAGCCAACATCTTCCATTTGCGAATACCTTTGAACCTATTAAGACTAGCTCCTTGATGATTGCTAGGGCCTTGTGCACTCGTGCTATCTAGAATACCTTTGGACCCAAGCAATTTGAAAACCGTTAGTCTTGTAAGGTCTTGGCACAAAGAAAAAGGAGGAAGAAAAGTAAGACAAAAAAAACAAAAGAGTCAAAAAAAAAGAAGAAGAACAAGTGCCATGATCATCTTGTAGGGAGAGAATCTAAGGAAGAGGAATAGCCGAGTGTGCAAATCTTTTGCCCTACTTAATTGCAATCGAGCTAACATCTTTCTTTGTATTTGTGCAACACGAGTTTATAGTCTTCACTAGGAACATTTTGTACTAGCTCACTTCTTTGGTTGCACAAATCCCATTATCTTTGCGCGTGAGTTGTCTTGTGCTTCGCTTATATCCTTGAGATCAACCCTTATTGCATTGTTTCATTGTGGATTACTACTAATCATTGCAAAATCTCATTGTTCCACTTTGTTTAGTATTTTGTGCTAATCCTTCCGAGATCCACTAAAAGCTTTGTTGAGTTAGTGCTTTGGGACTTGGAACTTCTTCAACCCACTCTTGAGGAACACTTTTACCCTCCGAGGGCCTCCGAACCTTCAATCCAAGGAGGCAAGGACTTCGGTGGTAAGTGAGGTGAGAGATTTCTAAATTTCCACATATTTCACTACCTTGTTGCATTGCTAACCATGTCTAGGGAAGGATCACACGGAGCAAGTGGCAATGAAGACTGTGTGACTCGAGGGCAACACTTGGCCCTCCAACAGAGCCTCCATGACACTGTGGACAATTTGAGGCATGATATGACCCTGACAGATGGAATCAATGAAGACAAGCATTGTGCAGGAAGTTGTTCAAGCTCTTCGAGGCCGCATTCCTGAAGCAGAGATTGAAGAGGAAGAACCTCTTGATGAGACCGATGCCGAGATGGCGGCACGGCGAGCCCAGGTTCGAAGAACAGCTAGACATCGGACACCTCTTTCTCCGTCGAGAGCCCAAGACCCAACCTTTGGGCCACACAACCACGGGCGAGCAAGGAGCCATCAAGGACGTGATGGGCATGATGGAAGTGCATCAGAAGGAGGATCAAGCTTTCATCAACCTAATGACCGAAAGACCTCAGAGATACCCGGATAGAGACCCAGGGTTCAGAAGGCGTAATTATCATGATGAGGATACAGAACACCAGCAGAGGGGTCCACCAGGAGATGGGGAAGAAAAGTTTGGCAAGCTTAAGTTCACAATGCCCAAGTTCTCCGGTGATGCAATGGATCCCAAAGAATACCTCACATGGGAACTCAAGGTGAACAAGGTCTTCCGGATGCACAATTACTCCGAAGAGAAGAAAGTTGCTATGGCCTCACTTGAGTTCGACGGATATGCACTTATTTGGTGGGAACAAGTGCAAAATCAGCGAGGCGAACATGGAGAGCAGCCTGCCATGTCTTGGACAGAGATGAAGAGAGAGATGCGGGCCCGCTTTGTGCCCAAGTACTACAAGCGAGATCTCTTCAAGAAACTCCAAGACCTCAAGCAAGGTAGTCGGTCAGTTGAAGAATACTTCAAGGAAATGGAAACCGCCTTGATCCGAGCTAATGTCCAGGAGACCGAAGAGCAGACTATGGCCCGTTTCTTGGCCGGGTTGAACCATCCAATCAAACGCATCACCGACTACCAACCCTACAACACCGTTGTGGAGTTAGTGCATCAAGCCATCAAGGCCGAGCGCCAAGTGCAAGAAGATGCTCGCTACTCCAAGTCTTCAACATATGCCGCACGTTCCACTCCTTACACCTCGCGTGCCACGGCAGTTGCTCCTCGCCCCACTCCGAGTGCTAAGTTTGCTCCAAGGCCAACCTCAACTAAGTCAGAAGGTCACATGGAAGTGGGAGTACAAGCGTGCGCCAATGGTCAAACACAAGTCGTCCTACCACCTCATCTTCAAAGGATGCCCCAGCTCGAAGCAATGTTTCCTCAATGGCTTCAACGGGCAAGACCCGTGACATTGTATGCTTCAAGTGTCAAGGACGTGGCCATATGCAAAGAGAGTGCCCCAATGCACGTGTTATGTTGATCACTGAAGAGGGCGAATATGAGTCGGCAAGCGAAGCGAGATTGATGCTATCCATGAGGTAGCAAGGATTGAGCAAGAGGGAGAGGATGAAGATGGACAAGAGCGAATCTATTGCGAGACCGAGTCGGGACCATCACTCGTCGTCACCAAGAAGATCCTCACCGTCCAACTTCAAGATGAACCCGAGCAACGATGCAATCTCTTCCAAACCAAGGCCGCAATTGACGGCAAAACCATCAAAGTGATAATCGATGGCGGGAGTTGTCACAACTTGGCGAGTCAAGAATTATGCTCCAAGCTCAATTTGAAGTACAAGAAGCACCCTCGTCCTTACCATGTGCAATGGTTGAGCGATAGTGGCACGTCAAGATACAACACATGGTGCAAGTCGCCTTCAAGATTGGAGCCTACCAAGACACCGTGGAGTGTGATGTGGTGCCCATGACGGTATGCCACCTCCTCTTGGGCGCCCATGGCAATATGATCGATCGGCGCGCCACGACGGGCACACCAATGAGTATATCTTCCGGTGGCAACACAAGGAGTTTGTGCTGCGACCTATGACACCAAGCCAAATCATCGCCGACAATGCTCAGAAGTTGGCAAGGGCTTCAAGAAGAGGAGAAGAGGAGTGAGCGAGAGAGCACTACCTTGAGTGACTTCCACCATTCGGTGAGCGAGAGCCACAAGCCCAAAATGAGAGAAAAGAGCAAGGGAGAGAGTAGAGGCTTAGTGATGCTAGCCACCAAAGCTGAGATGAGAGGAGTGAGGAATGACCCACCTGCGCTACACTTTGTACTTGTGTACAAAGATGTAGTTGCTTTGACTAACGACTCACCTCCACTTCCTCTAGCTATGTCTCGTCTTTTGCAGGAATTCGAGGACGTCTTCCCCGATGAGATCCCGGCGGGCCTTCCACCCATTCGAGGCATCGAGCACCACATCGACCTCATCCCGGGAGCGCCTCTTCCCAACCGGCTGCCTTACCGCGCCAACCCCGAGGAGACTAAGGAAATACAACGTCAAGTACAGGAGCTACTTGACAAGGGGTATGTTCGCGAAAGCTTAAGTCCTTGCGCCGTTCCTGTCATTCTTGTCCCCAAAAAGGACGGATCTTGGTGCATGTGCGTTGATTGCCGAGCCATCAATAATATCACCGTGCGTTATCGCCATCCCATTCCTCGTTTAGATGACATGCTTGATGAGCTTAGTGGCGCAACTATTTTCTCTAAAATTGACTTGAAGAGTGGCTATCACCAAATAAGAATGAATGAAGGAGATGAATGGAAAACTGCTTTTAAAACCAAATTTGGCTTATATGAGTGGCTTGTCATGCCTTTTGGTTTATCTAATGCTCCTAGCACTTTTATGCGCCTAATGAATCATGTCTTGCGCCAATTCATCGGAAAATTTGTGGTAGTCTACTTCGATGACATTCTCATATATAGTAGAACGTTGCATGATCATGTTGCTCACATTAAGCAAGTTCTACTAGTGCTTAGGAATGAACGTTTATTTGCTAATCTTGAGAAATGCACCTTTTGTATGGAGAAGCTTGTGTTCTTAGGCTTTGTTGTCTCTACTCATGGCATAGAGGTAGATGAATCTAAAATTGAAGCAATCAAAAATTGGCCTACCCCTATCAACGTGAGTCAAGTGCGTAGCTTTCATGGCCTAGCAAGTTTCTACCGTCGCTTTGTCAAAGATTTTAGTGCTATTGCTTCCCCTTTGAATGAATTAACTAGAAAGAATGTTCCTTTTGTGTAGGGGGCAATCTCAAGAGAATGCTTTTCAAGAGTTAAAGAAACGCTTAACCGAGGCACCCTTACTTGCTTCACCGGATTTCACTAAAACCTTTGAAGTAGAATGTGATGCTAGTGGGATCGGTATAGGGGGTGTACTCATGCAAGAAGGCAAACCGGTCGCTTACTTTAGTGAGAAATTGAATGGAGCTCAACTTAATTACACGGTTTATGACAAAGAATTGTATGCTTTGGTTCGTGTTCTTGAAGTATGGCAACATTACCTTTGGCCAAAAGAATTTGTTATTCATTCCGATCATGAGTCATTAAAATATCTTAAGGGCCAATCTAAATTGAACCGTAGACATGCAAAATGGGTCGAATTCATTGAAACATTCCCTTATGTAGTCAAATACAAAAAGGGTAAAGAGAATATTGTGGCGGATGCTCTTTCCCGTAAAATGACCCTTTTGAATCAACTTGAAGTTAAGGTTTTGGGTTTAGAGTGCTTGAAAGATTTATATGCTAATGACCCTGAGTTTGCTTCCCCTTTTGCTAATTGTAGAGAAGGAAAGGGTTGGGACAAATATCATGTGCATGAGGGCTTTCTCTTTCGAGCTAACAAACTATGCATTCCCGAGTCGTCCGTGCGTTTGCTACTCTTGCAGGAATCCCACGGCGGCGGCTTGATGGGACATTTCGGGCGGGACAAGACCTACATGATGCTATCCAACCACTATTATTGGGCGAAAATGCGAAGAGATGTGGAGAGATTCGTCCAACGATGCGTCACATGGCACAAAGCTAAGTCAAAGCTAAACCCTCATGGCCTTTATACTCCACTTCCTGTTCCTAGTGCCCCTTGGGAGGATATTAGCATGGACTTTGTTTTAGGGTTACCTAGGACCAAAACGGGGAGGGACTCAGTCTTTGTGGTTGTGGATAGATTCTCAAAAATGGCACATTTTGTTCCTTGCCACAAGACCGACGATGCTTCACATGTTGCTACTTTGTTTTTCAGGGAAATTGTGAGGCTTCACGGTGTGCCCAAGACCATCGTCTCCGACCGCGACGTCAAGTTCCTCAGCTATTTTTGGAAGACATTGTGGGCCAAGTTGGGAGTCAAGCTTCTCTTCTCCACAACTTGCCACCCACAAACCGATGGGCAAACCGAGGTCGTCAACCGCACCTTGTCAACTCTCCTCCGCACCATGATCAAGAAGAACTTGAAGGAGTGGGAAGAGTGCATTCCGCATGTGGAGTTGCCTACAATCGAGCGGTCCATTCTACTACAAGCATGAGCCCATTCGAAGTGGTGTATGGCTTCAACCCCTCTACACCACTCGATCTTCTTCCACTACCACTACACGAGCGCGTCAACATGGATGCTTCCAAGCGAGCCGCTTTCATCCGAAGACTCCATGAGACAACAAGAGCTACAATCGAGCAACAAGTGCTTCGACACGCCAACAAGGTCAACAAGAGCAAGAAGAAGATGGTGTTTGACCCCGCTGAGCTTGTGTGGGTTCACCTCCGCAAGGAGCGTTTTCCCGAAGAATGCAAGTCCAAGCTCATGCCCCGCGGCGATGGACCTTTCCAAAGTGCTTCAACGCATCGGCGACAACGCCTACAAGATTGACCTCCCACCGGACAAGTACTCGGTGAGCAACACCTTCAACATCGCGGATCTTTCACCCTTTCATGGCTACAACGAGTTGGAGTCGAGGTCGACTCCTTCTCAAGAAGGGGGGAATGATGCGGACATCACCTCCATCAAGGATGCCAAGAGCCCAAATCCACCCTTGCAACCTATTGGACCAATGACAAGGGCTCGAGCCAAGGCTATACAACATGAGGTGACTCTATTCCTTGATACATCTCCCCTTGATTTGAGCATGAATGGTATGCTACCTAATGCTTTGATTCTTTGCTTGCTAAGGTATGAAGGAGCAACCAAGTGGAAGAGCCCATTGACGAGCAACGGGACTGAGGGAGATACGCCAAGAATCAAGTCCCCAAGCTCCAAGCCGAACCCCAGCCGGACTGCTGCTTCGGAACCCCCGGATGTGCATTAACAGTGAAGATCCGGACTGTCCGGCTGAGGCCCGGACCCTCCGGATCCGAGCCGGACCTCAGCTCGGACCCTCTGGGTGGGTGTCCGGATCTCCTCTGGAAAACCCGGACCTCAACCCGGACACTCCGGCTGAGTGTCCGGATCTCCTCTGGAAATCCCGGACCTCAACCCGGACACTCGGGCTGAGGGTCCGAATCTTCTCTGGAAAACCCGGAGTTCAGCCCGGAGGTCAGCCCGGACACTCCGGCCACCCGAACAGTCCGGCCCCAATCCGGACAGTCTGGATCTGCCTGCGCGCAGGAAAACAGGCCACGGCCCATGTAATCCCTTAAGTGGCGGGTTAGACTATAAATACCCCGTACCCCTCCCTAATTAGGGTTTAGACTGATTGTTAAGACTAAAAGTGAGCTTAGCTCCTAATCTAGGGTTCATCCCTCTAGGTTTGGGAGTTCCACCTTAGGCCTTTCTTTCCTTTGGATTAAACGGATCAGCGCGTGCCTCCGAATGGTAAACGTGGCATTCAATTGAGAGCTTGGTTGATTTGGTTCCTAGTTCCCCAAAGGCTTTCTCGTTGGAGTTTGTTGTTGGGGCGGGTTTCCATCTAGGCTTAGCTATTTACCCTTGTCCAAATCGTGAAGATCGGGAGCCCTCTGTATCAACTTTGCACAGGATCAGATCAGCTGGTCCACCAGCAGCTCTTGTTCTCTTGAGGGTGTCCACAACTGGTGCCCTCTTAGCTTTGATGGATGCATCTTTGGCAGCAGCTTTCTTAGCCTTCTCTTCTGCCTTCTTTATCTTAGCTTCAGCTTCTCTTGCTTTCTTCTCAGCTGCAAGAATCTGTTTCTCCTTTTTTAGCTTCTCTTTCTTATTTGCTTTTTTAGCTTCGAGCTCTTTCATCCTGGAGATGGATTGCTTTACAGCCAAATCCAATTGGCATTTTTCCTCTTCCAAGGCTTTCATCTTTGCTTCCCATTTGGCCAATTCTACTAGAGATAAGGGGATCGTAGCAGCTTTCTTGGCTTTCTCTTCAGCATCAAGATTCTTAGCAAGTCTCCTTACTTTCTCTGTCTCCCATTCTTCTTGAGATTTCTTTTCCAAGATCTGAGTCCTGATGGCAAGGGGAAGATCCTCTGTGATATCCTCTGGTAGCTTTCCAGATCCAGACATCTGCATGGATAAGATAGGAAAGGGGGGTAATCCCATTGCAGAGAGAAATTTACTGAACAACCTAACTGATACTCAAGCGAGAGAATCAGGTGACACTAGGAAGGTTTTACAATTTATCTCATGCTACCTGACTTAGCTACCTGAGACACAGGTGAGATGCAAAACTCAGGTGTAGAGACAGAACAACCTTGGTTTATCGAATCTTGCTAAAATCTAAAAATTCAGAACAATGTGCTACAAAAATTCATTCTGTAGGCTAAAGAAACAACATCTCTATCTAATTCCACAGCTAAGAGCTACCCGAGAATGTGGAAGTCGCATAGAGGCGGAAACCACCCTAGTTCTGTGAAGAACAGCTCGAGGAGGCTTGTGATGAGGAATTTGGATGGAGATGCAGGTGCTTGATCAACAGAAGAGCTTGAGGGAGCTTCGACGAGCGCAAAGATCGGCGGAGAATCACACGATCATCGAGAATCAATCGGCGGAGAAGTGCGCTAGGCTTAGGAGAACTTCTTTCTTCTGTAGAACTTTCTGAAATTGCGAGTGAGCATAGCAAGTTCAGTTTCTTCATCAGTGGACATCTCTTCATCCAAATCTTCTTCATCACTGGAGTCCTTGAGACTGGCCACTATGTTGAGAGCTATATCCTTGTTCTTGCCAGAAGTGGTAGCATGCTTCTTAGAGTGATTCAGCTCCATCTCATGAGTAAGCATCCTACCAAGCACATCAGTGGGCTTCATCCCGTCGAAGCCATCCTTCTCCTTCATCATCAGACGCAGAGTGTGATAGGGCTTGGGAAGGACAAAAAGAAACTTTTTGATCACATCTCCATCTTCAACTCTGGTTGATCCAAGGGCCTTCAGCTAATTTGTGATCACTGTAAGCCTTGTGAAAATGGAGTTTATGTCCTCTCCAGGTTGATAGTGGAAGTTGTCAAGATCATGCTCTAACACATCCTTCTTGGACCTCTTCAAGGTATCACTGCCTTCATGAATGGCCTGAAGGGTGTTCCAGATATCATGGGCTGTATCAAAGGTGCTGACACGGTTGAAATCATGTTCCTGCAGCCCCACATAGATAGCATTGGCAGCCCTAGCATTGTTCTTGATGTTGATCTTGTCTTGATCAGTAGGGGTACTCTCATTCTCTACCTGGAGACCTGTCATGACAATTTTCCAGACATCTGGGTCCATTGCAGTAAGGTGCATTTGCATCTTCCGCTTCCAAAAAGCATAGTTAGTGCCATCAAATATGGGAACTCTACCCTCGTAATTCGACATCCCTTAACTCTGGCTGTTAAGCCAATATGAGCAACGAGGCTCTGATACCACTTGAAAGGATCTCGGGAGTCGACTAGAGGGGGGGGTGAATAGGTCGGCTCTAGAAATTTAAAACCTAATGAGCTTTGCTTCAAATAAATGGGCCAATCCTACCAAGATGCAAGAAACTGACTCAAGCAACTGACTCTCAGGTAGATGACTCAGGTAAAAGCAAGCAGAGCAGAGCAGAGACAACTATGTGTCAACTGAGTCTCAGGTGAGTGACTCAGTTGTGTGCAACAGATAGACAGAATAGTAAAGGAGACAACTTGCTGTTAGTGTCAACTGAGTCTCAGGTGGGAAACTCAGTTGAGTGCAATAGAGTGTGTACTATATATAACAGCACAAGTAAAAGCAAACCATATGAATGAACAATACAAATAGACACAGAGGTTTGTTTTACCGAAGTTCCCACTCTTTGCAAAGTGGTACGTCTCCGTTGAGGAAGCTGCTTTCACAGCCGGCACTGAAACGTGCTCTTTCCTCGTTCACTTATCTTGTGTGGAATCCTTTTGATCTCACCGCAGCAAGACAGGCAGACCCAAATCGCCTTCACAGACACTTGGAGGCAGCCATACAAGACTTGGCTTTCTCACCAACGACTCCAACTTCCTGGTCTTGGAGCAGACGAACACCAAGAGCTCTCTCAGTCTCTTGGAGGAACCAGTACCATGGACTCTCTCAGTTCTGAAGCACTCAAGATGTAAAGCAAACTCTCTCTCACGGTGGATGCACGCAGGCAACGCTCTCTCGTAGACTAAGAGCTCTCTCTTCCAACAGCAGGGTGCTTTCTATGGTATAGGTAAAGGGTGAGTTCGAAACCTCTCCAGGTTTCCTATTTATAGGGTCCCTGGCAGCTAGCCGTTACCCTCATGCCACGTCAGACAAAGAGCCACCAGACAAACCTATCTGAGACTCAGCTAACATACACTTGGTAACCTACTAGCCACGGCTGAGCTACCCACCTGAGTCTCAGATGCCAAACTCAGGTGGACTCGGTTGCCTCAGGCAGCACCTGAGCACAGCACAGGCCGGCTCACTACAAGCCTTAAACTAATTCAAGAGGACAATGGACTCACCACTGCCACTGACCAGCTCGCTCAGAATCTTGGCACTGGTTCCAAGCTAACAACTGAAGATGACAACCCTTTGAAGACGCACAGCGAACCCCTTGACGTAGATCCACTAGCTTCCTAGCTCCTCCAGGTCTTATCCAGCTTGCAGTCACGGTCCTTGAACTCCATCAAGCCACCATCACCTCGCTTGCCCTCGAGCACAGCCTCGGCTTCCTCGCAACTAAGCCTCAGGAGACTAGCTCAGCTAGCCCTTCTGACCTTCACGGTTCCTTGCTCTTTTTTTTGGCCTCATCATCAGTCAGATGTTGTCTTGATCGATCACCTGTTCATCTAAACTCCTGTTCACACTCGTTGTAAACGTTAAATATAGGTGAGGGTTGCCATTAACCATCAAAACCAAACCTTGGGGCTAGATAATCATCCTTCCACTCTCCTTGGGACTGGATGCACTTTCAGTTGGGCTATGGCTTTGAATGAGTTTCTTGATGTCGCCGAGTGAGATATGAGGAGAAAAGGTGGCACGAAGATTTGTTATCCGTGTTGCGATTGCAAAATTTGGTAATGTTCGATACGAGAGAGAGGGTGATGGTACACCTGGCGCTTAAGGGTTTCATGTCAGGTTATACACGTTGGATATGTCACAGTAAGGAGGAGGAAGATCAAGTGTTACAGCAAGACGCCGAACACGGAGAGGACGAAGAAGACGAGGGGAGTTTCGAACCTGATGCCGAAGAAGAAACGGGGAACAATTTGGCTGATATGGTGCAGGATGTTCACATGGTGGAGCAGGTGGTGATAGATCCTGGGGATGAAAGAGAGAGGCTGCTAAGTTCATGAGACTAGTTGAAGACTCGCAAACCCCATTGTATACCGGTTCTGATCCAGAGCACACACGTCTGTTGGTCACGCTGGAACTTCTAAGGATCAAGGCAGCCCATAATTGTCCGGACGAAGGCTTCGATGAAACATTGGCTTATCTTGCAAAAGTTATTCCAAAACAACTTGTTGCCTACGAGCACCGATGAAGCTAAGAAGGTTGTCTGCCCTCTTGGATTGGACGTGCAGAGGTTCCATGCGTGTCCGAATGACTGCTTTATTTACCGTAAGGAGCACGAGAAGCTGTACAAGTGTCCTACGTGCAACACATCCAGATTCAAGCGGGGTAGAAACCAAGCCGATGATGAGGACCTAGTGACGAGTGGCGCTCCGGCAAAGTTTGTATGGTATCTTCCAGTCCTTCCCCGTTTGATGTGTTTATTCGCTAACAAGAAGGAGGCAAAGCTGATACGTTGGCACGTCGAGGGGCGAAAAACTGATGATGGCGTGATGAGACACCCTGCCGATGCTTCACAGTGGCGGGCAATCGACGCCCAGTATGATGATTTTGGAAAAGATCCGAGGAATATCAGGTTCGGTATGAGTACGGACAGAATCAATCCGTTCGGCAACATGAGCAGCAGACATAGCAATTGGCCCGTGGTTCTATAGATGTACAACCTTCCTCCATGGCTGTGCGTGAAGCGAAAGTATATACACCTCTCTATTCTCATTCAAGGGCCGAAGCAACCTGGGAATGATCTAAACGTGTATCAACAGCTGTTGTTCGAAGAACTAGCTACACTATGGGAACCAGGGGCCCAGGTCTGGGACCCTGACCAAGAAGAATATTTTAATCTGAAAGCGCTGTTGTCCAAGACTATCCCGCGTACAGATATCAATCCTGCCAGTGTGTTCATGGATACAAAGGATGTGTTAAGTGTTTGGAGTTTACAACAAGTTTACACTTAAAGAGCTCTAAAAAAATTGTGTTCATGGGCCACCGAAGGTGGCTGAAACAGAATGACCCATGGAGGCAAGAAAAGGAATTGTTTGATAATACTGTTGAGATCCGTTCGGTGCCCCAGGAGAAGACAGGTGTAGAAATCTATGACATCGTGAACACAATGCCCCCTGTTACATCGGGTAAGACACAACTGCATGTTCCCATGCAGGACAGCGTCTGGAAAAGGAAATCTGTATTTTGGGATTTGCCTTACTGGAGATTCCTAAGCACATGTCACAGCATAGATGTCATGCATGTTGAAAAAAATGTGTGCGACAGCTTGCTTGGTATCCTGCTCAACATGTTAGACAAGACAAAAGATGGACCGAAGGCACGAGCTGACATGAAATTCTTGGGTAGAAGAAAGAAGCTGTGGGCAACCAACGACCAAGTTGGGCACGGGTGCAGTCAGAATCAAGACGGACTGTCCCGCTGCTTGTTACACCCTGAGCAAAAAAGAGATCGTTAGCTTTTTCGAGTGCCTCCAAGGTGTCAAAGTTTCTTTCGGTTACTCGGCAAACATCGGGAGAATAGTTGACATGAAGACTCACCGAGTAATTGGTATGAAGTCTCATGATTGTCATGTGATGATCACGCAGATACTTCCTGTTGCAATTAGAGGTCTCATGGAGCCAGAGGTCCACAAGACAATCTTGAATCTTTGTAACTTTTTCAACACGATATCTCAGAAGTCGATCTCGGTTTCACGTTGCCATAAACTGCAGGAGGAGATCATTGTCGTACTATGCGAACTTGAGATGTACTTCCCTCCAGCATTCTTCGATATCATGGTACATCTCATGATCCATATCGTCCCGGAGATACTGGACCTAGATCCCGTGTTCCTACATAACATGTACCCCTTGGAAAGGTAAAATGGGGTTGTGAAGTGCTACGTTCGTAACAGGTCACAACCGGAAGGTAGCATCATCCAAGGCCATGTTGCCGAAGAGTGTGTCGAGTTTTGCACGGATTACTTGGCTGATCAAACGTCTATCGGTGTTCCTGTTTCGCGCCACACGGGCAGGCTCGATGGTGAAGGCCATGCACGCGGACAAAAGGCTTTACATGTCTATAATTCAGTACCAAATAGATCAGATGACTACGATAGAGCACAACTCGTGGTGTTGCAACACCTGACTGTGGTGCATCCCTATCTTTGGATGCACATGGTAAAGGTAAAAAAAGAAAATTCGAAAAAGGGAGAAGCGTGGCTCTCGAAAGAGCACAATGCAAAGTTCGCAAACTGGCTAAAGAACTACTGGTATGAAAGGCCTTTGACAAATGATGAAAAAGAGATGGTCAAAATGTTGTCACAAGAACCTGCGAGCAAGGTCCTGACATTTCAAGCATATGATATCAACGGATACACATTCTATACGGAGGCTCAAGATAGAAAAAATATGTATCAGAACAGTGGGGTGACGATAGAGGCTAAAACCAGTAACCGTAAGGACATATACTATGGCGTTACCAAAGAGATTTGGGAACTGGACTACACCGTCACAAAGATCCTCATGTTTCGTGTCAGATGTGCAAAAAATATCCATATCGACGATGACAAATTCACTACTGTGACTTTACCTCCCTCGACATCTATTGACTCAACACAAGTCAAAGCAATCAGTGCCAAAAATGAGCCATGGGTATTAGCTAAACAGATCTCGCAAGTCTTCTACATAAAAGACTTGCCATGTCGTCAAAAAGGGAAAAGGAGTATTGTCGGAGTCGATGGTGTAGTTGATGAAGAGGACTATGACCAATTCGACGACCCGGACTCCGAGCCAGAAGCTATTGATAAACGCCCTACCAAAAAGAGCAAAGCTACTAAGGATGCTGAGCCCTACATAAGGCGCAGTCACGCCGAAGGACTAACGTACACCACCAAGAATATTACTATTCATGAGAAGATTGTCGAAGACGACGAAACCTAGTGAGCTATGTGTGTATGTATAATAATGTCTTGGTTTGGATGATTTCATGTTGTGTGTACTGTATGTGTGTACGTGTGTGTCACCGGGATTTCGCGGCAATATACATTTCTAGTAGGATTTGAGGGGTGCAAGAGGATGATCCAGGAGCGGGTTCACACGAGAGATTTACCCAGGTTCAAGCCCTCTTATGGAAGAGGTAATACCCTACTCCTGCTGAATTGTTTAGCAAGCCTCGTGTGAGGAAAGTTTTGAGTACAATGGATGCCAGTTACTCCCTAGAAAAAGAAGCCAAAAAACAGATCCCCTGCACGGGGTCCTGGCCTTGCCTTATATAGACCCGGCAAGGCCTAGAGTTACAACTACCGAGTCACGGTAACGGCACTCTTAATTGGTGCCTTAACTCTTCTTAACTGCCAGGATAATGTCTGTCTTCAAGCCTTGGTAACGTCCGGTCTTAATTGGCACCCGGCTGTTACTTCCGAGTGGATCTCGTAGGCCGCGTCTATCCGGGTGGGCCTCTTGTAGCAGCTTTTGGCCATCCTAAACTTTGTTGGGGTCGATTCTCTGTCTTGGGCCTATCCCCTGTGGATCCCGTCGTCAGTAGCCCCCGAGTGCTTCAGGGTCTTGATACGGGTGCCGTCTGGTAGGCAAGCTGTATGCGCCTTCGAATCGGCCGTAGAGAGACCTTGATGGACTCCTGAGATACCTGAAAAAAAAAGGTTAGGTTTGTGCTACGTGTGGGGAGTTTCGGTGGTACCCGCGCTTTCCTGCTGGGGAAGTTGGCTGGTGGCCTTCCAGGAGGCGTATCATAAATTCCGAGTGAACCCGAAATAGCGTCTGGGCTTGTCTGAGTGGATCGTTGCCAGCTTGTGCCTGCAGGGGGGGACACTTTTGACCTTCAGCTTCGAAACCGAGTCCTCGAACTCCGACACTGGGTTTCGAACCAGAAACCATTTTGTGCCGCTGTGGCATCTGGTTCTGAATCAGGGACCGTCTTGTGCCGCTGTGGATGCCGGGCTCGTCCTTAACTTGGGTGTTGCCGAGTGACCTGCGAAACCCTGTTGGGTTGGTCATCGATACCCCTTTTTGCAGATCTGATCTGCTTTCGAGTGGTGTAGTTGGTATGCCTCGCAATTGTTTGGTGGAGTCGGCACAGCCTGTGTCATGACTCAGTGAGCCGAGCCGACTTCAAGCTGACTCAGCGTCCAAGTGTGATTCAACCCAATTGAGCCGAACCCGGTCGAAGCCAGCTTGTGGTCACACGAAGTCGTCTCGACTGCACGCGATGTCATTTCAGCATTTAATGCGCTCAGTTGGTTGGACAGAGTGCCTGCGGTGCAGCAGCACGATGAGTTCGCCTCGAGTCCCGCGCGAGGCGTGCGCGAGACATCCGCTGCTGCTGTGGCGACTTCGCGGGGTGTCCAAAATGATGGCTTGTTATGATTGCACCCAAATCACGCGTGCGGTGCACGCGGGATGGCTGCTGACGTAATGCTCGCCGGCCGGAACGCCTGGGACGACGGGTCATGGCGAAAAAGGCACCTCGAATCCCGCGGGATCGCGCGCGTGGGACGACGATTGCCGTGGCGGTTTGCCACCACGTGTGGCGCACGACCGTCGGCGGTTCGCCTCCCTCTTCTATAAAAACGGGTGTGGGGGTGAAGCAGTTCCCATCTGCCTTCGTCTTCCTCGCGCACTTAAATCTCTTCGCCTCCAGAGCCCCGCCGCCGTGCACTATTCCTTTCCTTCCCGAGAAAGTGCTCGATCCGCCATCGTCTTTCGGCCATGTCCCGCGCCTCCAAGGGAAAGAAGATCGACACCGGATCCTCCTCCGCCGCCGCACTCCCCGATGACTGGAAGAAAGGCGACTGGGTCCCGTCGGTGGTGACCGCCGATATCCTCGCCGGCCTTGCCACCGAGGGAATGCTGCCTCCACGTGCGATCAACAATTGGAGGGCGCCCTACCAAGAGCCGGGTCCTGCTCTGCATGATCACGAATGGGTGCTGCTCATCCCGTTCATCGAGCGGGGATTATCGCTGCCGCCCCAGGACTTCGTGCGAGGGCTTCTTCACTTCTACGGCCTTCAACTCCACCATCTCAGCCCCAACGGCATTCTGCACATCGCATGTTTCATCACGCTGTGTGAATGTTTTTTGGGAACCCGGCCTCACTGGGGGCTGTGGAAGAAAACCTCATGGTAAAGGCGCAGCCGGTCAAGGCCGGCGGGGGCCTCTCCATCTGCGGGGGAGCCGGCATTCAAGTGAAGTCCGGCGCGAAGTACTTCAAGCTGCAGCTCCCGGACACCGTGCGGAAGTGGCAAGACGGGTGGTTTTACTGCCCGGACGAGCTCACTCCAACTGCCGTGGAGGGGTTGCCGAAGTACGTCCCGGGTCCCCTGGTCTGGCAGAAGCGTTGGGGCGCCAAGCCTCCCAGCACAGAAATGCCGGAGGTTGAGCGGCTCACGAAGAGGATCCAGCGGCTCCAGGACAAGGGGCTTACTGGAGTCGACCTTATCGTGACCTGGTTAAGTCGGCGAATCCAGCCGCTGCAAGCTAGGGCGCACCCGATGTGGGAGTACTCGGGTGCGTCCGACTCAACCAGGGTGTCGGTAGGAGAGCTCTCGGATCGGAACTTTATGGAGCTTCTCAAGAACTTGACCAAGGAGCGATCCGGTCTCTCCAGGGCGCCGCACATGGTGCCCTACTCTACCGCCAACCCCCCGCCAACTGTAAGTATTTCATATTCGAAGTCAAAACCTTTGCTTTTTTGCTCCTTCATTTCTTTTTAAACCGCGTCTTTGACTTTGCACACTTTGCTCCACTTGAACTCCATGCCGCCACTTCCTGAGCAAAATCCGGCTCCGAAGGCTTTGGACGACGTGGAGGTCGAGGAAGAAGCCCCCGAGGGCGGGGACCCGGAATGGGGGCGAGTTCCGGCCGACTCGGAAGACGAGTCGAAAGAGGCCCCTATAATTTTCAAACAGAGGCGTACGGACGACACCTCCGGGGGTCCGTCCGCCCCAGTGAAGCCGAAGAAGAAGGTGGTCCCTACGACCACGACCACCAGGTACGCCTCTTTCGCTTTCTTTCCCGTTTCAATTGAAAAGGGAAAGATGTTGAAGTCGGCTTGTGCTTTTTTTTGCAGAGTCCAAAGGAAGCTCTCCGACAAAGGAGGCTTCCAACCCGGCTCGTCCACGGGGCCGACTCCAACCTCGCTATCAGAGTCGGCCTCTCCAGCTCCGACCGCAACTGCGTCCAGCGTGCAAACGCCCACCGCCCCCGTGGCGATGGCGTCTGAGTCAGGGAAGCGAACAGAGCCAGCCGTGCCCCCGACTGCGGCTGCGCCCAGCGCGCCGCCGTCTGCTGCGCCCGTGGGGGAGACGCCGGAGTCGGGCGCGCGTACCGGACTGGCCGCAGCACCGGCCAATGACCCACAACCTCCACCGACTCCCCCCAGCGTGGCGACAACAGACCTGACGGTGGTGCCCAGCACCGACTCCGTGGAGCCGGCGGACAGGGCCCAGGGCCAGCCCATTACGGAGTCTTCACCGGTGGCAGAGCGAAGCCTGATGCTGGCTCCTGCGCCCGCGCCCGAAGAGACGGCACCCAGTTCGTCGAGCAGCCTTGTGCCCACACTGCTGCTGCCGAGCTGCAGCACGGAGGACTTGGCTGCGGCGCAAAGGGCTACTGACCGCATCGCTGCCCTGAGCTCTAAGCTTAGGGAGTTTGCTGACGCGGCCAAGACCTTGGCGGACTCGGCCGAGGTTTTGGAATCTTCCGTCGGGGTAAGTCTTCACGTTCGATCTTCGCTTGATTTTTAACACTGGGAGCACGATCGGTGCACCCAGTGGGTGTAGCCCCCGAGTCTCGAGCCGACTGTTTGAGTCGGCTTGAGACTTATTAACTCGGGTCCCACTAACTCGAATTTGTCCCTTTGTCCAGGCTGCGGTCCGACTCGGCGGAGACAGCCAAGCGCTTTTAGAGAGGAACGCCTCCCTCGAGAAAGCATTGACTAACGAGAGGGCCCAGACCCGGCAACTCGAAGAAAAACTCGCCGCCGTGGGGAGTAAGCATCTGAATCATTGTAATCCTTTACCTCAAAATTTTCTTGACTCTAATCTTTTCGAGTCAGCAGATGTCGAGGCCGAACATGCCCGCCTGCGCAGGCAGTTGAAGGTCTCCATCCTGCTGGAAAAGGTGTCGGGGATGATCGACGCCAAGATGGCCGAGCTTGACAGCGAGCTAAAGCAAACTCGCGAGACCATGAAGACCACCGCCTTGCTGCAGTCGGAGCATCAGCAGCTGGCCACTCAGTTTGAGGAACTGACGGCCACCAATCGCGAGCTGCAGGCGTAAGTTGACAGCTTCTACTCAAAGATGACCGAGTCGCGGCAGCGGCAAGCTGCGGCCATCGTCGAGTGGGAGAAGCGGGAGTCAGAGCTCATGGGACATCTCAAGAAAGCCAATGAGACCCTGCTCGGTGAGCTTCCGAGTCCCTCATCAACCTCTTTTGTCCATGCCCCTGCTTAGTTCCTTGTAATAATTCTAAAGCAGATGCTTGCCCAGAACTAGAGGAGGAGGCAAGGCATGCGGCGCTCCGACTCCGAGCTCTGGCGCACCCGGCTGAATCAGCGCTCGAGGCCTTCTGGACACCTGAGTTGATGTCCAGTTGTATCGTCACTGTGGAGGACCGACTCCTCCAGGTGAAGAGCCTCATTGAACGCATGAAGTCGGCTGCGCAGAGCCTTTGCGCCAAGCTCTGGCCCAATGATGAAGTGGGCTCCAGCATCTTCGCCCTCACTGACAAGCTTTCACAAGGCTCGGTGGAGGTGGAGAAGTGGAAGGAGTCAGCGGCCCGTTCGGGAGCCGGCATGGCGCTGGCGATGGTGCTGGCGCACCACCCTAACGCGGATGTCGATGGGATTTCAGCTGGAGCCCCACTCAATGTAGAAGGCGAGGCGGTCAACCCATTGAAGCTGCTCCCCCGAGTTCGCCACGCCGCAAGCCAGATTGTCGAGTTCACCGACCTAGAGGAGCGCGTAGAGGCGACTCCGGAAGAATAGATGTTTTTTATTATTATTTCTTATTTTTTGCTTAGACTCAGTATACCAAGTGAAATTATGTAAAGACTACTAAGTTGAACAAGGATTTTTGCAATGAATTTCTTGTGTTATTTTGCACAAGTTGTTTTGCTCGTCTGAGTTAGTTTCTATGCCGAGTCCTTTCACATGCAAGCCGACCTTTAGCTTTTGCTCTTGCCAACCGAACAGCCGGGTTGCGACTGTAGTTGGGGACGAAGAGTGGGCCTTAGGTACTGTACACGTTTACTTAGACGTTCATGGAGAAAACAAAATTAGAGGAGTCAATACAACCTGAGCCGACTGGCAACACCCAGTGGGTGGAGGTAGCCCCCGGGGATTGCCCGGAAAAAACGAACCAGGCGGATATTTGGTGTAGCCCCCCAGGGGTTGCCCAAGGGAACAAGCCAGTTTAAACAGTAAGGTCACAAATAAATAACTCCAACCGGAAAGTGTGGAAAAAATAGTTCCCCCGGGGTGCCACTCAAGACAGGGAAATTTTATTCATGATCGAAAAACTGCTAAGTATTGCAAATACAAAGTGTTAAGTAAAAAAGGGACATAGCTGTGCAACGTTCCAAGTCCTCTCAGTGACTGCTCCTAATGCCGGGTCCTCCAGTCGGTAGGCGCCATTGTGCAGTACTTGGTTGATGATGAATGACCCCTCCCAAGGCGGCGAAAGCTTGTGCATGCCAGCTTTATCTTGGATGAGTCGGAGAACCAAATCCCCTGTATTGAAGACTCGGCCCCGGACTTGGCGGCTGTGATTGCGGTGCAAGTTTTGCTGGTATATAGCCGAACGTGAGAGAGCAAGTTCCCGGGCTTCCTCTAAGAGATCAAGGTCATCCTGCCTTGCCGACTCGGCATCCGCTTCCACATATGCTGTGATGCGCGGAGAGTCATGGAGGACGTCACTCGGCAGGACAGCTTCAGTTCCATAGACCATGAAGAAAGGCGTGTAGCCAGTCGACCGGTTTGAAGTAGTCCTTAAGCTCCAGAGGACAGAAGGGAGCTCGTCGATCCAGTAGCCGACAGTTCGTTGCAGAGGAACCAGCAGCCGGGGCTTGATGCCTTGGAGAATGAGCGCATTGGAACGCTCAACTTGGCCATTCGACTGCGGATGAGCCACCGAAGCGTAGTTGACTCGGATGCTATGGTCCTGGCAGAACTGGCGAAAGATTTCAGCGGTGAAGTTCTTGCCATTGTCGGTGATGATACTGTGAGGAATGCCGAATCAGAAGACGACCCCCTTCATGAAGTTGATGGTAGTCGGACCGTCGAGCTTCATGATGGGTTTGGCCTCAATCCACTTAGTGAATTTGTCCACCGCCACAAGGAGGTGGGTGAATCCCCCTCTCGCTTTCTTGAGCGGACCCACCATGTCGAGTCCCCATACGGCAAAGGGCCATGTGATAGGGATGGTCTTGAGCGCAGTAGCTGGCAGGTGTGATTGACGTGCGTACCGCTGACAGCCATTGCAGGTGTGAACGAGTTCCTCTGCATCAGCATGAGCAGTGAGCCAGAAAAAACCATGACAGAAAGCCTTGGCGATGAGTGCTCGCGAAGAAACGTGGTGACCGCAGGTTCCCGAATGAATTTCCTCAAGGATTGCTTTGCCTTCTTCCAACGAAACGCACTTCTGGAGAACTCCAGAGGTGCTGCGCTTGTAAAGCTCATTGTTGATGATGGTGTAGGCTCCAGCGCGGTGCACAATATGACGCGCCTCAGTCGGATCCTCGGGGAGATCCTCGAGGTAAGAGAGGAACGGCCGAGTCCAGAGAGGCATGACGGCCAGGATGCCTTCCTGAGTCGAGTCAACATTCTTGGAGCCTTGGGGCGTGACCTCGGATGAGCCGATTGCAGACTCCATCTTGACAGAAGGCTGATGTAGTTGTTGCAGAAAAACGCCAAGGTGGCACCTTTTCTCGAGTGGAGCCGATCCGGGCCAGGGAGTCGGCTGCTTCGTTGTTGGCCCGGCGGACATGATGAAGTTCGAAACCTTCAAAATGGCCTTCGAGCCGTCGTACGGCAGTGCAATACGCCGCCATGGTGGGGTCCTTCGCATCCCATGTCTTCATCACTTGCTGCACCACCAGATTCGAATCACCGCGACATAAGAGTCGGCGGATACCGAGTGAGACGACTATGCGCAAACCATGCAATAGCGCCTCGTACTCTGTGACATTGTTAGATACCGTGAAATGGATCTGCAACACGTAGTGGAGTTTGTCATACCCGCAAGCATCTTCGACCCATCAAAGTACATGATCCAGTGCTCCGAGTGCACTTCGGGCGGGAGGGACTGGGTTTCTGTCCATTCGACAATGAAGTCGGCGAGATCTTGAGACTTTATAGCCTTGCGAGGCTCGTAGTTGATGTCGTGAGCCATGAGCTCAATTGCCCACTTAGCGACTCGGCCCGTGGCATCCCTGTTGCCAATGATGTCTGACAAAGGAGCATGACTGACCACGATAACCGAGTGGGCTTGGAAATAGTACCTACGGCTTTTCACCCCAAGACTCTCCCGAGGAGGTACCTCGGCACCAGCCGCTCCAGCCCCTACTCATGAAGCTGCACCATCTGCCGCTAAAGAAGAAGAGGAAGAGGACCCCTCGATACGTATGTGGTACACCAATAGTAACCCACCGACTGATGAAGAGTAGGATGAGTGCTTGGAGAACATAATTGGAGGCTTACGAGACCCGTTGTCGCAACGAAGGAGCTCCATATAGTCCCTAGTAGTGCTGTCCAGATTTTGGTGTTAAGTTGAAGGTCTCATTTTGTGGTGTAAGCCGAACCAAATCCTAGGGTTAAGGTATCTTTTGGAGGCATGTAATTGGGTATTGGAGGCTGCAATTTTTGGCACATTGTAACGTTTATTTCACCGTAAGGTGATCTAAACCGCAGCCCCATCTATGAACTATGTCGAACGTATTAATGCAATCGAGAATTGTTGTCAATCGTTCTTACAATTGTTTTGTACTTCAATTTCTTGTGAAAATGTGTATGGAACAATGTAACATGTTCATGACTACCCCACTGTACCGTTGTGAAAACATTTTGTTTTCCGCCTCTCTAATGTTGCCCTTTCTTTCCGTTGTCGTTGGTTGCAACAGAATGGCTTCGGGAACCCGTGGAGCTGCTCGTGGTCGCTGTGAGCGTGACGAGGAGGAAGTGCCACCTCCTCCTCAGTAGCCCAACATCGCGGACCTGCTTGCAACACATAATAGAATTCTGGAGCAACTCACGCGCAATCAAGGCGCAGCAGGTGGTGAAGCCCGAGGAGGTCTAGCTGATTTTCAGCGGACTCAACCGGCAACCTTCGACCGAGCTAATGATCTATTAGAGGTAGATAATTGGATCCGGACAATTGAGAGGAAGCTTCAGCTGGCCCAATGTGCGGAGGTCGACAAGGTCAACTTCGCCTCCCACTACCTCGAAGGAGCCGCCGCAGATTGGTGGGAAAACTTCCTGGCCATGCAAGCCGCTGGTCATGTGGTCACGTGGGCCGAGTTCCGAACCGGCTTCCGTGAATTCCACATTCCCTCTGGGATCATGGCACTGAAGAAAGAGGAGTTCCGCGACCTGCGTCAAGGCAAGAAATCGGTTCTTGAGTTTCTCCGTGAGTTCAACCATCTAGCGCGATATGCACCGCGTGAGGTATCTACGGATGAAGATAAGGTGGAGAAGTTTATGGGTAAATTGAATGAAGAGATGCAAGCCAAACTTGCTACCGTCGATGTGCGAGATTTCCAGCACCTTGTGGACAAGGCCATCAAGGTGGAGGCCAAAGAGTTAGCCCTCGACAAGACTCGCAAGCGCGAGAGAGAGGTGATGAGATCTGCTGCAAGTAGTTCGCAGAAGCCACGGGTGTGGCAGCCACAACCACCCCGTCCTGCGGGACCGCACCCACCAAGGCCACAAGGTTATGCGCCTCGTCCCCAGCAGCAAGGTTTTCAGCCTCGTCCCCCAAGGAGGACAGCCGCGACCCGCTGTGGATTGGAGCAAAGTTAAGTGCTACAATTGTGGGAAAGATGGGGCACTACGCTGACCGCTGCACCTCACCGCGCACAAACAGTGCCTTTGCTCCCAGGGAGACAGCAAGGGCAAGCCAACAGAGGCCCTCAAGTCAGGGGTCCAGCCCCCAACCAGCCTCAAGCCGCCGGCCGTGGCAGAGTGAACCATGTCACCGCCGAAGAAGCGCAGGATGCACCGGAGGAGGTGTTGGGTACGCTTTCCCGTTAAACTCAACTCCTGCCACCGTTCTTTTTCGATTCCGGAGCATCCCATTCCTTTATATCCAGCAAGTTTGCACATGATAATCATGTTCCATCATCAGTATTGCATCATCCCCTCATTGTTGCAACACCCGGCTCGGAGATGAGGACCGAGCTCGTTTGCGAGGGTGTTAAGCTAGAAATTGGTGGAGAGTTATTTCTAGCTAATATGGTGGTTCTTGGATCGAAGGGTTTAGATGTTATCTTGGGCATGAATTGGTTGGTCCAACACAAGGCAAAAATAGATTGTGCCGAAAGGTCCGTCTCCCTTGTCGCCAACTCCGGCAAAGAAGTGAAGTTTGTGTCGCCATCCGTCGTCAGGGCATCTTTTTGCCATGAGCGGCACTCAAGACCAGGGAATTGAGCTTGTCCCCAGTGGTATGTGAGTACCCAGACGTCTTCCTGAAGAATTGCCAGGGTATGCCCCCTGACCGTGCAGTGGAGTTCGTCATCGATCTTCCACCCGGTACTGCTCCTATTTCGAAGCGTCCGTATCGGATACCCCCGAATGAGTTGTTGGAGATGAAGAAGCAACTCAAGGAGCTTGAGGATAAGGGTTTCATTAGACCTAGTTCCTCGCCATGGGGTTGCCCCGCAATGTTCGTGAAGAAGAAGGATTCGAGCCTGCGGATGGTAGTGGACTATCGTCCGTTAAATGAGCTCACGGTGAAGAATAAGTATCCTCTTCCCCGAATTGATGATCTGTTTGATCAATTAGCTGGAGCATGTGTTTTCTCCAAGATTGATCTCAGGTTGGGCTACCACCAAATAAAAATCAGATCCAAAGACATTCCAAAAACAGCCTTTACCACTCGATATGGGTCATACGAATACACAGTGATGTCATTCGGTTTGACCAATGCTCCCTTCCACCTTTATGCAACTCATGAATTCAGTATTCATGGAGTATCTTGATCGGTTTGTGGTCATCTTTATTGATGATATCCTCATCTATTCCAAGTCCGAACCGGAGCATGAAGACCACTTGAGAATGGTGCTCGACAAGCTCCGTGAGCATCGTCTGTATGCAAAATTCTCGAAGTGTGAATTTTGGAAGCATCAAGTGGAGTTCTTAGGTCATGTGCTTTCAGCTGAAGGTGTCACGGTAGACCCGAGCAAAGTGCAAGCCGTCCAAGAATGGAAGCAACCTAAGTCAGTTACCCAGATCCGCAGCTTTCTTGGATTGGCGGGTTATTACCGTCGATTCATCGAAGGTTTCTCTTCCATAGCAAAGCCAATGACCGAGTTGTTGAAGAAGGATAAGAAGTTTGTGTGGTCCGACAAGTGTGAAGGGAGTTTCCAAGAGCTCAAGAAGAAGTTAACATCAGCAACAGTGCTTATCCTCCCGGATATCCACAAAAGCTTCGAAGTCTATTGTGATGCTTCTCGAAATGGGTTGGGTTGTGTCCTCATGCAAGAGGGTCGCGTGGTGGCTTATGCTTCACATCAATTGCGTCCTCATGAGGCCAATTATCCCACTCACGACTTGGAGCTAGCAGCCGTGGTTCACGCTCTCAAGATTTGGTGCCATTACCTCATCGGTAGCCATTGCGTAATCTTTCCGGATCATAAGAGTTTGAAGTATTTATTTACTCAACCAGATCTAAATCTTCGGCAACAGAGATGGCTTGAGCTCATTAAAGATTATGATTTGGGTTTAAATTACACCCCCGGCAAGGCCAACGTCGTCGCCGACGGACTTAGCCGGAAGGCCTATTAAGACAATGCCGCCATCCTTAAGCAACAACCACCGCTCTACTTGGAATTTCAGCGACTCAATCTTGAGATGGTTGAGCAAGGTTCTCTCGCTGTTCTAGAGGTGAAACCGTCCTTGGAAGACCAAATCAAGGCCGCACAAGCACAAAATATGGTATGCAGAAGATAAGAGAGAAGGTGAAGAATGGTACCACTACTTGTTTCACCGAAGATGAGAACGGAGTCCTTTGTTTCGGCAAGCGACTCGTGGTGCCCAAGGACCAGCAACTAAAGGATTTGATCCTTCATGAAGCTCATAACTCCCCATTGTCCATCCATCCCGGTAGCACAAAGATGTATCAGGATATTCATCGTCGATTTTGGTGGACCCGAATGAAGCGGGAGATTGCCCGATTTGTTGCAATTCGCTCATGCATACATGTCATCATCCCCGCATCCACCTTGCATAAACTTAAATTTATAAAAGTTATATTTTATAGAATACGTACATATCTCATCCTCGGTGGATAATTTTACAAACACCAATCAACTTATTTAAATTAACAAATATCAACGTCAACAATAGTAGGAAGTTACATTTTATAGAATATGTACATATCTCATCCTCGGTGGATAATTTTACAAACACCAATCAACTTATTTGAATTAACAAATATCAACGTCAACAATAGTAGGTGGAGGAAGATTAGGGTTTCCTAGTTGGGTCATCCCTCTAAGGTTTCCCTCTCAAAGTTTCGACCAAAAACCATAAGGCCTTGCTGACTCAATTGAAGAAGTAGGAATTGATTTGCAAAAAAAAAGGACTGAAATGCAATTCAAGGGCTAGACAAAATTTCTGTGGATAAAAAGCTGCAAAAATTCATATTTAGCCTTGAATATGTGAACCTTAGTCACATGTAAAATTCTGGAAATTTTGGAGGTCTATAGGACCTAGCCACAGTTCAAACTCAAATTTGAGCCCTATTTGAATTTAAATTCAAATTCAGGTCAAATCAATTCCAAATAACCTCAAAATTTTACAGTACCTTCTAAACTCTATTTTGGGGGTTGTGTAAAAATTTCAATTTATTTGGAGCTCGTTTGGGTGCTCATTTGAATTAATCAAGTACACCTGTTTGCAAAAGAAAAAGAAAAAGGAAACAAAAAGGAAAAAGGGACCTGGGCCGAGGCCCACTCGGCCAGCCCGCTAACCCGCCAACACCCCAACCCGCCTCCCCTCCCCTTCTTTCTGTCTCTCCCTTCTGAAAGCGCCCCGGGGCCAATGCGCCACCTCTCCTCACCCTGTGCGCGGGCCCCACCTGTCAGCCCTCTCCTCCCACGTCGCCGCTGCCGGTTGGGAAAGAGGGGCGGCGCGCCACCGGCTTTCCGACCACCGTGGCCCTTTATAAAGGCCGTCCCGACAGCCCACGCTCCCCACGCCACTCCAAACCCTAGCCTCTCCCCCTTGCTTCGCCTCTTCCGTGCCCGAGCCTCCTCGCCGCGGTCGTCTTCTCCAACGACGGCCGCTGCTCCGGCGAGCAATCACCGCCGCTCCGGTCCTTCCCTCCTCCCATTTTCTTGCCCCGAGCTAGCCCCCGTTCTCCTTAACCTCCCCCTCCACGTTTCTTGCAGATCTGTGCTCGAGGTGCTCCACCAACGTCGCTCCGGTCGCTGCCGTCGTTCTTCTCGTCGCCGGCCTCGCTCCGCCCTCGTCAGCTCCTCCGCAGCAGCGCAGCATCTCCGGGGTGAGCTCCCGGAGCCCTAGGCCCCTTTCCCCGAGCCTGCTGTGGCCCCTAGGGCTTTCCGCTGCTCTCCGGTGAAGCTCCGGTGAGGAGCTCCTCCTTCCAAGCTCGCCGGCCACCTCAGCGCCAAGGTGGAGCAAGGGGGGTGTCGTGGCAGCCACTGGTTGGCTGCCCACACCCGGTCAGCAGCTGAACGAGACCCCCCGAGCCCAGTCTGTGCTGTCGCCCAGGGCCCGCATGTCAGCGAGATGGGTTAGGGTTAGGGTGTTTTCGATCGGGTACGCGTAGCAATTAGGGTTTCGCAGAGAAAAGAGTTAGGGTTTCCGACAATCTTCGAAATGCGATATCTTTTGAACCGTAGCTCTGTTTTGGGCAAACATTACCTTTCTGGAAACCTTATGAAATTTTCTATAATATGGTTCAAACACAAATTCAATATTTATACTTAAACTACAGATCAACCTTGAATATGCAAATAGTCATTCCTTTTTAGCCTTTTTTTTATAAACCCTAACTTGACGACTATAGCTCCAATTCCGATGATTCCAGTTGTGTTAGTTTCGTATCACAGAGCCCTACTAATATAAAAACACTTTGAGTCATGACCATGTAACACCCTTTCTAATCTATATAAATAAATGGTTGATTTGTCTCATGCATACATGGCATCATCCTTGCACAACCTTGTATAAACTTGAATATTTTCTAGTTAAGTTTTATAGAATATGTGCATATCTCTTCCTAAAAATTCAAGTGCCTCTTTTGAGTCGGAAAGGCAAACGTCGGAAAAGAAGGGTTTAGAGTTAGGGTTGTCTCTCAGCAGATGAGCTCTTGAGGTGTTTCCAATTGGAACAGCTCCGTAAGTCTTTTGTCTATCTCGGTGCCAAATTTCATTCAATTCCGTTGGGTAGATCGAAATCTGCGAACGTTTGATCGGGCGACAGTCTGCTGTTTTTGCAAAACCGAAAGTTCTGATTTTCTTACTCCGGAAGTTCCGATCCCCATCGGAAGTTCCGATCCAGGAGTCGGAAGTTCCGATTTTTCCCGAACCTCCAATCTAGGGGTGACTCCGGAACCTCCGGTAAGGTCGGAACCTCCGACTCAGGAACCGGAAGTTCCGATTTTTCCCGAGCATCCAGAACAGGGGTGACATCGGAAGTTCCGGTATGGTCGGAACCTCCGATATTCTATATCGGAACTTCCGATCCGGCTGTCAGTTTTGAGTTTTGAGTGCCACGTGCCGTCGCCGGTTGGGGGGCGGTGGGCCGGTGGCACCTGCGTGGAGGCTCCGCCGGGGAGTCCTATAAACGCACCCCCACAAGCTCCTCTCACTTCTTTCTTCCTCCCCTTCCATTTTCCCTAGTTTTTCTCTCCCTTCTCTCTCCAAAACAGCACACCTTAGTTGCCATCTTCATCTTCCTCAACTCCGGTGGCCAGCTCCGGCGAGCCAGCGCCGCCACTCCGGTGACCCTCTTCCTCCCTCTTCCTCCTCTCCCTTCCCCTCCTTCTTCCCCAAGCTCCCTTCCTCTCTTCCTTCTTTTCTTCCTCAAGCTCTTTTCCCCTTCCTCACTCCTCCTTGTTCTTTTTCAGCTCAAACCAAAGTTTTGTTCTAGCAAGAAGAAGGGTAGAGCAGAAGGGAAATAGAAGTGAAGCTAGTGATTGGAGTTGAGGGCCAAGAAGCTATTATTTCATTTTTCAAAACCTTGGGTGTTTAGTTAAAGAGGTATAGGATTTATTTTGGCTCAAGTTCTTATTTTTCCAAATCTTATATCATGCTCTATTGCTTAATTCAACCTCAATGTTCCAATAAGTTTAGTACCAATGAGTAACTTTTATTGTATGAAAATAGTTTTCTCGTTTGTACTCATACTCAAACCAATATTTGTTCAAACCCTAATACCAACTTAATACCAATAAGTCATGCATATAACTAATTGATTAAATTACTTCAGTTCTTTAAATTCAATATGAGGCATGTTTTGTCGCAAAACCCTAGCATCCACCAAATGTAGTAGCATCTCATGTCTAGCATCTCCATCATGCATACATGCTGAAATCTCATTCCTTTTGTCGTTTCCTTGCCAATGCTTCGTATTACTTGCGACAGAACCCGAAGAAGACGAACCGCAACTTGTTGAGCTCACTCAAGTCTCCGAATCCTACGACGAAGGCAAGCAGAGCTTGTTGCATCCTTTTTTCGTATGTATTGTGTGAATGTTTGTTTGATCTATGTGTTGAAGTTGAGTTCACTAGCATGCGTAAGGTGTATCATTGCGTCGAGAACGTCCTTAATGCCCTTTCAACTAAAATTTGGTTAAGTGAGTTGGGAGAGCCGAGGGCGTACGCAATGGATACGGTTGGTGTTAATTGAAGTGTTGAAGTGACCCAGGGGTTTGGAGGATTGAATTTGAGATTGGTCACACACCAACCGCATGCCGGAGTGTTACTTCCCTGTCACGCGTAGACATTACCGAGAATTGATACCGGGAATGGTTGAGGTAAAAATGTACTCGCCATGTCCAGGGTGATCGATTGTCGGTAATGATCCGAGAGTTGATGGAATGCAATGTGAAATGGATTGATAGCACTCGCGGACGTTAGCGGAATCGATACCGGGAATGTTTGAGGTAAGCCTCGATATCACTTGGAGCCTTGCAACCTCCAAGGGAAATGCACTCAACATGTCCAGGGTAGTCGTATTACCGGCAACGGTCCAAGAAGTGGATTGAATTGAAATGGGTGTGGGCTACCCCAATGTAATGTCTCAATTGCTTTGATTCTATCGGTTATGATTATGTTATGAACTAGATTACTACTTCGATTATGGACTAATTCGATGGAATCGCATCATGTTTAATTGCTGTTATACTAGTATGTGTAGGACATTTAATCAAGCACGGATAAGTCTTGCGAGTACCTTCGTACTCACCTAGGACATTCCTAGACTTTTGCAGGTGAGCCAACTGTTGCGGAATTTTGTGAAGAAGGTTAATCCAAATGGTTTCCTTGGTCCGCGTTCGACTCGTGGGTGTGGTTCGGATGTTAAGCAGTGGTTGATGCACCACTGCAGGGTTTTTGTTGTTTTCCGCTGCCTTGTACATATTTCAGTTCCAACTAAACTTACGGTTATCGCCGACTGATACATGTGTAAAGTTCACTCAGTGGACAACTAGTGTTAGTATAGTACTGTAGTGCTTGTTTTTGGTATTCGAGTTGTTATTCAGGCTGCCCATATGCAATGTGTGAATGCTATGAAGTGTGTGGGCAAGCCGTGGAGAGTTATTGTTGTTCCTCCTTTTACTACGTCGAGCAGGACTCGGTTGAGTGACCCGCTGGTTGTGATGCTGTGCCGGCCAGGCAGGGTGTGGGTGGGTTCTACCGGGCCTTCGGGCGACCCACTAGCCCTCGGGCTAGGTTAGGGTGTGGGTGGAATCGCCGGGCTCCTCCGACCTTGTTCTGCGTAGTAGGATTAGGGAACGGCTTTAAACCTCCACCGGAATCTGGAATCTATATGTGGTTCTGGGAAGATTGGTCGCTTCCGGCCGGCTCGCACGTGGCGGGTGTCGGATCGTTCCGTCTCGGTGCGTACGGCGCAGGTACCGTGCCACCGTAGAGGACGAGTCCTTCGGTCCTTGGCGACTTCGCGTTCCCTTAATCATATGTGGATTTCGGGTCCGTGACAGCTTGGTATCAGAGCCGAGCAGACCGTAGGAAGCCAATTGCAGGTGGGCGTTAGTTAGGACTCGGCAATGTCGAGAAAATTATTTGCAAAGTTAAAAACTTATGTTTAAAAGTTAGTAAGTAGATTGCTTCTTTATTCCTCATCTTCATCGGTCTTAGTTCTAAAATTCCTTGTCTATTGCATTTGTTTTTGCTTGTGGATGATCCTGATCTGTGTCCTGTTTTGTCAGATGGCTTCTTTTCAGTTAATGCATGCTACCCATGGACTGGATGTCGAAGGGTTTCCTGAAGTGTTGCTGTATATGCTTCGGGAACTCGGATTTCGATATCTCCCAGAATACCTCGTGCATAGGGCCACCCTAGGTTTCGGCATGTATGAGTATCGGGCGCGCGTGTTTATTCAACCGCGTGAGAGTGATCCCCCTCATCAGCCGCGTTTCTTTAATGGTTATGGAGCAGAGCTAGAATCTGCTGTCCAAGATGCAGCATATTCGGCTATGTGCCATCTTCGCCATGAGCTTCCGGGTCTCGCTGAGGGCCCTTTTTCCTTCTTTCCGTCGCGGACTCCTATGGAGAACGTGATACCACCTGAGGATTTTACTCAAGAGCCTAATGTGGCACTAGCTCATTTGGGCCGCCTTGTCCGATCTTTGGACGTGGCATATCGTGCTCGTGGTTTCGAAACAAGACGATATCGTCACCGTCTCATTATTTCTCTTGAGTTGGCTCGACACCAAGGGAACTTTTTCACCCCACCACCACACTTCTGGACCGGGGAAGGCATCTACTCGGTCTATGAAGGAGGTCCGTGGGCGTATCAATATCCGTCAGTGGGCGGGACAGAGCTTGGAGTTCATCCTGATGTTCTGCGTCCGCAAATGGCTGTGGGTGGCGTTCGTCGCATCCCCACCGTCACTCCTCCGTTTGGCCATGGAATTCCTTTGTTCCACACCATGGTCCCTCTTCCCACCGACTTGGAGGCAATGGAGACGCGTCGCCATGCAGGGTTTCCATATAGTCCATAAGCGGTGTGGTTTAATCTTAGCTCCTGTTTGGGTCGCAATTTTGGAATGTAAAGTTGATCCAAACCTTAATCCTTTAGGTAGCTTTTGGAGGCATGTAAGCGGGTATTGGTGGCTGCCAATTTTGGTACCTTGTGTATGTTTATCTCTCCTTTATGGTGATTTAAACCGCAGCCCCATGTAATGAACTACGTTGAACGTGTTAATACACTTGTGTATTTTGTCAATCGTTCTTACATTCGGTCTATACTTCATTTTCCTCCTGAAAATGTGTATGAATCAATGTGACATGTTCATGAATGCCTTGTCTTACTATCGTGGAAAGTGTTATCTTCCAGCCTCTCGTGTTGTCATCTCATCGTGTTGTCGAATGGTTGCAACAGGATGGCTTCGGGAACACGTGGAGCCGGTCGTGCTCGTCGGGATCGTGACGAGGAGGAAGTGCCACCTCCTCCTCCCCAACAACCCAGTGTTGCGGATCTTCTGGTAACTCAGAATCGGATTCTTGAACAGCTGGTGCGCAATCAGAGCCCAGGAGGTGGGCAAGTTCGTGGTGGTCTGGCTGATTTCCAGCGAACTCAACCAGCCATTTTCGACCGGGCAGATGATCCTTTGGAAGCAGACAACTGGATTCGCACTATTGAGAGAAAGCTCCAGCTGGCTCAATGTGTAGAAGCCGATAAAGTCAGTTTTGCTTCTCATTTTCTCGAGGGTGCTGCTGCAGATTGGTGGGATAATTTCCTTGCCATGCAAGCTCCTGACCATGTCGTCACCTGGGCAGAGTTTCGGTCTGGTTTTCGGGCATTCCATATCCCTGCCGGTGTCATGGCTTTGAAGAAGGAAGAATTCCGCGATCTTCGTCAAGGTAGGAAGTCAGTGTTGGAGTTTCTCCGTGAATTCAACCATCTAGCCCGTTATGCTCAGCGAGAAGTGTCCACAGATGAGGATAAAGTGGAAAAGTTTATGGAGAAGTTGAATGAGGATATGCAAGCTAAACTTGCTACGGTTGATGTGAACAATTTCCAACATCTAGTAGATAAGGCTGTTAAGGTGGAAGCCAAGGAATTAGCTTTGGATAAGTCTCGCAAGCGCGAGAGGGAAATGCAAAAGTCTGCTGCAAGTAGCTCGCAAAAGCCGCGGATGTGGCAGTCAACACCACCCCGTCCAGTTGGGTCGTACCCGCAAAAGTTGCAGGGTTTCGTTCCCCGTCCTCAGCAACAGGGTTTCCAACCTCGTCCTCAAGGAGGGCAACCGCAGTCTTCTTTTGACCTGAGTAAGGTTCAATGCTTCAACTGCGGAGGTATGGGACACTTTGCGAGCCGTTGCACTCAGCCGCGCACAGGGCATGCCTTTGCCCCTAAGGTGCAGACAAGGCAGACAGGTGCAAGTTCTCAAGTTAAGGGTTCCGCTCCTAACAAGGCTCAAGCTGTTGGCCGTGGCAGGGTGAACCATGTCACTGCCGAGGAAGCTCAGGAAGCACCCGAGGTGGTCTGGGTACGCTTTCCGTCAACTCAGCTCCTGCCCTAGTACTCTTTGATTCCGGGGCATCTCATTCTTTTATATCTCGCAAATTTGCGCATGAGAATCATGTTCCGTCATCAGCATTGCATCATCCTCTCATTGTTGCAACACCCGGCTCGGAGTTGAGGACCGAGCTTGTCTGTGAGGGTGTTAAATTAGAAATCGGTGGAGAAGCATTCTTAGCTGATATGGTAGTTCTGGGATCAGAAGGGCTAGATGTCATTCTGGGGATGAACTGGTTGATCCAGTACAAGGCAAAAATAGACTGTGCCGAAAGGTCGGTTTCTCTTGTTGCCAACTCTGGCAAGGAAGTGAAGTTTGTATCGCCATCCTTGTCAGGGCATCTCTTTGCCGCGTGTGGCGCTCATAGTCAAGGACTTGAGTTCGTTTCCGTGGTTTGTGAGTATCCAGATGTTTTCCCTGAGGAATTACCTGGTATGCCTCCTGATCGAGCGGTTGAGTTTGTTATTGAACTCCCGCCTGGGACTGCTCCTGTTTCGAAGCGTCCATATCGGATACCCCCGAATGAGTTGTTAGAGATGAAGAAACAACTCAAAGAACTTGAAGACAAGGGCTTCATTAGGCCTAGTTCCTCACCGTGGGGTTGTCCTGCTATGTTCGTGAAGAAGAAGGATTCGAGCTTGCGGATGGTAATTGATTACCGCCCATTAAACGAGCTCACCGTGAAGAACAAGTATCCTCTTCCTCGAATCGATGACCTGTTCGACCAATTATCCGGAGCATGTGTCTTCTCCAAGATCGATCTCAGATTAGGTTATCACCAGATCAAGATTAGATCTGAAGACATTCCTAAAACCGCTTTTACCACTCGTTATGGGTCATACGAATATACCGTTATGTCCTTCGGGTTAACCAATGCTCCTTCCACGTTTATGCAACTCATGAATTCGGTATTCATGGAGTATCTTGATCAGTTTGTGATCATCTTCATCGATGATATTCTCATCTATTCCAAATCCGAACCGGAGCACGAAAACCATCTGAGGAAAGTGCTCGAAAAGCTCCGAGAACATCGGCTGTACGCAAAATTCTCCAAGTGTGAATTTTGGAAATCCCGAGTGGAGTTTCTGGGTCATGTTCTTTCAGCAGAGGGTGTTGCTGTAGACCCGAGTAAAGTACAAGCCGTTCAAGAGTGGAAGCAGCCCAAGTCTGTCACCCAAATCCGTAGCTTTCTCGGATTGGCAGGTTATTACCGCCGGTTCATCGAGGGTTTTTCTTCTATAGCAAAACCAATGACCGAATTGTTGAAGAAGGACAACAAGTTCGTGTGGTCAGCCAAGTGTGAAGAGAGTTTCCAAAAGCTTAAGGAGAAGTTAACCACTGCTCCTGTGCTTATCCTCCCGAATATCCACACAGGCTTCGAAGTCTATTGTGATGCTTCCAGGAATGGGTTGGGGTGTGTGCTCATGCAAGAGGGTCGCGTGGTAGCGTATGCTTCACGTCAATTGCGTCCCCATGAAGCAAACTATCCCACTCATGACCTAGAGTTAGCAGCCGTAGTGCATGCGCTCAAAATCTGGCGACATTATCTTATCGGTGCCCGTTGCGAAATCTTTTCGGATCATAAGAGTTTGAAGTATTTATTTACTCAACCAGATCTGAACCTTCGGCAACGGAGATGGCTTGAGCTCATCAAAGATTATGATGTGGGTTTAAATTATACCCCCGGCAAGGCCAACATCGTCGCCGATGCCCTTAGCCGGAAAGCTTATTGCAGCAATGCTTTAATTCGTGAGCATCAACCACCACTTCATGTGGAATTCCAGCGGCTTAATCTTGAAATGGTTGAGCAGGGTTCCCTTGCTTTCTTGGAGGTGAAACCATCTTTAGAAGACCAGATTAAAGCCGTTCAGGTTCTAAATGTTGGAATGCAGAAGATCAGGGAGAAAGTAAGAGATGGCACTACTACCGGTTTCTCCGAAGATGAGAACGGAGTTCTCTGGTTCGGAGAAGCGCCTCGTAGTGCCTAAAGATCAGCAGCTGAAGGAGTTAATCCTCCATGAAGCTCATAACTCCCCATTATCTCTTCATCCTGGTAGTACGAAAGATGTATCAAGACCTTCGCCGCCGATTTTGGTGGACTCGGATGAAACGTGAAATTGCTCGTTTTGTAGCCGAGTGCGACGTGTGTCGTCAAGTGAAGGCCGAACACCAGAGGCCAGCAGGCGTGCTTCAACCACTCCCTATTCCCGAATGGAAATGGGAAGAAGTGGTATGGATTTCGTGGTAGGCTTTGCCGAAATCTCCAAAGGGCAATGACGCCATATGGGTGATTGTGGACCGCCTTTCCAAGGTAGCTCATTTCATCCCAGTGAAGACCACTCATAAAGTGAGTCAATTAGCTGAGCTATATATCGCTCGAATCGTTTGTCTCCATGGTGTGCCCAGTGAGGATCGTTTCAGATCGAGGCACCCAGTTTACCAATCGATTCTGGAAATGTCTGCACGAAGCTATGGGAACTTCGTTATCCTTTAGCACCGCTTTCATCCTCAAACTGGAGGTCAAGTTGAGAGAACAAATCAAATCCTGGAAGATATGTTAAGATCTTGTGCTCTCACCTTTGGTTCCAATTGGGAGAAGTGCTTGCCATATGCAGAGTTTGCTTATAACAACAGCTACCAAGCAAGTCTTGGTATGGCACCTTTTGAACTGTTATATGGCAGAAAATGCAGAACTCCCCTTAACTGGTCTGAGACCGGTGAAAAGCAATTCTTTGGACCGGATACTATCAAAGAAGCCGAAGCGCAAGTTTATCTTGTTCGACAACGGCTTCGAGAAGCTCAATCCAGGCAAAAGAGTTATGCTGATCCTCGCCGCCGAGAAGTGGTGTTCCAAGTTGGGGATAGTGTTTACCTCAAGGTTACACCCTTCAAAGGTGTCCATCGCTTTGGGATAAAAGGCAAATTAGCTCCCCGGTATATCGGTCCATTTAAAGTGTTAGCCAAACGAGGGTCTGTAGCTTACCAATTGGAGTTACCTCCCTCGCTATCCAGGGTACATGATGTTTTCCATGTATCTCAATTGAAAGCTTGCCATCGTGTCCCTGAGGTGAAGACCAATCCTGAAATAGAGGAGCTGCGTGAAGACCTTACCTATCGGGAGTATCCCGTGCGCATTCTGGATGAATCGGAACGCACAACCCGTCGTCGTGCCATTAAGTTCTTCAAAGTGCAATGGAATAACCATACTGAAGATGAAGCTACGTGGGAGCGAGAAGATTGGCTCCAAGCTGAGTTTCCTTTCTTGTTTGCCGAGCGTTAGAGATCTCGGGTCGAGATCTTTTTAAGGGGGGTAGGTTTTGTAACACCCTTTCTAATCTATATAAATAAATGGTTGATTTGTCTCATGCATACATGGCATCATCCTTGCACAACCTTGTATAAACTTGAATATTTTCTAGTTAAGTTTTATAGAATATGTGCATATCTCTTCCTAAAAATTCAAGTGCCTCTTTTGAGTCGGAAGGCAAACGTCGGAAAAGAAGGGTTTAGAGTTAGGGTTGTCTCTCAGCAGATGAGCTCTTGAGGTGTTTCCAATTGGAACAGCTCCGTAAGTCTTTTGTCTATCTCGGTGCCAAATTTCATTCAATTCCGTTGGGTAGATCGAAATCTGCGAACGTTTGATCGGGCGACAGTCTGCTGTTTTTGCAAAACCGGAAGTTCCGATTTTCTTACCCCGGAAGTTCCGATCCCCATCGGAAGTTCCGATCCAGGAGTCGGAAGTTCCGATTTTTCCCGAACCTCCAATCTAGGGGTGACTCCGGAACCTCCGGTAAGGTCGGAACCTCCGACCCAGGAACCGGAAGTTCTAATTTTTCCCGAGCATCCAGAACAGGGGTGACATCGGAAGTTCCGGTATGGTCGGAACCTCCGATATTCTATATCGGAACTTCCGATCCGGCTGTCAGTTTTGAGTTTTGAGTGCCACGTGCCGTCGCCGGTTGGGGGGCGGTGGCCGGTGGCACCTGCGTGGAGGCTCCGCCGGGGAGTCCTATAAACGCACCCCCACAAGCTCCTCTCACTTCTTTCTTCCTCCCCTTCCATTTTCCCTAGTTTTTCTCTCCCTTCTCTCTCCAAAACAGCACACCTTAGTTGCCATCTTCATCTTCCTCAACTCCGGTGGCCAGCTCCGGCGAGCCAGCACCGCCACTCCGGTGACCCTCTTCCTCCCCTCTTCCTCCTCTCTCCCTTCCCCTCCTTCTTCCCCAAGCTCCCTTCCTCTCTTCCTTCTTTTCTTCCTCAAGCTCTTTTCCCCTCCCTCACTCCTCCTTGTTCTTTTTCAGCGCAAACCAAAGTTTTGTTCTAGCAAGAAGAAGGGTAGAGCAGAAGGGAAATAGAAGTGAAGCTAGTGATTGGAGTTGAGGGCTAAGAAGCTATTATTTCATTTTTTTCAAAACCTTGGGTGTTTAGTTAAAGAGGTATAGGATTTATTTTGGCTCAAGTTCTTATTTTTCCAAATCTTATATCATGCTCTATTGCTTAATTCCACCTCAATGTTCCAAAGAATTTAGTACCAATGAGTAAACTTTTATTGTATGAAAATAGTTTTTCGTTTGTACTCATACTTAAACCAATGTTGGTTCAAACCCTAATACCAACTTAATACCAATAAGTCATGCATATAACTAATTGATTAAATTACTTCAGTTCTTTAAATTCAATATGAGGCATGTTTTGTCGCAAAACCCTAGCATCCACCAAATGTAGTAGCATCTCATGTCTAGCATCTCCATCGTGCATACATGCTGAAATCTCATTCCTTTTGTCGTTTCCTTGCCAATGCTTCGTATTACTTGCGACGGAACCCGAAGAAGACGAACCGCAACTTGTTGAGCTCACTCAAGTCTCCGAATCCTACGACGAAGGCAAGCAGAGCTTGTTGCATCCTTTTTATGTATTGTGTGAATGTTTGTTTGATCTATGTGTTGAAGTTGAGTTCACTAGCATGCGTAAGGTGTATCATTGCGTCGAGAACGTCCTTAATGCCCTTTCAACTAAAATTTGGTTAAGTGAGTTGGGAGAGCCGAGGGCGTACGCAATGGATACGGTTGGTGTTAATTGAAGTGTTGAAGTGACCCAGGGGTTTGGAGGATTGAATTTGAGATTGGTCACACACCAACCGCATGCCGGAGTGTTACTTCCCTGTCACGCGTAGACATTACCGAGAATTGATACCGGGAATGGTTGAGGTAAAAATGTACTCGCCATGTCCAGGGTGATCGATTGTCGGTAATGATCCGAGAGTTGATGGAATGCAATGTGAAATGGATTGATAGCACTCGCGGACGTTAGCGGAATCGATACCGGGAATGTTTGAGGTAAGCCTCGATATCACTTGGAGCCTTGCAACCTCCAAGGGAAATGCACTCAACATGTCCAGGGTAGTCGTATTACCGGCAACGGTCCAAGAAGTGGATTGAATTGAAATGGGTGTGGGCTACCCCAATGTAATGTCTCAATTGCTTTGATTCTATCGGTTATGATTATGTTATGAACTAGGTTACTACTTCGATTATGGACTAATTCGATGGAATCGCATCATGTTTAATTGCTGTTATACTAGTATGTGTAGGACATTTAATCAAGCACGGATAAGTCTTGCGAGTACCTTCGTACTCACCTAGGACATTCCTAGACTTTTGCAGGTGAGCCAACTGTTGCGGAATTTTGTGAAGAAGGTTAATCCAAATGGTTTCCTTGGTCCGCGTTCGACTCGTGGGTGTGGTTCGGATGTTAAGCAGTGGTTGATGCACCACTGCAGGGTTTTTGTTGTTTTCCGCTGCCTTGTACATATTTCAGTTCCAACTAAACTTACGGTTATCGCCGACTGATACATGTGTAAAGTTCACTCAGTGGACAACTAGTGTTAGTATAATACTGTAGTGCTTGTTTTTGGTATTCGAGTTGTTATTCAGGCTGCCCATATGCAATGTGTGAATGCTATGAAGTGTGTGGGCAAGCCGTGGAGAGTTATTGTTGTTCCTCCTTTTACTACGTCGAGCAGGACTCGGTTGAGTGACCCGCTGGTTGTGATGCTGTGCCGGCCAGGCAGGGTGTGGGTGGGTTCTACCGGGCCTTCGGGCGACCCACTAGCCCTCGGGCTAGGTTAGGGTGTGGGTGGAATCGCCGGGCTCCTCCGACCTTGTTCTGCGTAGTAGGATTAGGGAACGGCTTTAAACCTCCACCAGAATCTGGAATCTATATGTGGTTTTGGGAAGATTGGTCGCTTCCGGCCGGCTCGCACGTGGCGGGTGTCGGATCGTTCCGTCTCGGTGCGTACGGCACAGGTACCGTGCCACCGTAGAGGACGAGTCCTTCGGTCCTTGGTGACTTCGCGTTCCCTTAATCATATGTGGATTTCGGGTCCGTGACAGACCATCTATTATGCGTAGTAATGTTCAACTCGAACTTGCAATCGAAGGTAATCGGACATGCATGCATCGCTAGGGTTATAACTCCAGTTCTACCCATCCAAACCAAGACGTTCTTGTTACAATAGGTTTCTATCACCCATAAGCCACTTTAGGATTGCATACCCAGCATAATCCATCATGCATTCATGCTGGATTCATCGCTTTCTTTTGTCGTTTGTTTCCGGTATCGGGGGTTGTTTGCAACAGAGCCCGAAGAAGGTGACCACTTGGCTTTCACTTCAGAGCAAGATCCGGAACCCTATGACCAAGGCAAGCAGAGCTTGTTGCATATTACATTGTGATTTACATGCTTTACTTATATATGTTTATGTGGTGAATGTTTGCTTGAAACACATGATCGGTATTTGAGCAAACTAGTTTGACTAGGATGTGTCGTGCGATTATGTTCAGCTATGGCTGCGAATTAACCTTGTTGCCCAATCAACTTTAACTTAATAAGGTGAGATGGGAGAGCCGAGGGTGTGCTTGGTGAATACGGTTGGTATGTTATCTGAAGCATTGAATACGGACCCCGGTGTTTTGAAGTGTGATTGCCGTCATACCATCCTGAGGTGATTGCACCTAAGCACTCCCTTATCACCGTGTGGACGTTACCGAAATCGATGCTAGGGTATATCTGATGGTAAGTCTCAATTCCGCTTGGAGCCTTGCAACCTCCAAGGGTAATGCACTCGTATACCCGTAGTGGTCGTATTGTCGGTAACGGTCCGAGAGATTGTTTGGAAATGTGTGGTGTTTCACCAATAGTTAAAATGGGGTGTGGGCTGCCCTAAAATAAGCTTGGAAATGATGATGTGAATGTTGTTATGGTCGTACCTTGAATTATATAAAATCTGGACTACGAGCTACATCCCGGTAGTTTTCCTTTATATTGTTATTGCCATGCCGTAATTTGTATATCTAGTTGACTTGGATCAAACCATGTTTTATTTCTGCTGTAGTAATGCATGAGTAGGACATTTAATCAAGCATGAATAAGTCTTGCGAGTACTTTTGTACTCACCTAGGATACTCCTAGATCATTGCAGGTGAGCCAGTGGTCGAGGATTACTACGATGACGCCTAGCTACTTGGTTTTCTTGGTTGGCTATTGACTCGTGGGATTTTGGTGACTTTTGGGCAGCGGTTGATGCACCGCTGCGGATTTTGGGTCTTTTATTCCGCTGTTGCATGAATACTCCGGACTTGACTATGTTTCCGGTTATCGCCGAATGATGCATTCATATAGTCCCATGTGGACAGCTAGGTGTATTATCGTATCGTAGTGGTTCGTGTGATGATATGCTTGCTGTCCAACATATGCCCCCACCTCTCGTCTGTCATGCGTGTATGTTGAAATGGGGAGTGTGGTTGGATGCATATGGAGGAACTTGTTATTTTATTTCGATTCAAGTGGAGTGCAAAGTGAATGTACGGTCCATTGCCAAAGTAAGTCATACGCATTGTGGCGTATGTTTTTGGAATCGTGATCCCTCAATCAGGCCGTGGTGAGTCATACGCATTGTGTCGTATGCATGTCGCACGGGGCGGGGGTGGGCCTTAGTTCATCGCAGGTAGCAGCTATGGTCACCGTCTTCACTTGTTGTGAATTCCTTGAATCGAGTTAAAATACCGGGTCCCTCACAACGATGTGAGTGCACATCGCACACAGTATATCTGAAAAGACCGTGTGCGATGTGATGGCACATCGCACACGGTTCTTATAAAATACACGTGTGCGATGTTCCTCACACGGTTTCTCAGAAAAAACCGTGTGCGATGTGCCTCACATCGCACACGGCCCAGTTTGCCGTGGCACATCACACACGGGCCTGAAATGTTGACCATCTGCGATGTACACTTTGGTGATGGGTTTCGGCCAACCGTGTGTGATGAGGGGTCTTAAAAGACCTATTCTGTACTAGTGGATGCCCACAGGAGGAGGCGGATGGTAACCAGGAGTAGACGGATGGTGATGCCGCAGGAGCAACCCACAAGACAGGTAAGACCTATGACCAGTGGCTATACGGGTGGACATGTCTGATGGCGGACGCAAGAGGGACGGCCCAACCAACAGCCCAGCAAAGCAACGGAGTAGCCAGGCTCACATGTGCAAGCAATGAACTACCAATGAATCCATAAGGAGTGTGGTTTACAAATCTAGGGCAGATTTCAATAGCCTAAGCTAATCCATAACAGAGCAGGCAAGGGAGCAGGAAAAGACGCACCTCTAGCCGAGCAGAAGACTCTAGTTAGGAGGATTTCAGAGAAGAAGGGCATGTTTCCTTGCCACCAAGCTTGGGGCCTTCTGTTGCAGAACAAGGAATTTGAGCATCATCCAAAAAGTGAGAGAATGTTAGTGAAACAAGAAAAACACGGAGAGTGGGGGTGGTGTGTGTGCTTGGGGGAAGGGAAGCTGCATAGGAAGTCGCCTGTCACAGTCATCCGAGCAAGCGAGCACCTTGGTGGCTGATTCAGCCTGAAGAAGAAGCGGCACCATAGTCAGATCTAGGCCTTGATGGTGTTGGATTTAGCCAATTAATTAGAATGCTAAGCGCATGCGTCGGAACTTGCATTGCTCTGCTAAAGTTCTCGTCACTGCGGAAGCCTCGGACAGAGGAAAAAATGCTCGGAATCTAATGTGGCCAAAGGCTCGTATCGAGCCTTTGTATTGCTTCTCGTTTTTCTTTTTTCTTGCTACAAAACAATGCAGCATTGCTGCTTTTATAGGCTATAGAACTAGCTAACTGACTAGAACTAGTACTAGGAACAAGACTTGGAAACGGCTGCTATTTCTATATGGCAACAAACTCTAGCACTGAGCTGAAATACAACTCGAACACATAAGCAATGAGATTAATTTCTACATTCACCTCCTTAAGCTCGTTGCTTTCTTCTCTTCACAGCTCGCACTCCAATCTTTTCACGCATCTCCACAAACTTCAGCTTGGCTAGAGACTTGGTGAGAATGTCTGCGAGCTGGTCTTCTGTTCGTACATGCTGGACGTTGATCATACCCTCCTCCACACACTCTCTTATGTAATGGAAATGGGTATCAATGTGTTTGCTCCTCTCATGATAAATCGGATTCTTGCACAAGGATATTGCAGATTGATTGTCGCTTTCAGCATCACCTTCTCGACCTTCTTCTTCATTAAGTTGCCTAAGAGCCTTCCCAGCCAAATTGCTTGGCATGCCGTAATACTTGCTACGATGTATTCGGCTTCACATGATGAGAGAGCCACCACACTCTTTGCTTCTGTGAGCACCAACTGATTAAGTTGTTACCGAGGTAGAACACCATGCCTGATGTGCTTTTCCTATCGTCCACATCACCTACCATGTCGCTATCTGAGTAGCCGTGCAACCCTTTATTGGATCCCTTCGTGTAGATGCACCCAAAGTCCAATGTGCCTTTGATATAACGCAACAATTGCTTGATAGCCGCCATATGTTCAGTAGTAGGTTCTTCCATATATCTACTCACAATTCCAACCGAGAAAGCTAAATCCAAACGGGTATGGAGTAAATACCTCAAGCTGCCAATGATGCTGCGGTATAGCATGGAATCCACTGGAAGATTGGTGCTCTTCTTGCTCAATTTGACTCGTGAATCCATTGGAATTTTTGTGGGGTTACAATCCTTCATTCCACACTTCTCTAGAATTTTTTTGGCGTAGGCTGTTTGACACAAGGTGATGTGACCCGGTTCTTGTGTTACTTCTATGCCAAGATAGTAGCTGAGCAAGCCCAAGTCGCTCATGCTAAATAGCTTCTTCATCTGATCTTTGAACATGGTGATTTCTTTCACACTACCACTAGTGTTGATTAAATCATCGACATAGATGCCGACAAGCAGATCAACTCCTCAGTAGCTTCTCTTATACATGGCATGTTCAAGTGGGCATCACTCAAGCATGACAAGGGATCGATCAAGCTTTCCGTACCATGCCCTGGGTGTTTGCCGTTGACCGTATAGTGCCTTGTGAAGTCGCAAGACCTTTCCTTCCTCGCCTTTCTTCTCATAGCCGGGAGGTTGTGATACGTAGACTTCTTCTACTAAATCACCGTTGAGGAATGCTGTCTTCACATCCATGTGATGCACTTCCCATCCTCCCTGTGCGGCCAAAGCGATCAAAAGTCTCACGGTCTCGAGGTGAGCCACTGGAGCAAACACCTCCTCAAAATCAATTCCTTGTCGTTGCACGTATCCTTTTGCCACCAACCGCGCCTTGTGCTTGATGATCGTCCCATCGGTCTCATTCTTTAACTTGAGCACCCACTTCAAGCCAATGGGTTTGTGAGTTGGTGGTAATGTGGCAAGTGTCCATGTCTTGTTCTTCTTGATTGAAGCAATCTCGTCTTCCATGGCTTGCTTCCAACGTGGATTAGCACTTGCTTCTTGGAAACTTGTTGGTTCTTCGGCTCCGGGTAGGCACAAACCCGAGTATTCTATGTCAATTGGAGAAGTGGCATCGTAGATCTTGTTGAGATTACGTAGGCCGCGTGGGCCTTTGGAGACTGATGATGCACTTCCAGTGGGTGCGTGTGCCGGGCTCGGCGTTGTGGGCGTAGCTGGAGCAGTAGCTGCTGCCCCGTGCTCATGGAGGGCTGGTGCTGGAGACCCTATCTCCTGCTCAACTGCTTTGCTGGCTTCGTGAACACCAGTAGGTGCAGGGGCTGCGCTATCACCTGGATGAACAGGAATGGCGTCGTCTTGAACATCAATACCTGCAGCATGAACAGCGGGATACCAGACTGTAAATCTTCACCAAGCTGCTGTGCATCTGCCATGGGGCTGCTACTCCAATCCCAAGCCTTCTCCTCATTGAAAACAGCATCACGAGTCACCACAACTCACTTTGTCGTTGGATCGAACATACGATAGCCCTTCGTCTTTGTGTCATAGCTGATGTGAACCATTTTCTTGCTACGATAAGTGAGCTTGGAGAGGTGTGGTGTCACATTCTTCACATGTGCAATGCACCCAATGATGCGGAGGTGACCCACACTAGGCTTGCGGCCATAGTAGGCTTCGTAGGGAGTCTTGCCGATTACACTCTTCGTAGGTGCTCTGTTGAGGAGGTACACAGCAGTAGACACCGCCTCTCCTCAAAACATACCCAGAAGTCCTTTGCTTTTCAACAAGCTCCTTGCCATCCCGACCACTGTTTGGTTCCTCCGCTCGACCACTCCATTCTGTTGTGGAGAGTAGGGCGCCGTGAGATAACGCCTAACTCCATAGTGCTCGCAATAGTCCGCGAACTCGTTTGAGGTGAACTCGCCGCCGCGGTCCATGTGCAATGCCTTTAGTCTTAGTTTCTTCTCCATCTCAGCTGTAGTCTTGATCTTCTTGAAAGCCTCAAATGCTTCATCTTTGCTTTTGATCAGGGCAAGCCACATGTACCGAGAGTAGTCATCGACTAGTAGCAGGAAGTTACAATTTCTACCGTGCGTCGCAGAGGTGATTGGTCCACACAAGTCACCATGCCACAACTCAAGAGGGGATTCCGCTCGGTACTTTGCTTCTAACGGTCGGTGTTGCTTACCAACCAAACAACCGTCGCAGATGCGCTCCACATGATCAATCAACGGCATGCCATTCACCATCTTCTTGTGAGCCAAGTCCTTCAGTGCATGGAAGTTCACATGCCCATACCTAGCATGCCATCACCATGCATCTTCATTGCTTCGTGCTAGGAGACATTCTAGGAGAGCCGGCTCAATGTTCAAAACATAGAGATGGTTTCTTGACCTTTTCACCTTGGGCAATGCCTTGCGGGTTCTGTCCAAGATTGTCATCACACCTTCTTCGATCGCAATCTTAACTGTTCTCATCGAGTTGACCGAGACTAATGATATTACTTCTTAGTCTCGGGATGAAGTAGATGTTGGTGAGTATGCGATGTTCTCCCGTGAGACACTCGAACAAGATAGAGCCCCTTCCTTTTATCTCCACAGCTAAGCCATCTCCAAACTTGACCATCACGGTCATGTCAAGCTCCGCAAACTTCTCCTTGCAACTAGTCATGTGATTACTTGGTATCAAGGTACTAAGCCTTTATTTGTGAACCACGAAGCTTTGGTATCACCTTATCTTCGTGTAGAAACACCTCCTGAGTAGGTTCCCTTGTTATCTCATGTATTGTCACTGTTGCGGTAGCCGGACTGGTTGTCGTGTCAACGCCTTCAACAAACTCCAGACTTCAGCAAGGAGAAGCGTGGGTTTGTCATCGTCCTTCTTCGTCAAGTTTGCTCTTTCTCTCTTGTTTGGCTTCTTGCAATCTTTGGTGAAGTGACCGTATTCGTTGCAATTGAAGCACTTAACCTTGCGTTTGTCGTAGTCACATGCTCTTCTTTCATCGGGGAACTTCTCGTTGTCGCTGCATCCATCACCTCGTCCTCCACCTTGGGAGCGGCCATGGCCACGGCCTCTGTCATTGTGGCCACCTCTCTTGGAGCTGCTACTTCCCTCTCTTCTTGCTCTGGCAATGTGAGCATCTAGCTCGGTTCTAGTGAACATTAGTTTCTCGCCGTCTTCCTTCGGTTTGCGTTGTGTATTGCTATTTTCTTCAAAGGTTCTCAACCTCCCAATAGCTTCAGACACCGTCATCTTTGAGACGTCTCCAAATTGTTCGATCGTGCCAATGATGTCGGTGAACTTCGCCGTGACTGACTTGAACAATTTTTCAATGACCTCAGTTTTGCTAAATTTTCCACTAAATGACCGAAGCTCGCCCACTAGGTTCATGAGCTTCTTGGATTACTCGCTGATTGACTCAGAGTCCTCCATCTCCATTTTGTTAAGCTGCCGCTTCAACACACGGGCCCTTGCCTGTTTTACCTTGTCCTCACCGACCTCCATCTCTTGGAGAGCTTCCCAAGCCTCCTTTGCTATTCCAAACTCGGCTAAGGTCATTAGGACCGAGTCTAGGATAGCTTGTGCAATGACGACCATTGCGTCTTGATCTTTCTCCACGTCGACATCTTCTTTATCGCCCTCTATCACCAACCAAACACCCAAAGAGCGGAGAATCAACTTCATCTTCATGACCCATATGCCATAGTTTGATTCGCTTAACATCAGGTATTGCATTGGTATAGCTTTTGATGATGACATCTTCTTGCTGCCGAAGTTGTCACCGCTGGAGCTTTTCTTCTTGCCAGTGGAGTCATTGTCATTGTCGCCGGCCATCTCCTTTGCCTTACGATCGGTGGCTCTGATACCAAATGTTGGATTTAGCCAATTAAAATACTAAGCGCGTGCGTCAAAACTTGCGTTGCTTGGCTAAAGTTCTCATCCCTGCGGAAGCCTCGGACAGAGGATAAAACGCTCGGAATCTGATGTGGCCAGAGGCTCGTATCGAGCCTTTGTATTGCTTCTTGTTTTTCTTTTTCTTGCTACAAAATGCTGCAGTACTGCTGCTTTTATAGGCTACAGAACTAGCTAACTGACTAGAACTAGTACTTGGAACAAGACTCGGACATGGCTGCTATTTCTATATGGTAGCAAACTCTAGTATTGAGCTGAAATACAACACGAACACATAAGCAACGAGATTAATTTCTACAGATGGGTGGTAGGAGCAGATCTTACCAGCAATAGCTGCCCAAGCCCCATGGTCTCTGATGAGCCTGAACAAGAAGTTGTCAGCATCGCCAGGATGCCGTGTTCATCGTGCGAAGAAAATGAGTGGGTGCATTGACAGTATTGCAGATGGAGTGGAGGTGCTACTTACATCGTGGCCGTTCCTATCTTTCGGTGTTTTGGGCCGGTGCTCTATTGTTGGGCCTAGATGCAGCTATTTCAATTGAGAAACATGGCCCATTCTGTTCTGAGGTGGCTAGCGTTGCGTTATTATAGATGGAAAAGGTGAGTTGTGATTTTTTGGTCTAGGAGTGTTAGAAGGAAAGGCGGAAAAATACATTGAAGGGTATACGTGTTTAGTGGGCACTGGCAACTGCCAGACTAGTGAAGCGATAGTGACGGCATGCCATGGCTACTGTACCAAGAAGTAAGCAATGTGTTGGTATAGATCGTATATCACAAGTGTAACATCCTGATTTTCAGAGCTTTTCAAAATCTTTTGTTCGAAAATCAGAGCTAGAAAATTTTGTTGTTAATTCTCGAATTAATTAAAGCTTAATTGAAATTTCACAAGTTGGACCGGAGTTAATTTGAATTAATCCAACTTGAATTTGATTGGCTTTTCAATTTGAAATATGCCTCTGTGAATTTTCTCAGAATTTTCGGAGTTCGTTTGGTATTTAATCTCGCTCTGTCATTCTTTTATTTGGCTTTCTAAAAAATAAGACCTCTTTTTATTTTTCTCCTTCCCTTTTTGGCCGCGCCATCCCGGCCCATCTCCACCCGGTGCCCGCTGCCTCATTCCTCCCTTGGGCAACCACCCTGGCAAGCGCTGCGTAGCGCAGAGTGCGTCGGTAACCCTTTTCCAATAGGAGTTAAGCTAAATCTCTTACCTCACCCTCCTATAAAACCCCCACACCTCCACTCCCTTTTCCCCACTCCCCCACACTCTTTTCCCATAAAACCCTAGCCCCCAAACCCCTCAAACAGCCGCCACCTCCAATTTGCTTCCCATGCAGCTTCTAAACAGCACGTACTGCCTCAGTATTTTCTCAATTCCCGTTGACTCCAACATCTTTTGGAAGTTCCGTTCGGTGAGATTATGCATAACATTTTCCTCTACCTCTCTGCAAAATTTGGTGAAGATCTAATTGTAAAATCACCAGGAAATCTCCAAATACCGACGTGCTGTTTGCACTCAGTTTTTTTGCGCATGCATCTAGATTGGAACAATGCTCTCATCACCTCAGACTTCCTTTTCAAGATCCATTCGGTGAGTTGTGGGAAATGTTGTCAAGATCACCTCCCCAGAATTTGAAGGCACTCCAATGGTCCAATCTCAAGAAAATCAAGTTTCTTCATGCTGCTATTCGCATCTAGATGTGACTGCGTGAACGGTGCAATGGTATTATCATCTCTTTCCCATTGATCCGGTAAGTCTTTCAAGAATTTATTCAGTAAATTTGAGCCTTAGGTTCCTATGAACACCTCTGTAAATTTTCACCTCGATCCTTGTAGCCCTTTGTCGGTAATCGATCTATCTCCGACGTTCTGTCCGCAGACGTCCAAAGTCAATCTGCATTACGTCTGTCTTGTCTGACCTTTTTTTATTGACTCGGTAAGAATTCTCCAAAACCCTTTGGTAGGATATTACCTCTGTGTGTCTAGTTTCTAACCCAATTGGCGGATTGTGATTTCGTTGAGTAAGCATCGCATAGCATCCAAGACCCTTCGGTCTGTCTAGAATCGATCTAAGTCATGTTTCGACCGCTTCGTGTTGCGAACATCGTCACCACCCATATAGTTAATCTCCTATCATCTTGTGGTATATTATGACATTATTTCTGCCATTATTCTTTATCTAAAACAACTCACATCATCATGTGTTCATGTCTAATAATTTTAATCATTGTTTGATCACCCAAAGAATGGTACTTCATGTTAGACTATAGTTTCATACAGTTACATGCATAATTATTATATAGTTGTTGTGTTCTATTTATAGAATTTTCTCCATAGTATTACGTACATAACACATTTTAGCCTCTGTTTGTTTTTAATATGGCTTCATTTACGTATATAGTTATTATTGCTAGATGTATATTAAATAGTGGTATGTGCATATATTCTTATATAGCATGGGCGCACATATAGTTTGATTCCTATTTATTTAATGATTGCTATATCATCATTATTAATCTCTTTTTATAATATGGTTAAGATTGGTTCATATTTTGTACATTGCATCTCATATGGTTTACATATATAGTTATGCATATATGTATATGCACACATACATAGATTATTTCATGTTTTAGATAATAGTTGCTATGAATTGGTTTAGCACATTATTTTTACTCCTTTTATACTTTAGTTAGTTGTTTAAACACAATCAAGTTGCACATGTATGACATAATTTCATGTTGCATAATCATGTAGTGGCATATAGTCATATATATGTGTACATATGTAATTAACTTAGTATTATTGATGGTTTGTATATTGGAATAATAATTTTAACTAAACTATTATTATTTAACCATGTTTCATGTTAGTTGATTGTTATATAATGTGTATGTACTAGCACACGTAGATTGTTATTTCATATGTCATACTAGCATGAAGGAATTCCATGTTAATGTGTGTTAGATAGCAATGTAATTTATATATCTTCAGATTGCCGGTGTATGTGTATATACCTATGTTAGATAATGTTACATGATATTTCAGTGCATTACGTCATAACGTACACTAGCATGCATAGCTTATTATCTTATGTTGCATGTTCATAAGGTGGTATACAGTCACATATATATGGTTAACCTTTAGGTGTCGATTAAATATATGTAGGTTGCTAATAATCATTCTTTACTAAAATATTATTATTGTTATGTGTTTACGTGCGGGTTTATTGCTACATTGTATGTGCACAATGGCATGAATAGTGTTGATGTTATATTATGATTTGCATATATATATGGTGCATGTGATGTATGTTCTAGTTGTTATTTGGCAATATAGTTTAATCACATCTTGTAATATCAATGGTTGTTATTAGGTTATAATTACCTTTTAGAATTATAGTTGCATAATCATATGTTATTCTATGCTATGCCCTTTTGAATCTCGATTTAATGTCTAGTCTATCTAGCGTGTTACATGATGTCTAATTCTATGTTGCACAGTGGTTCATATTGATTATCATGTCGCATATTATCATTTCTTGCCAACTTGCATGACAGGACCTTACTTGTCTACTAGTATGATAGGTCACGCTTGTTTTAGTAGTATGTCGGGTTTCCATGATTCGATCATATGGTTGTGCTATGATCATCATCGACCATATCCTGTTTCTAGTTGCACATCTATCTTTATCTCGCATGCGGATTAACTTTAGTCCTTTGACATGCAAGTTCTATCTTTCATGACATATCTTTTTTTCTAGAATGATCTTGATCTGGAAGATCATCATACAAGTACATGTACTCTATAATCTCACGCCCTTCTAGTTGTCCTTCGACAATCCAATCTCTGCAGCTTTGTCCTTTGACACCTATCCAACCTTGCTAGCTATATTCTTCTGGTATTTCCATTTGCTATTTAATTTGGATTTATATTTATTTGCTTTGCACTTTATTGTTGTTGCGACAAATATGAAGTAGTGACGTTGGGTAAGGACAAGTTCCTATAGAAGAAGACTAACTCGTCAACAAAGACATGTCCCCCTCTTCTTGATCATGTTGATCTTATATTTTTAAAGTCATTATATTTTATTATTTATAAACATGCATGTTGTTTTATTCACGTAGCTAGCGTGTCGATTGACACAGCTGTACCTGTTCGCTTGTCGCCCTTTTTACATGATACCTGAGTAGTTTATTTAATATTTCAAAATACAATAGATATGATGCTTAGCCATACTTAATTATCCCTAGGCTGCTTTTATCTTGCCTCCTATTTTTGGATCATTGTTATGATTATTGAAACTTGTTGAGCTCGCTGAGCAAGGGTCAGATGCCCATTGTTGTTTCCTCTCTCTCTATTCTTCCTATTCTACTCTGACTAAAACTTACCATCTAAAAGATGCGGACGACAGCTGAATCATGAATTTAAGGAGCAAATGGTTGTTCTTCATGAGATGAAGAAGCCATTTGTTGTCCGTATCAAATAAGGCCGAAGTTATGATTTTGAGAAGTGTGAAAACGGTGCAACCACATGCTATATGGGCATTGGCTTGGTTAAGTAGGTTAGTCGAGTCTTGGTGTCGACATCGCCATACTGCAGAAGGGTGGACGTAACTATGAGGACCTCGGCATAGATGGGAGGCCGGAGGGTAGGGACATACTCTCAACTCCGTGTCAGGTCCGGTGGGCATGTTGCATCAGGAGGAGTTTAGGCTCGATGGGTGTGTACTCTACCAGTGGCCTGTACTCTATCAATGGTCACTGGTGCGCAACAAGGCGAGATTATGTCATGTGGGTAAAGTGTACAACATCTGTAGAGTGTCAAACTAATTGATTAGCCATATCCACGGTCACGGATGACACATGACTCATTACTAGATGATGATAGAAGGAAGGGTATTTTAGCAAGAAGGAAGGAATAGGAGTGCAAAAGGAAACACTTAGCTACATCACTCACTAAGAAGGCACAAAGGACAAGGTTCAAAACATCCGAGAGGCATCTTGCATAGGAAAGCAAGATGAGGTGAGATTTATAAACATTTTGCAACCAAATGAATTAGGGGAGAAGAAAAGTCAGATCTAAGACTGAAGGGGATAAGTAATAAAATGAGCCGTACTTATACTCGTTGAACTCATTTTTAGTTTTATAACTAATTTTGACAACATCAGATCCTTAACTAACGACCACCTGCAAGGTTTACCTACAGTCAGCTCGGCTCTGATACCAAGCTGTCACGGACCCGGGAATTACATATGATTAGGGGAACGAATGGTCGCCAAGGGTCGAGGGACCAGTCGACCTAGTGGCACGGTACCTGCGCCGTACTCACCGAGGTGGAGTGATCCGACACCCGACCAACGCAAGCCGGCCGGAAGCGACTAAACTTTCCAGAACCACATACAATTCCCTGATCCGGTGAAGGTTTAGAGTCGTTCCCGAATTCTACCACGCAAAGCAAGATCAGAGGAGCCCGGCGATTCCACCCACACCCTAACCTAGCTTAAGGGCTAGTGGGTCGCTCGAGAGCCCGGTAGAATGCACCCACACCCTGCCTGGCCGGCACTGCATCTCAGCCAGCGGGTCGCTCAACCGATACCGGCTCGACGTAGTACAAAAGAGAACAACTTTAACCCTTCATGGCCTACCCATATACTTCATATCATTCACGCATTGCATATGGGCAGCCTCGATAACAACTTGTATATCACAGTAAAGCACTAAAGAGAGGGATTACCAGATAATTATAACACGTCCCATACTCGGGGCAGTACTTATCTTACATACAACTGGACCCAAGGTCGATAAACATCAAAAGAGCCACAATGGCAGCAGCGGAAACACAAACTAAAACGCCCGAGATGGTGGGAAACCACCTCAAACAGCCCACAACAATCCCAAGGAAGTCGAAGCTGAAAGTGGTAAACCTAAGCAGCAAAATGTCAACTCCAGGGATGCTCCACAAACCTGCCTAGGATAAACCTAGGTGAGTACAACCACCGTACTTGCAAGACATTGCTCATCAATTAATTAAAACATGGTATTAATCCTGTCGGATAAGTGATGAAGATTCACTACTCTTATCAAGTTCCAGTTGCACACAAGAGATAAGATGAAACTCAGCTACATCATTTTAATTTCAGATTCAATGGACATTAGCAACAAACTAATTGTTGGATCGATGGCTTCCCGACAGAGGGGGGGGTGAATGTCGGATACAAATTTTTCTTCAAATTTAAATACAGATAGCAATTGAGATACTACTGTAAATGACAAAGAGGATGCAGCGGAAAAACCCTAGAAAGTCATTGACGACGTGGAGCTCGTCGTTAGCTTTAAAACGAGTATAAGATCACTTAAAACGGAGTCCGGATGCAAAAGTTATGGGCGAAACAGTGAAGCACTCCTGCCTGAAAAAAGGAAACTCGGAGGCTCCGAGTTTTTGAACTCGGAGACTCCGACTTTTCACAGAGACTCCAATTTTGACAAAGAGGGGGGACAGAGATGAATCCCGGAGGCTCCGAGATTGAAACTCGGAGACTCCGACTTTCCCAGAGACTCTGACTTTCCCAGAGGATGAGGACAGAAGTGGAACTCGGAGGCTCCGAGATTGAAACTCGGAGACTCCGACTTTTGCCTAGAAAGGTGAAAAACAGATTTCGTGAAATCAAAGAACTATGAGAAATCAAAAGCCGTCCAACCAAACAGGATGAAACTTTGTGGATGAGTTTAGGGATGCCTTGTGACTATGCATCAAGTGTTTATCCTCATAGAAAAGTCTCAAGGCATGACTTTTATCATGATCTTCCTAGAACACCTCAAAAGTTGGACGAAAACGAAGTCTTTGATTTCTTGTTGCTCGTGAGGATTCTTGATATGAAATCAATAGAGTAACCTCTCACATGTCACAGCAACCTAATCCATCCCTCCAATCACGAAACAAACCTCCGATCGTATCAAATGCAAAACCCCAATTTCTTTCTTCTCCCTCAAGCAACCTCAAGAACTCAAAAACGTGAAGAACAAGATTGATTCTTGGGTAAGCTTAGATAGACTCACTTTGGAAGTAATCTATCCTTCTTTAACTTGACAAAACAAGAATCAATTCATGAGGGAAGAAGGAGAACGAAAATCCAAAGAGCAAAAAGAGAAAAACCTCACAATCACAAAGGGAGACACATGGCTTTTCTTGGATATCTCTTTGTATTGATTTTCATGGATTTTCTAGTGTTTTTACATGCCTCTCATCTTAGGCAAAGCACTCTCTTAGTGCAGCTCACAAAATCTAATCCAAGTGCTCCAGGGTTAAGAAAACCCTCATCATCTATTTATAGTGGGGAGGGATAACCCCCTCTTCCACTCTTGGGCCTCATGCCCTAATGGGCCTAACTACCTAGCACGCATCACAAAGCGTCTAAATAGCTTAGCCACCTCTCGATTTTCCTTCCACCCTAAGCTACCAATCCTAAACCGCTTCCGGCCACCGCCGCAGTTTCTTGGTTGAGCTTCGGTGGTTTCTGCGTTTTTACCAAAACGCCCTCGCACTGACTTGGTTCTCACGTCTCGTCTCCACCCACTTTCTTGTCGTCGCGTACATGCTTTTAAGCCGCACGATGTCGTCGCCACCTCCTTGACCGCATCTCAGCCCTCCAAGCTATCATGCCGGTCCATATGGCCGAACCATCGCCGCACCCAACTCGCACCTGCACACAATAGACCAAGCAAAGCGTCGCGAGCACAAGTTTTCCACTTGACCCATGTCAGCCGAGAAAAATCTTTCATCCACTCAATTTTTCCTTGAGACAAATTGAGAAACTCAATCAAACAATTACATTGCAAATAATTCAAACCACAAATTCATGCAACCAGACATTCAACTCCTCATAAGATGGCAAGATATTCATCACAACTATTGTCAAAGTCAACACATGACTCACACTAATAACAACAGGAAAACATCTTAACCAGGGTATAACAATGGGGTAACATCTACGCATAGATCAGAATAACCACAGGGAAATAATAGCAAACTTACAAGCACACACACACGAACACAGTAATATGAATGTCACCATTTCCAATTCATCCGGGGGCAGCCCACACCCCAATTAAATCACATGTCCATCACAATAACAAATTCAATCAATCTCTCGGATCGTTACCGGCAATCGATCACCCTGAGTGTAAAGAGTGTCTTATCCCTTGGAGGTTGCAAGGCTCCAAGGGTCTTAGACTTACCTCAACTACACCCCAGCCTCGATGTCGCTAACGTCCACCCGTGACAAGGGGAGTAATCACGATGGAGTCACCTCAGAGTTGGTATCGCGACAAAACTCTCCTTACACCTGGTCGCAACATGCATCCAAATGATACCAACTTTATCCATCGTATACTTTCCCTTCGGCTCTCACATCTCACCTTAACAAGTTCAAGTTGATAGGGCAAGGGTTTAATTCTCGGCCGTAGCTGCTTCATAGCAATAAGACCTACGCATACTAGTGTGGTAACTAGCACCAATCGAGCAAACATTCACACAAGCACCAAGTCAACTTAATTAATTAATCCAAACAGAGATTAACACGCAATGTAATGATTAATCAACAAGCAATGGAGCTTGCCTAGGAGCCGGGTGACGATGTATAACGTATCCACTAGCGTTTGTGAGGAAATCTGAAGTAGCCAAACTTCAATAAGAAGCAAATAACCTCTAGAAAGGAAAAGAGACAAGTCTAAGGAACTATTGCGAACATTACAAAAATACATGCAATGCAACTACGGTGGATTAAAACGAAGGTATACAATTACATAGGCGGGTTAATATTCATTCCAGATTTTGGGGTTAGTTTTAGTGGTGTTATAACTTTAACAATGGATGAACCTAGAATATGGGTGCATGCATGGGATACGATATGCAACTAAGGAGAAAGGTTTTAAATCTATAATTAGGGTTAGGGCTCAGTTGATCGATTTGTTGTTGTAGGTGAGAATATGGGGTCATGATTATATTTGAGCCGTTAGGCGAATTGTGACACTAACTATTTTAAATTTGACTTTTAAGCTAGATTCTCTAGGTTCATATTTTTGGAGGTCGTATGCATTTTCCACGAGTTCTACAATTTAATCAAATTCATCATTTCCTGTCTTCTTCTTGGTAAAGAATATCAGATTGGGTATCTTTGTATGGATTTAAAAACATTCCTACTGAGAATGACTTGTAGAGTCAAGTTGAGATACCTTTTTCTTTTCCTTATTTATTTTCCTTAGTATTGCAATGTGGATTCAATCTGCCGTAGCGGGGGAGCCAATTATAATAGTGTACTAATTATGCTAACCCATGACTAATTATATTACCGTTAAGTAGCTCACTTGTATTGGTCAAGCTTAACTGCCACTAAATGGACTCAGCATACTACAGCTAGAATGGGTTAACTCCTAACTATCGACATTTTAAGAAGGGTCTAATAGGTAGGACTACAACTCATGGCTATTAGGATCGTTAGTCTATGTTAATGGAGCGTAACTAGGATAATTTCCTTTATTGACCAGTTGAGTCATTAGAGTATTGGCTTGATTTCTACTTATCAGGACTACTACCTAGCGTTAGTATACTTAACCATTTTGTTTCAGTCAAATTCCCGGGAGATGGATTAGGGGTTCAATAATTAGTGCATTTAGTTAGCTTTCCAGAGGTCTGAGCAGGGATCATGACGTACAGATATCAGCTAGGACATCAGATTGTTTAAACGTACATCTGGATGGGATTAACAGATGGGATAAGATGTGGCTGGATTAGACTCAACATCTACTGGAAAATTAGTGCTCTTAGCAACTCAGTCCTAGCTGTTGAGGAGATGCTAAGGTGATTAGCCTTTTCCGTTAAAATTTGCAACAACGGAATACAGGGAATCGTAGGATGAGTACATTAATTGTAGTTTCAAAATTGTCTTAACTGGATCCATCGGCTCTCAATCCACCTGCTCATGGTTAGCTACTCCTTAATCCATCCTTAGAGTAATCATATTTGGATCAGTGGCATTATTCCACAGTAGTTGTTAAGGTAATGACCGATTAGCCGTTTGAGAATCAATAACCGTTTGCCAGTTCATTAATTGCAGCTGTTAAACATGTCTTAACCGAATGCATCACAGGAAATAACAAGAAATGGGGTGGAGCGGGTGCTCACCCCCGGCGGCGACGAACGCGAGCTAGTAGCTCGATCTTGGGGAGCTTCACGGGAGGATGGATGAAGGGGGGGTTGCCGACCAGTCGCCGGAGTTGAGGGCGGAGCCGGCGGGGAACTCGGTTGGGGTGGCGGCGGACAGACGAGCGGAGTGGCGCAGATGAGAGGCCGGCGGTGCTGGTAGCAGAGGCGGCGGGCCGGGGAGCCAGAGGTGCGGTGTGGAGCAGAGCCCGGGGCGGCGGCGCGCAGGGGCTCGGAGAGGAGGATGAGCAGCGCGGCCCTGGGGCAGCCGGGGCATGCTCGGGTGGCTCACCGGGGAGGAGCACCGTGGGCGGAGCTCGGCCAGAGCCACGAAGTGGAGGGCGAGCAGGGGGACGGCTCGCCGACTGCTGGAAGGCGGGGAGCTCCAAGGGAGGCCGGCGAGGAGCTGGGAGCGACTGGTGGCGCGCGGGGAGAAGCGGCAGAGGTGGCACAAGCTGAGGTGGGCGTGGAGCCTGCTCCTGAGAACACCGAGAAGCCCATGCATGTGGAAGATTCTTGGATGGATCGAATGCTCAGAAGGTGATGAATTTAGTGGCATAGCATGCATGGCTGGATTCCTTGGTTTTGGATGGGATCTAAAGAGAGAAGGTGACTGGTTTTGTTGGTGCTTGGGAAGAAGAAAGGGGAATGCCTGTGCTGTGCGTGGGGAAGAGAAGAGGACTGCGTGCGGGTGGTGAGGGAAATAAGAAAAGAAATGGGGAGAGGAGGGAAAAAGGAGGTGGCGCCAGAGGGGGTTGCTACATGGAAGAAGGGGGCTGCCAGGTGCAAGAATTGGTCTACCGGCGGGTGAAGAAAAGTAAGAAAAATATCTTCCAGGTAGGTCCCACGGCAGGTAAGGTCTTTTCCTTATTTTGTTTCTATTATGGTCTCGTTTCTTTACTAATTTAATTTGTTTCCATTTCGTTTAGGGCTAACGGGGGACAAAAGAAGGTTTTCAGAAAAATATTCGTTAGGGTGTGTGTATATATATGTATACATGCAGATCCGCTCCAGCTTCCTGGAACATTTCTACAAATCTTCCTCGGGGTGTTTAGAGCCGGAGATAGTAACTTAAGCTATATTCTGCGTGAGATTGTTTTTGCAAATTGTATCTAAGCCGTGTTCATGTCGTGTCTTCTAGGGTTTTTTGAGTTAAGCCAATTCAACCAGTCTAAATGCATGCGTGTAAATGGAAGGAATTGTTTTCGTTCGCAATAATTTATACTGACCTCGTATTTGAGAATAGGGTCACTACATAGGATGACGAAGACTATGAGGTATCTTTTACGTCAGCGCTGAAATTTAGGTCACGTGGCCTCCGTCGACTGTCTGTGGTTGAGATGGAGACATCTACGCTTTATTTTTCCCACTGTGTTTTTGAATGGTAAGGGGCATAAATCTGAGTTACTTTATTTAGTCCTATCGCTGCTATAACTCAATTGTTTATGTTTGTAAAATATTTCGTGATGTGTGCAATGGTATCAATTCACCTATATTTATCAGCTTGATCCTAGACTGATGAGGAGATATATTGGGAGGGTCTGAAAGTTAAGTCCGGTTCCTATTATAGTTTATTTTTCTGTTGTTTGTTCTAAATTTGATCTATTTGTTCTATTGTATTATATGTGTGCTGATTGTGTGATGTTTGCTGGATGATCTGAGTGTTATATCCGTATTCCTCACAAAGTAATACTTGTTGAAGTTACGAAGAAAATAGGAGGAGGAGAGCCAAATCATGAGTCATGGTACGATGAGGGGAAATATTGGTGCACGGCCAGGACTCTCGTTGCTACATCAGAGCCAAAGACATCTGGTAAATTAGAGGAAGCTATTGGGATGTTGGCAAGTGCAAGAAAAGTAGCTGAAGAGGAGGCAGCTCACGCTCTGTTGTAGTTGCTTAACAAGGTTTATATATTTGAGATCGATGACATGAACTTCACTGCACACACAAATAATGAACATCACAAGGAGAGGTTGGAACAAGATATTTGTGTAGCTAGACGTATGCTCGATTTTGAGATCAAGAAGGTGAAAAATTTGTAGAAGGATGGACAAAGTTGCTTGATGATCTCAACTTTGTACAGGAAGTCTACGATGAAGTCTGTGGAAACATCCTAGGTAATCTTCCTGTAGTACATTGCTGGTTCAGAAACAGAGTTTATTCATGATGTATATTGCCTAATGGATTGGAGTGAAGGGAAATTTTACGAAGATATCAGTAATTTGCAAGATACCATGAAGCCAGCAAACCAGTAGGTAATATGTAAATGCATTTGTTGTTGTAGGTTTGCAGTATCCAAGTATGGTTGGCAGCGTGAGTTGAGAAGGGAGTATCTTTTGGTTTCTGGTTTTTAGCATGGACGCAGGTTGTTGGTTTAGAAAGCAATTGTGTAGTATGTGGAAGTGTAAAAGGGGCAGCTCAGGGAGGCGATGTGTTTTGGTTCGTACGTGATAGCATGTGTGGATTTTGCTGGTCTATCAAACAATTATCCACCGTGTACATATGTGAACATGTTGTTCTGTATGTAACGATGTATATAGTTTGTTAAATCTGGCCTGATGGTATGATGGATCTAATGTTAATAAAAATTTCCTGTCCTCGGGGGTTGTCTTTTAGTGTGAGAGTAGTATTAGGTCTATAGAAGGGACATGTAATTCGAAATAATGTTGGCGGTTCGTGCTTGCATTTAATTTCTAGAACAAAGTAATACGTTTCGGTGAAGCTGTAGCCACGCAATGTATGATGTTTTGCCCAGAACCAAGGAAATTTTCTGTGTTGTTTGGATCTATACATGCTGCAAAGACTATGCCATTGATATCACTCTAATTTCCTTTTGTTGTTTATAAGCGGGTTGCTCAGCGGCAAGTTGCTGAAGTGGCTAAACCTAACACGCGAGCACTCGGACACAGGAAGAATTGGTGCCGCGTAAGATTGCGACGTTTTCTATTTTCTCTTCTCTTATTTATAGCCTATTACATGCTAACAAACTTGGAAACAAACCGAGCGTATAAACCGCGCCATCCCACGATTTACTCGATCCTTTCCATACTCTAACAAACTTAACTAATCTAGCTAACTTGCCGGTCAAGTCATGAACAGACTCACGTTTCCTGACCGGACTCTACAACCGAGCAGCAGGGTTCCAGGCTCAACACACCCCCTAAGCATGCTGCTCGGAGCTCACTTCAACGACGCCGAGTTTCTGCCTCATCTCAATGAACTTGACTCGACCCAGCGCCTTGGTGAGGATGTCGGCAAGCTGTCCGTCTGTACCGATGTGGTCGACTTCCACCTTGCCGTCTTCAATGCATTCACGGATGAAATGAAACCGAGTGTCGATGTGCTTACTTCGGTCGTGATGCACTGGATTCCGACTGAGTGCGATCGCCGACTTGTTGTCAACACGCAGTTTCACTGTCGTTGGTGCGCTGCCGACTAGCTCCCCGAGTAGCCGACTGAGCCAGACACCTTGGCAAGCCACTGAGGCCGCAGCAATGTACTCGGCCTCGCAGGATGAGAGTGCGACTACCTTCTGCTTCTGCGATGTCCACGTGATGATGCTAGAGTTGAGGAAGAATGCGACTCCAGTCGTGCTCTTGCGGTCATCGACATCGCCAGCGAGGTCGCTATCGCTGAAACCCTGCAATACAGGTTCCTTCAAGTCGCCTCTCTTGTAGCAGCAACCATACGCAGTGGTGCCGCTGATGTAGCGCAAAATCTGCTTCACACCGCTGCCCAGTGTGCCGTAGTTGGTGACTCCATGTGCCGACTCGCGATCCCGACTGCATACGTGATGTCGGGTCTGGTGTTGCAGAGATAACGGAGGCTCCCGACTACACTCCGATACCGAGTTGCGTCCACAGGTTCGCCGGAGGCCGACTTGCTTAGCTTCAGCCTATTCTCCATAGGAGTGTGAGTGGGGTTGCAATTCTTCATGCCCCGCCGCCTCGAGGATCTTCACGGCGTACGCACTTTGACAGAGCGTGATCGTGTCGTTCTTCCGCGCCACCTCGATCCCCAGATAGTAGCTCAAGAGCCCGAGATCGCTCACGTCGAAGAGGCGATGCATCTGGTCCTTGAACTCGTTGATCTCGTCGTGGCTGGTGCCAGTGATGATCAAATCGTCGACGTAGACGCCCACCACGAGGATTCCGTTGCTGTTGCTTCTGCGGTACACGGCGTGCTCAAGTGGACTGTGCGTGAAGCCGAGTGACACGAGAGATGTGTCGAGTTTGGCGTACCACGCGCGAGGTGCCTGACGCAAGCCCGTACAACGCCTTGCGTAGTCGGAGCACCTTGTCTTCGTTGTCGAGTTCGACGAAGCCAGGTGGCTGGTGCACGTAGACTTCCTCCGCGAGGTCACCGTTGAGGAACGCCGACTTGACGTCCATGTGGTGCACCTGCCAGCCTTTTCATCGAAGTCCACCCCCTGTCGCTGAGCATATCCCTTAGCAACTAAGCGAGCTTTATGCTTCACAACGTTACTTGAGGGATCCTTCTTGACCTTGAACACCCACTGAGCCCTATAGCTCGGTGCCCAGTTGGGAGCGCCGCCAACTCCATGTCTTGTTACCGTGGATTGATGCGAGTTCGGTGTCCATCGCCGACTTCCAGCAGGCTTCATCCAGCGCGTCTTGCACACTTGCGGGCTCCTCAGCTGCGACGAGGCACAAGCCGACTTGTTCAGCACACAAGTCGACTTCCTCCTTCCCCTCGTCGAGTTGTGTGAGGATGTCCGACAAGGTGCGGTAGCGACGTGGCGTGTGGTCGAGGTCGTGCCGAGCAAAGTCGGAACTCGGCGACTCGGTACTCGGCGATACTCGGCCAGCAGAGTCGGCCGTTGGTGACTCGGAGTCGGAGGTCGGGGCCGACTTCTCGGAAGCGGAACATCCTAGAGTCGACTTCGCGGGAGTCGGCGTGTCGTGGTACTCGACCACCAGCTTCTCGTCCAAGAATGGTGCGGTGCCGTGTGCACCCGTCGACCAGTTCCACCTTCGTTGTTCTTCGAACGTGACGTCACGTGTCACGTGAAGCTTCTTCGTAGCCGGATCGTATACCCAATAGGCTTTGGCTCCTTCCTCGTAGCCGACGAAGATCATTGGCGTCGGTCGATCTGCGAGTTTGTCGATGCCGGGGCCGAGTCGCTTGACGTGAGCAACACAGCCGAACGTGCGAAGATGGTGCACCACAGGCTTACGCTTGTGCCATGCCTCGTAAGGTGTTTTGCCGTTGACACTTCGAGTCGGTGCATGGTTGAGCAGGTACACCACCGTCTTCACAGCTTCCCCCCAGAACTCGGACGGCACTGCCATGCTTTTCAGCAGACAACGTGCCATCTCGACCACCATTTGGTTGCGTCGTTCCACCACACCGTTTTGCTGTGGTGTGTAGGGCGCGGTGGTCTGGTGCTTGATGCCTTCGTCCTCGCAGAAGTGTTGGAACTCACCCGAGTTGAACTCGCCACCGCGGTCTGATCGGAATGCCAGAAGTCGGCACTCAGACTCGGCCTCGGCGAGTGCCTTGATCTTCTTGAAGCGTCGGAACGCCTCATCTTTCGACTTGATCACCTCGAGCCACATGTATCTGCTGTAGTCATCGACGATGAGGAGGAAATAGCGATTACCTCCTGCCGTCGTAGGTGTGATTGGTCCACACAAGTCGCTATGGACCAGCTCGAGGGCACGTTCCGCGCGGTACGTCGATGCTTGCGGGAACGGGAGTCGGTGCTGCTTGCCGAGTGCACAGCCGTCGCAGAACTTTGTGACTCGGTCGATGAATGGTACTCCTTTAGCCATGCCGAGTCGTCCGAGGTTGTGCAGCGCACGAAAGTTCAGATGACCGTCAGCGTGCATGCCACAGCCATGCTACGTCATCCGACTCGGCCAGCATGCACACCGGCCTCGCTAGAGTGAGGGGCAGTACGTACAGTCGGCCGTGGTTCCTCCTGACACGTGCGAGTAGTCAGCCAGCTGGGTCACGAAGTCGGAGCCAACCGTGACGAATATGGGTGTTGCAACCCAACTCGTCCATCTGCCCGATACTGATGATGTTGCTCCGAAGTCGGGGAATGTAATATACCTCTGAGACTTGCAGGTGTTCGCCGTTTCTGCACTCGAAGAGGATGGTCCCCTTGCCCTCGATCTGGACCTCCGTGGCGTCCCCGAGTTTCACGGAGCCCGTGACACTGGTGTCCAACTCGGAGAAGATCTCGCGTCGCCCGGACATATGGTTACTCGCCCCCCGTGTCCAGGTACCACGAGGTGTCGCAGTGATCACCGTCCTTGGCAACTCGAGCTTGCGAACGTTCCTCGTTGAGCAGTACATGTTGAGCTGGTCGCTCAGTCAAGTCGGCGAGCGTGCACGTCGTGGCGAGAAGGAGCGCTGATTCGTCGTCGTCTCCCTTCGCCAGGTCAGCTCGCTCCTTCCATTCACGTCGCGGCGCCTTGTAGTTCCTGGAGAAGTGACCGTATTTGTTACAATTGTAACACTTGACCTGCGACATGTCACGTTCCCCACCGGATCTGCCTTCTCGTGTACCGCCGACTTGATCACCACCTTCCCGTGCGCCGCGGCTGTCATTGCCGCGTCTATGGTTTGGTGTCTTGCCGAGTTGACAACTCGGACTGCCGTTGGAATCTTGCCCCTCGGCACGCTCCTTCCGTCGAGCGTTCCACTGCTCCTCCGTGAGCAGTAGTCGGCTACCGTTGCTGACTTGGGTGTCGTCGGGAAGTAGCGTTCTTCGGCAGAACGCAACCGCCCCATCAATTCATCGACTGTCATGTCGTTCAGATCAAGCAAAGTCTCGATGGACAGTGCGATCTGATTGTATCGTGGAGGAAGAACTCGGAGGATTTTCCTCACGACGTTCACGTCCTCAACGTTATCGCCGAGTGAGCGGAGGTTGTTGACGATGTTCGTGATGCGCATCCCGAATGCATCCAGTGTCTTGCCGTCGCGGAACGTGAGGTGCTCGAACTCGGTGCGTAGTCGTTGCGCCGTTGACTCACGCACATGAGCAACACCCATGCGCATGACCTTCACCGTGTCCCACGCCTCCTGAGCCGACTTCTTCACTGCAAGCGTGCCGATCATCTCGTTTGGCACGGCCCGCAGGATTGCAGCGAGCGCCGACTTGTCGTCGCGCACGCTCACAGCGTTGCCTTCCACCGCATCCCACAAGCCCTGGGACTCCATGGTGATTTGCATCACCAGAGCCCACTCGATGTAGTTCGTCGCGGTGAGAGTTGGGTAGACGGCGCTGCCGCTTGGGATGTAGCGCTCCTGCACCACACGTTCGTGGATGACGACTTCGTTGCCACCCCTTCGTCCTCGACTACGCCCATGGCTTACTGTTCGTGTCCGCGGAGGCGTCCTGGACGTCCCATCAGCGCCGCGGTCCATGATCCCAGAGACGTCGACAGGCTCTGATACCAATTGTAGTGGCTAAACCTAACACGCGAGCACTCGGACACAGGAAGAATTGGTGCCGCATAAGATTGCGACGTTTTCTGTTTTCTCTTCTCTTATTTATAGCCTATTACATGCTAACAAACTTGGAAACAAACCGAGCGTATAACCGCGCCATCCCACGATTTACTCGATCCTTTCCATACTCTAACAAACTTAACTAATCTAGCTAACTTGCCGGTCAAGTCATGAACAGACTCACGTTTCCTGACCGGACTCTACAACCCGAGCAGCAGGGTTCCAGGCTCAACAGTTGCTGCCATGCTTATTGGAATCACACATACACAAATAAGGGCAAACATTGTACCGAACCATGAGCAGATGAAATTGGAATATATATAATATAGCAGTCGAACATTTAGTACAGATTCATCAACCAATCCTTTGTCTATTAGACCTGCTTACATTAATTTGTACATGAAGGAAGAAGGCACTAATTGGTCTGGAAGCAAGGTTGATGCAGAAAACAGAAAAGGGAGCATTTGTTTACAGATGCTTATATGCTGGATCCAAAACACTTTCATGGAGTACTGGTGCCGGCGGCATGCGTGCACCATACGGGGGCCTCACAATGCTTGTGAAAGCAGCAGCAAAATAAACATATCAGCCTGACAAAGAGCAGGAATTGTGTAGAAGGGCATATTCTATTACATGGCTTTCGATGAGCTCACACTGCACTTACACCGGTTGTGTTAGGTAAGGCAAGATCATCACACCCTGGCCTGAACATCGTGGAGCAGTTAGAGGCATTAATACTAGTATAGAATCGTCCATCTGTGGCACCTTATCTAGGTCAGTTAGGATGAAGTGTCACAAAGAATGGATATTCGAGATGGTCACGACAGCTTAACTGCCTCGGATACGGAATACGAGAGCAACCGTCTCGGATAATGAAGTCATTCGTCCACCGCAAAACGCCTCGGATAAGGGCCATATCCGAGGTGCTTATATATTTGGAACCGCCTCCATTTTGGACGACCATATCGTAGGTGATTGCTAATATATAACCACCTCCCTCTAAGCTATATCTAAGGCAGTTAAGTGGATCTAACCACCACCAATGTTGTACACGATACTAAATGTGCTGCGTGAGCAAATAGACCAAGCAAAATCGGTCTTAATTGTGGCGAATTGCTAGCGATTTTTTGAGCGATTTGGTGGCGATTTTTGAGTGGAGAAGCTAGATTTGGAAAAGTGGTTGGAGAAATTAATTCCTTGTTGATTGGCAAGGGTTAATGTGTTTTACAAGCATTTTATCCAATAATTTGATGATTTTTATTTCTTATTTGGACACTGAAAATATTGATTTATATGGTTATAATTAGATGCATGGAGATGGTTGATGCACCGTAAATTTCAATGCTTTGTATTTAGAGATTATTTATAAAGGTTTGTATAATTTTTAAGAGAGTTTGTGGCCAAAAAGGTAAAAAAATGATGCCTTTATATTTGCAGATTAATTTATAAATGCAAACATGCTACTTTGGTTCGTTTTAGTTTAGTAATTGAAGAGAATCAATGCATATAGGTTAGTTATATTTCTTAGTTAGTTAGGTTAGTGAAATTTTTTTAATTGGTTAGGTTAGTAATTGAAGAAATGTTAAACTCATGTCACGTAGTCGATGCACTTTATATTTGTAACATTAATTTGAACTTTTTATATGCACGGCGTAGATCACTACTGCAGATAGACCCTCTCCTGAACCCCCTCCACTGACGGGCATAAAAAGGTCCGTCGCTGGAGGGGAACTCCACCGACGGACGGAAAATAGCCCGTCAGCAGAGAACGCAGCAAAGCAGAAGGTGAGGAGAACCACTGACGGGCGCCAAAATAGCCCGTCAGTGGAGATGAACATGAGGAGGGATAGATGACGCGTCATTTTCACTGACGGGCCCTTGTTAAGCGCCCGTCAGTGGAGATGACAACTCCACTGACGGGCTCCGATGTAGCCCGTCAGTGAAAAGGTGAACATATGACGTGCCATATCACTGACGGGCCCTTAAATGCTGCCCGTCAGTGGAGATGTTGTCTTCACTGACGGTTATCTTTCGCGTCCGTCAGCGGTATTTGGTGCATACGTTGCTTATGAATCACTGACGGTGCCCTTTTAAGAGCCCGTCAGTGGTGCTCCTCACTATAAAACCAGAGCTCGCCCTTGCTGCTGGCCAGTGCTCGCGCGCCAACCGGCCAGCAGCAAGCGCCGCCGTCCCCCCAGCTGCTGCCGCCGCCCCCCTTCCCCCCCCAACTCACAACCACTTCTCCCCTCTCCCCAACCCTCATCCCTAAGCTCTAGAGGGACTAGATCTAGATCTAGATCTAGATCTAGATCTTTTTGCTCCTCCTCTCACTCTCTCCCTCCTCCTCATCCTCTCACTCTCTCCCTCCTCCTCATCCTCTCACTCTCTCCCTCCCTCCTCCTCATCCATATTAATTCTTCACCCATTTCTAGCTCTCTCTCATTTTCTCCCTCCTCCTCTCACTCCCACTCTCTCCATTATCATTTATCACCGAAAAGATCGCTAGCGCTCGGTAATAATGCTCGCTAGTGTTCTTTTCATTTCGTATATGTATTTGATGTGATTTTCGGTTATCGAACTGATTAGTTTCGTGTCGTAGGTATTGATCGATGGATCGCAGTTGGATGTACGACAACCGGGCGACAGAGAGTTGGGCTATGGCTTTGAATGAGTTTCTTGATGTCGCCGAACGAGATATGAGGACAAAAGGTGGTACGAAGATTTGCTGTCCATGTCGCGATTGCAAAAATTTGGTAATGTTCGATACGAGAGGGAGGGTGACGGTACACCTGGCGCTTAAGGGTTTCATGTCAGGCTATACACGTTGGACATGTCACGGCGAGGAGGAAGATCAGGTGTTACAGCAAGATGCCAAACACGGAGATGACGAAGAAGACAAGGGGAGTATCGAACCTGACGCCGAAGGAGAAACGGGAAACAATTTGGCCGATATGGTGCAGGACGTTCACATGGTGGAGCAGGTGGTGATAGATCCCGAGGATGAAAGAGAGGCTGCTAAGTTCACGAGACTAGTTGAAGACTCACAAACCCCGTTGTATACCGGTTCCGATCCAGAGCACACGCATCTGTCGGTCACGCTGGAACTTCTAAGGATCAAGGCAGCCCATAATTGTCCGAACGAAGGCTTCGGCGAGACACTGGCTTATCTTGTAAAAGTTTTCTCAAAAATAACTTGTTGCCTACTAGCACCGATGAAGCCAAGAAGGTTGTCTGCCCTCTTGGATTGGACGTGCAGAGGTTCCACGCGTGCCCGAATGACTGCTTCATTTACCGCACGGAGCACGAGAAGCTGTACAAGTGTCCTACGTGCAACACATCCAGATTCAAGCGGGGTAAAAACCAAGCCGATGATGAGGACCCAGTGACGAGTGGCGCTCCCGCAAAGGTTGTTTGGTATCTTCCAGTCCTTCCCCATTTGAAGCGTTTATTCGCTAACAAGAAGGAGGCAAAGCTGATACGTTGGCACGCCGAGGGGCGAAAAAGTGATGATGGCGTGATGAGGCACCCTGCCGATGCTTCGCAGTGGCAGGCAATCGACGCCCAATACGATGATTTCAGAAAAGATCCGAGGAACATCAGGTTCGGTATGAGTACGGATGGAATCAACCCGTTCGGCAACATGAGCAGCAGACACAGCACATGGCCCGTGGTTCTATGGATGTACAACCTTCCTCCGTGGCTCTGCATGAAGCGAAAGTACATACACCTCTCTATTCTCATTCAAGGGCTGAAGCAACCTAAGAACGATCTGAACGTGTACCATCAGTTGTTGTTCGAAGAACTCGCTACACTATGGGAACCAGGGGCCCAGGTCTGGGACGCTTTCCAAGAAGAATATTTCAATCTGAAAGCGCTGCTATTCACGACGGTCCAAGACTATCCCGCATACGGATATCAATCCTGCCAGTGTGTTCACGGATACAAAGGATGTGTTAAGTGTTTGGAGTTTACAACAAGTCTACACTTAAAGGGCTCTAAAAAAATCATTTTCATGGGCCACCGAAGGTGGCTGAAACAGAACGACCCATGGAGGCAAGAGAAGGAGTTGTTTGATAATACTGTTGAGATCCGTTCGGCGCCCCGGGAGAAGACAGGGGTAGAAATCTGTGACATCGTGAACACAATGCCCCCCGTTACGCCGGGTAAGACACAACTGCCTGTTCCCATGCAGGACGGCGTCTGGAAAAGGAAATCCGTGTTTTGGGATTTACCTTACTGGAGATTCCTAAGCACACGTCACAGCATAGATGTCATGCATGTTGAAAAAAATGTGTGCGACAACCTGCTCGGTATCCTGCTAAACATGTTAGACAAGACAAAAGATGGACCAAAGGCACGAGCTGACATGGAATACTTGGGTATAAGAAAGAAGCTGTGGGCAACCAAGCAAACGACCAAGTTGGGCACGGGTGCAATCAGAATCAACACGGACTGTCCCGCTGCTTGTTACACCCTGAGCAAAAAGAGATCGTTAGTTTCTTGGAGTGCCTCCAATGTGTCAAAGTTTCTTCCGGTTACTCAGCAAACATCGGGAGATTAGTTGACATGAAGACTCGCCGACTAATTGGTATGAAGTCTCATGATTGTCATGTGATGATCACGTAGATACTTCCTGTTGCAATCAGAGGTCTCATGGAGCCGGGGGTCCGCAAGACAATCTTGAATCTCTATAACTTTTTCAACACGATATCACAGAAGTCGATCTCGGTTACGCGTTGCCATAAACTGCAGGAGGAGATCATTGTCGTACTATGCGAACTTGAGATGTACTTCCCTCCAGCATTCTTCGATATCATGGTACATCTCATGATCCATATCGTCCCGGAGATACTGGACCTAGGTCCCGTTTTCCTACACAACATGTACCCCTTGGAAAGGTACAATGGGATTGTGAAGTGCTACGTTCGTAACAGGTCACAACTGGAAGGTAGCATCATCCAAGGCTATGTTGCCGAAGAGTGTGTCGAGTTCTACACGGATTACTTGGCTGATCAAAAGTCTATCGGTGTTCCTGTTTCACGCCACATGGGTAGGCTCGATGGTGAAGGCCATGCACGCGGACAGAAGGCGATACATGTTTATAATTCAGTACCGAATAGATCAGCTGATTACGACAGAGCACATCTCGTGGTGTTGCAACACCTTACTGTGGTGCATCCTTATCTCTGGATGCACATGGTGAAGGTAAAAAAGAAAACCCGAAAAAGGGAGAAGCGTGGCTCTCGAAAGAGCACAACGCGAAGTTTGCAAGCTGGCTAAAGAACTACTGGTATGAAAGGACTCCGACAAATGATGATGAAGAGACGGTCAAAATGTTGTCACAAGAGCCTGCGAGCAAGGTCCTGACATTTCAAGCATATGATATCAACGGATACACATTCTATACGGAGGCTCAAGACAAGAAAAGTACGTACCAGAACAGTGGGGTGACGATAGAGGCTAAAACCGGTAACCGTAAGAACATATACTACGACATTATCGAAGAGATTTGGGAACTGGACTACACCGTCACAAAGATCCCCATGTTTTGTGTCAGATGGGCGAAAAATGTCCATATGGACAATGACAAATTCACTACCATGACTTTACCTCCCCCGACATCTATTGACTCAACACAGGTGAAAGCAATCAGTGCTAAAGATGAGCCTTGGGTATTAGCTAAACAGATCTCGCAAGTGTTCTACATAAAAGACCCGAAGGAAAAGAAGCGCCATGTCGTCAGAAAAGGGAAAAGGAGTATTGTCGGAGTCGATGGTGTAGTTGACGAAGAGGACTATGACCAATTCGACGACCCGGACTCCAAGCCAGAAGATACTGATAAATGGCCCACCAAAAGGAGCAAAGGTACTAAGGATTCTGAGCCTTACATCAGACGCACCCACGCCGAAGGACTAACGTATACCACCAAGAAGATTACTATTCACGAGAAGATTGTCGAAGACGACGAAACCTAGCGAGCTATGTGTGTTTGTATAATAATGTCTATGTTTGGATGACATTATATTATGTGTATGTGTAATGGTGTAATATTGTTGACTCGCGCTAAACAAAAAAATCGTAAAACCCTAACCCGCGACGACACAAAAATGCATCTCCCAAAATCTAAAACCCTAAACAAAATGCATCTCCTAAAAAACCTAAAACTAAAACCCTAAAGAAAATGCCCTACCCCAGAAAAAGAAAAACATCCAGCAAAAACCAAAAACAAAAACAAACTACACTGACGGGCATATTTCAGATGCCCGTCGGTGTAAAGACCACCACTGACGGGCGGACCGTGAGGCCCGTCAGTGGTAACCCCGGGCCTAACCCTAGCAACCACCACTGACGGGCACGCCGTGAGGCCCGTCAGTGGTAACCCCCGGCCTAACCCTAGCTACCACCACTGACGGGCACGGAAGAGCCGACCGTCAGTGGTAACGCTACCACCACTGGTACTGCACATCTTTAGTCCCACCTCGCCGAGCGAGCAGCGCGCGTACTAGCTTAAAAGGGCAGCTGCTCGTTGGATGTTCGAATTCCTTACAACTTTCACTGATACTTCGAGCCGCCGCTGGTCCCCTGCGCGGCCTGGGCTCATGGGCCTGGGCGCTGTGCTCGGGATTGGCCCATGGCTGGTCCCCTGCGCGGCCTGGGCTCGTGGGCCTGGGCGCTGTGCTCGGGATAAGCTGGTGTGCCAAAAAATTTTATTTTATATAATTTGTTCATAGTAGTAAATCCGTACTTGTCGACCTTCACTCCCCCTGGGAGTTTGACCCAACGGTGCTAACACCCGGCTTAACCCTAGCGAACCCAGAACCACTGACGGGCATTTATGGTGCGCCCGTCAGTGGTAACACCCGACTCCCCTAACACTAGCGAACCCAGAACCACTGACGGGCATTTATGGTGCACCCGTCAGTGGTAACCCTCGGCTCCCCTAACCCTAGCGATCACCACTGACGGGCATTTATTGTTCGCCCGTCAGTGGTAACCCCCGGCTGCCCTAACCCTAGCGATCACCACTGACGGCCCTCGAATGGTGGCCCGTCAGTGATAGTCCCTCGTTCCCGTAACCCTAGAGAACCCCGAACTACTGACGGGCATTTATTGTGCGCCCGTCAGTGGTTAGTAATCCACCACTGACTGCTTCCTATCCGCTGACGGGCATTTATTATATGCCCGTCAGTGGTACTGCATACCGTATATAAGCCACGCGGGACTTGGCGAAAATTTCGCCAAGTCCCGCGCATTCGTTTCGAACCAGCAGCGAGGCAAACCGAAGCCCCCGACGCTGCCAGGCTGCTCCGACGCCTGACGCCCGCACCGCCCGGTCCGCCTCCGTCGTCCACTCGCCGAGATGGCCTCCCCGAGCCATGCCGCTGCCGAAGCCGCCGCCGCCGTACACGGTGCCGACGTCGCCGCCGTACCCGTTGACGAAGCCGGCGCCGTCTCCGTTGCCGACCCCGCCGCCGCCGTCTCCCCTGCTGCCGCGTCCGTTGACGAAGCCGCCGCCGTCTCCGTTGCCGACGCCGCCGCCACCGTCTCCCCTGCCGCCGCGAGGTTCACTCTCTAGAAGCACACTGCAATGTGCCCCACACATATCAAGTCTTATCACACGGGAGATGTTTCTCCCTATTTTCTTTTTCCTTTGTTCCGGTGTGCTTTCACTTTAAGATCGGAGACGGTGTGATTTTCACTTCAGGGACTAGAGCAGGGCAGATTGTACTACTACTCTTTGTTTCTTTGCTTCCTTTGTGCCAAAGCCAGAGCATCTGACATCTCTTTTCCCTCTCCTCACCGCGAATCAAAGTTGTTGCCGCTTCCTCCTGCTCCTTCAAGAAAGCTCCCATGCTCGTCCCATATAAGCTCCGTCTAGGGCAGCTGGAAGGCCACTTTGGAAGGCCGCTTCCTCCTGCTCCTTCAAGATGAAGTGTTGTACCACTGGAAACTAGGTCCAAGAATCTAATGGAACTTGCCTAAGGAACAAATACATATGACATGAGGTTCCAATTATCATTCATATAGTTAGTAGTTTAATGAGTAGAAGTTAGTCCATTGAGTAGCTAATTAAGTAAAAAGTGTTCAAATTTCTTAGGCAAGTTCCACTGACGGTCTCTAATACATAGACCGTCAGTGGTGAGGTCCTACCACTGACGGTCGCGTATCAGACGACCATCAGTGGTGATTGGTTTACACTGACGGTCCCCATGCCCGTCGGTGGAGGTCACCCCTCCACTGACATTCCCAGGGTGACGGGCCCCCCGTCCGTCAGTAGAGGGGGTTAAGTGCCCGTCAATAGAAGCCCGTTTTGCAGTAGTGGATGGATCAAACGTGGGTGTATGGAGCTCACAACATGAAGGTGTATGGAGATGGTGTGAGAGCCTGTGTGGCAGCTGCCGAGGCGGACATGTTGAGAGAGGGGAGAGCAGACACGTATTGTCCATGCTTGAACTGTGGTAAGTAAGGATTTTTGGGCTCCCTCATATCGAGTTCTAGTTGTTTAAGAGAGGTTTCTGGGAAGGGTATTCACGTTGGACTAAGCACGTTGAAGAATCAAGGCGTAGTCTCAGATGATGATATTCTTGCCGATGCAGAAGCAACCGATATACTATTTGATATTGATCATGATTTGGACGATCAGATGTCCGATGATGCAGACTCGATGCCTGATCTAGAACAGATGTTGCATGATTTTGAAGGCATGGGACTGATAGAGAGTACCAATAATTTATAGGCTTGTGGGGGCCTCAGAGAAACCGGTATTCCTATGATGCAAGGTTAAGTTCATGTTGTTATATGGCGTGCTTGAGCTATTGAACCTGAAGGCGAGCAATAGTTGGTCCCATAAGAGCTTCAACGAGTTGTTGGGCCTCCTAGGGGATATGCTTCTGAAGGGGAACGAGTTACCCACAAACACATATAGAGCCAAGAATGTGCTTTATGCCTTGGGACTAGAAATTGAAAAGATACATGCATGTCGAAACGACTATATCCTATATCAGAAAGAGTTTGCAAACTTACATTCATGCCTAGTGTGCAAGGCTTCTCGGTACAAGGGTAGGATTAGACCAGATGGAGCTGAAGAATGTGTCGAGGTTATGAAGGGGACTCCTACCAAAGTTTCTTGGTATCTGTCTGTAATCCCGCACCTGAAGCATTTATTTGCAAACCCAAAGGAGGCAAAGCTGTTTCGTTGGCATGCTGGACATCTGATAGAAAACAAGGACACTCAGCTGATGCTATTCATTGGAGAAACATCAATAGGAAGCATCCTCTATTCGGTGCAGAAACTAGGAACTTAAGGTTTACGCTGAGTATGGATACCATGCGGGCCATGCTGCTATGCACAATCCAAGACTTTCCCACTCTCGACAACACCTTCGGTTAGACGGTGAAAGGACACAAAGGTTGTGTTATATGCATGGAGAATACTGTGAGCTAAGTCTTAAAAATTACGGGAAATTCGTGTACATGGGTCACCATAGATTCCCGCCTATTAGACACTGTTACCATAGGTGGAAGACACAATTCAACGGGAGAACGGAGAACTGTCACGGACCCGGAAAAACATATGATTAGGGGAACGCGAAGTCGCCAAGGACCGAAGGACTCGCCAACCCGGTGGCACGGTACCTGCGCCGTACGCACCAAGGTAGAGCGATCCGACACCCGCCACGTGCGAGCCGGCCGGAAGCGACTACTCTTCCCAAAACCACATACGGTTCCGTAATCCGGTGAAGAGTCAGAGTCGTTCCCGAATCCTACCACGACAAACAAGGTCGGAGGAGCCCGGCAGTTCTACCCACACCCTAACCTAGCCCGGAGGCTAGTGGGTCGCTCGAAAGCCCGGTAGAACACGCCCACACCCTGCCTGGCCGGCACAGCATCTCAGCCAGCGGGTCACTCAACCGATTCCTGCTCGACTTAGTAGAACAAGGTACAGCTTCTACTCTTCACGGCATACCCAAAACGCTTCATATCATACACGCATTGCGTAAGGGCAGCCTGGGATTAACAACTCGGATATCATAACAAAGCTCTACAAATACGGTATTAATATTAACTGCCCACGATGGGACAACACCTTACATAATCCAGTCATAACTGAAAGCATATCCGAGTACGGAGAAATTAAACGGCAGCGGAAACAAGTGGATGAGTCCCACAGCGGCTTAGCGACCGCTGAACAAAAGCTATAACTATCCCAACAATCGAACACAACCGAGGAAACGCAAGTTCAAGCATCATCGAAATAATCTTCCACCACCGGCTCACCTGCAAGCTCCAGGGGTAACCTGGGTGAGTACGAACGTACTCGCAAGACTTATCCGTGCTTGATTAAATGTCCTACTCATGCTAGTGCAACAACAATTAAACATGGATGCTTCTCAGAGTAACAATATACCAGTTAAGAACATAACATTAGTAAGGTGAAGTAGAGACAGATTAAATAACAGATTAACTCAGGACACAACCTATCACAGCTAATTTACCACGAGATCAAGTTATCGAATCCAAATCCACTTGGGGCAATCCCATGAGTTCCATCCAAATCAATCCATCAAACATCGTCCAATTCGATTAGGGCAGCCCCTAACTCCAATCCAAATCAATCCAATCCTCAATGGTTCATTTTAATCTCTCGAACCACTACCGACAACTCAACCCCTGCAGGCATAGTGAGTGCATAACAGTTTGGAGGTAGCGAGCCTCCAAAGTGCATGCCTACCCCCAACTATCCTCAGTGTTGGTTCTCGCTAGCGTCCACGTGTGATAAGGGATGGTGACACGCTGAAGATAGGGTTGGTGTGACGACTAAAACTCTACTTACTCCCGCGTCGCCATCAAACTACGATGAACACCAACCGTACCCATTGTGCACGCCCTCGGCTCTCGCAACTCACTTAACCATTTAGTTGAAGAGCCATCAGATGTTCTCGACGTAAGACACATCCTACACATGCTAGTGTACGCAACTTGCGACAATTCACAGATAAACATTCATACACATAGCACATATAACAAGGGCATACACAAGAGTACGGAAGGTAAAGATGCAACAAGCTCTGCTTGCCTGATTCTGGTTGTTCCTGTTCTTGCGAGGGGTCATAAGCCTGGTGGTCTTCCTCTTCAGGTTCTTTAATAAGCAATACGAAGAACCGGAAAAGAAACGATAAGGAAAATATTAAGATTCAGCATGTATGCATGATCTTTAGGTAGAATATGCATGTCATGGCGATGCTTGGATGACTAGGGTTTCGTTACGACAAGGTATATACAACTAAGCAGTTGATGTTATCCTAATGCCTGGCGCATGCATGTATGTAATGTTAACCTTTATGTTGAGTTAGGGTTAGATATTTACTACTAGAACACATGGTGTTAGGTTATCTTGTCGAAGCTAAGGGGAACACTAATTATGCATGCATGACAGGTTAAGGGGTCTCGATGAATTAGGGTTAATAGTATTGATGACAAGGCATGGCAATGTGCTGGTTAGGTTAGTATAACACCTGTAGTACAAGTCATGGGTTCAATGCAATTATGGTTATAATTGTCGAGTTAGGGTTTACGTGGTACGACGATAAAAGGCCAATCAACTCGAAGTCTATCGTGCATGTAGCCTTACTGGAGTTTCAGTGGTCCCATGTCGTAGGATATCTCGCGAGGATTCCAGAAATGTAAAGATCGTCGAAATCGGAGCTAGGGTGAAGATTCTAGGGTTAACGGACTCTCGGACGTAGCAAACTTCCACCCTAAATATCACCCCGTGCATGTAACCGAAATAAATTTTTGATTCAACCATCTTGTAGAGTTTTTCATGAGGTTTCCAAATATATAAAAATATTTCAATTTGGACTTGTGGTTCAAAAGTTATGGGGGTTTGAATTTTTGAACAAAACCTAACCCTAACAGCCCTAAATTTAAATGCTAGATCTACCCGAGACACCACCCACCCTCTCACTGCCGCACCCTTGCTTCTGCTAAATCCACCCGAAGCTATACCCTAATACTTCAACACATAACACCCTCAGCTGTCATTTGGGTCCCACCTGTCATTCGGTCATGAGCTCGGAAACCAACCCGACAGCGCCACGTGTCCTACCTCCTCTCTCTCTCTCACTTTCTCTCTCGGGTCCGGCAAGGGGATGGGCTAGGCGGCGGAGCTCTCACCGGAGAGCTCGCCGGAGATGGCTCCCGAGCTCGGTTGAGCTCGGGGAGAACGGCCCGAGGATCAGAACCTTACCCCGGCGACGATGGTCAGCTCAGGGACGACGGGGGAGGCCGGAGGGAGGCTGGCGACGGCGGGGATCGACGGGAAACTCGGTGAAGGCCGGCGAGGTGGCTCCGGGGGGGATCTGCAAGATGGAAAGGAGAAAAGGGTGAAGGAGGGGGAGAGAAGGCTAGGGAGCTAGGAGAGGGAGACGGGGAGCTACTGGAGTGACGGAGGTAGCTCGCCGGAGGGGCTGTCGACGCTGGAGAAGAACACGGCGGCGACGGAGAGAAAAGCACCGAGGAGCTAGGGTTTCTCGGGCGGCGTTGGGGCCTTGGACAGGGGAAAGAAACGGGGGAGCACGGGCTGTCCGAAGGGCTTTAAAGGGCGGCGCGGGGCTGTCGGAAGCGGACCGGGGCGCGGGGCGCCGCCCACCGGAGCCAGCGAGCGGCGGCGACATGGAAGCCGGGCCCTGACAGGCGGGCCCGGGCGCTAGCGGGGGAGCGGGGGAAGGCGTATTCGGGAGCAGGCTCAACCGAGAGGGGAAGGCGTAAACGGGGAGGGAGGAAGCGGAAAGGGATCTAGCGGGTTGGCGCGTGGGCCGGACGAGTGGGCCGCCGAGCGGTTCTCGGCCCAGTAGTTAGGGTTTTTCTTTTATTTTTTAATTTCTATTCTCAGATCTACCCCCATCGTTATTTTATGTACCATTTCTACTCCAAAGTTGATGAAATTTTTACAGGAGCTCTAACATAATATTTGGGAGTTACTGAGAAAGTTTGAGTCAATTTGAACAAGATTTGACATAGCTTCTAGTTCAAATTTGAATTAGGGCTTGATTTGGGATTTGTATTTGTGGTATTTTATGTGCCAAAATAGCTCCAAAAGTTATGAAATTTTAGCAGGGACTTCAAGGTGATTGATGGGACCTACTATAAGGGTTTGAACTATTTTGGGGCTGGTTTGAACCATGCTCACATGCACTGGTGATTTAGGGTTTAGGGTTAGGGACGAGGATTCACCGAAGGTTCGATGACTTCAACCACCCTTATCGACGATATTGTTAATTGAGTTACTTCAAATAAATTGATTGGTGTTTGCAACAATTATCCACCGAGGATGAGATATTAACATATTCTATAAAGTATATTCATATTACATCTAAGTTTAATTGAGGTGGGGGTGATGATGATGACATGTATGCATGGATGCAAATCAAAAACCTATCTATCGACTTTGGGTATTACAAGAACGGTATGAAACCACGGCCATTTAGAGGTATAGAGATCTTAGAAAGTTTAATGATGTCTGCATACTACAAGAAGAGGTCGGTATTCTGGGACTTACCATATTGGAAGGACGTAGACATCCAGCACTTCATGATTTCATGCACATAGAGAAGAATGTGTATGACAGCGTGCTAGGTCTATTGCTAAACATCAAGGAGAAGACAAAGGATGGCATTAAGGCATGACTTGACATGGTTGATATGTGAATCAGACCAGAGTTGGCACGTGTAGTTCTACCTAACGGGAAGACATACATCCCCCTGCCTGTTACACTTTATCTAAGGCCAAGAGAACTAAGTTTTGCAAGTTCTTGCATGACATGAAAGTTCCGTTGGGCTACTCCGCCAACATAAAGAGGCTTGTCTCGATGCAGGACTTGAAACTTATCGGCATGAAGTCTCATGACTATCATGTTATAATGGCACACATACTCCCAATTGCAATCAGAAATATTCTGTCACCTAACATCCAAGAAAAATCATGAATGTCTACGTCTTTTTTAACAAGATTTCACACAAGTTTATGGATGTGTTTGAACTAGACGATCTGAAGTTAGCGGTGGCAAAGATTATATGTCAGCTAGAGTTGTGTTTTCCACTATCTTTCTTTCATATAATGGTCCATCTAATTGTCCACATTGTGCATGAGATCAAGATGTGCAGAGATGTGCAGGCCAATCTTCCTTCGGAGCATGTACCCATTTGAAACATTCATAGGAATCCTGAAGAATTATGTGTGAAACAGTTATAGGAAAGAAATCAATAACCGCCGATCATCCTAAACACGCTCTAGCCCATTTCACGGTGTTACAACACACGATCATAGCTGCCTCGTATATGGATGAGCACAAGGCTAAGTTAAGGCAAGACCATTTAAATAGAATTGATGCATGGAGGATCGGATAGCACAACAAGGAATACAACAAGTGGTTCAAGGATCGCTTCCATTTAGGATCCCCTAGTGACATGCTAACATGGTATGAGAAGGGACCAACATTCAGAGACGTCACTTGGCAAGGATACGAGATCAATAGATACGTATTCTACACGAGAGATCAATATATGAAGACCAAAATAGTGGGGTCCACATAGAGGCGTTTGACTTGAGTGGGAAACGAAGCTAGTACTATAGGTTCATTGAGGACATTTCGGAGTTGGACTATGTATACTTCAAAATATCCTTATTCTAGTGTCACTGATCTCCAATCTATGAAGGTCGACAAGTATGGTTTCACAATAGTAGATCTTGGAAGGATCAGTTTCAAAGATGACCCATTCATTCTAGCCAACCAAGCTGACCAATTCTTTTATGTAACGACCCTCCGAAGAAGAATCTTCATATTGCCATGCATGGTAAAAGGAAGATTGTTGGAGTTTAGGATATGGTAGACGAGGACGGATACAAGATATTTGAAGATGCGCCTCCTATGGTAGAGACACGGTTTGCGATGAACCTAGCGAGCCATGCTACATACGCGACAATCATGAAGAAGGGCTAGAGTTTGAAGAGCAAATGCCTTGCAAAAAGATAAAGAAACACAGGCAAAGGCGATGAAATGCTCATCTAGTTTGAATGTTCATGTAATTTGTTGTTTGAAACATAGTAGAAATGTCTATTTACTCTATTTGGAATTTTCATGGTAATGTATTTGATAGGTGTGTTCAATTCATTTTGAGAAAGTCCATGTAATATGTTGTTCAAAACATATTACGATTGTCTATTTAGTCTATTTGGAATGATCATGGCAATCTCTTTGATGTTTAGATAGTTTAGAATTGTTGTAATAAATGTATGTTTGCATCTGAATTTTCAGGCTATGTGTCTCTGAACTGTGTCTGAACTATGCTCTAAAATTTCAAGCTATGTGAAACTCTTAGGGCCCGTTCGGAAGTGGTCCGGCTCAGCGCTCCGCGAACTCCGCGCGCGGAGCCGGCCCGAATGGCCCAGACCCGCAGAGCTGGTTTCGGGGAGCCGAGAGGCTGCGTAGTGTAAAAACCGGAAGCGGCCGAAATCGAGTTCCGCGGATCGGCAAAACCGGGAGTTGGCCGAATTTATGAAATTCCTGCCACCGCCAAGTGATGAATACCGTTTTGTCCCGAGCGAACGAGCCACCCGCGTGACCAATTCCCCCGACCCCTGGGAACCCTAGCCGCCAGCCGCGGCCGCATCAATGCCACCCACCGCCGCACCAACGCCATCCCGCTGCCGGCATTCACGTCGCTTCCCCGTGACCACACGCCGGTCCTCCACCACCCCCTCGCCTCCCTCTGCTCGAGGCCGCCCCGTCTCGCGCCACCACCAGCATCTCCTGCTCTCTAGCCGCTGCCCTCGCCTCACCTCTCTCCGGCCATCGTTGCTGCGAAGGAAGAGACCGCCGGAGCCAGGAACGACGACCTCCTCGAGCAGCTTGGTCCATTTGGCAACTTCCCCGACCTCTTCCCCAACAGCCGTTGAGGAGCTGGAGCAGCCTCCGGAATGCGTCAAGCTCCTCGTGAGAAGCCGGAACGCGGCGTGCGGAGCCAGATTTGGCGAGTTGGCGAAGCTGGGCGACTTCCGAACGGGGCCTTATTGGAGGCTGTTGAGAACAAAAAACCGCCTGCGATATCTAGTCTTCGAAGGAAGTTTCTCATCAATAACCACCTCCGATGTCATATCATCTGAGGCAGTCAAATCAATGCTGCTTGTATCTGTTATCCAAGGCGATTAGATCGGAGCAGCCGCCTCGGATTAAGTTAACATATATAACTCCCGCGTGAGCCTAGGGTTTTACACAACACTTCATACCTTTGAGCCCCCAAGCTGTGCGCTGCCTTTGACGTCCTCCATGCTATGCACCGAGCGCTTCCGTCCATGAGAGCGCCACCCCCAACGTCCCGGAGTGCTGTCGAGCGCTTCCATCCACGAGACTGCTAAACCCAACGTCCCGGAGTGCTGCTGTCCATGGAAGCGCCATCCCCAATGTCCCCGAGTGCCGCCGCCCCTGGTCACTCACGTCGGATTTGCAACCTACCCCAGCCACTCACGTAGGAAGCTGAAGGTGGTATACATTGGCGCCTCTCATCCAGGATGCTGGACTTGGTACGCATCGTTGCCCCTGGTCACTGACCCCAGACGTCGTAGGTGCAAGTAAGCTTTTCCCTTCCCTCTGTCCCGATTTGGGCCATGAACCGCTGAACCGATGCAAATTGATCCATGTGTTCAATTCTCAAATTTTAGTCTTGTACATGCACTGCAGAATTGATGTTGCCATTTTTTTAGTTATTTTTCCTTGTACGTGAACTGCGGAACCAATGTAGCCATTGTTCTTAAGTTGTGTTGGCTTGTATGTGTGCCGTACGTAGCATTATCTTGCAAATGAACTGATGGTGTCCCACACTTGATGAACTGATGACATATGTGTGTGCCATATGTAGCAATTTTTGTTGGCAGTGGTCTATTTTTGGGCAACCATTTCTTTTGTGTAACTGCATTCAGTGATAAATTCAATAGATGGTATTGATTGGAACCTTGACAACACTAGGATCATTAGATAAATTCCATAGGTGGCTTCATCAATCGATTGGAACCAATGATTGGTGTAATGGCATAATTGACTTATTTGAGTACCTATGATCAGTGTAATGGCATAATTTACTAATAGAGAGATTACCTAAAGGTGAATCTGATTTGGAGGAGGTCTAAAAATGAGGGTTCATGTTGAGCAGCACAATGATGACACTTTTCTTTTGTACTTTTAGTGGTAGGTCATCAACTTGTTAGTTGATCTGTTTGACTGATGTGTGCTGTAGTCCTTATTTCAGTTTACATATACTTGCTTTCCCATTTCCAGTGAATGTATGCGTGTATGAAGACTCTATTGCCTGGTTCATATAGTTTACATATACTTGCTTTCCCATTTTCAGTGAATGTATGCACAGCTTGATTGTTTTTCCCTCCAAATGATCTTGGCAACTATGAACCCTGCATTGTCCACGGCATGTATCTAATTTGATGATTTTCGTGATGTTTTTGTAATACTGTAGAGTAATACTATTAGTTCATACATGTTTTTCTAACCTATAATCTTGAAGAGATTAGTTTTGTAGCACCTTATATTAATCTTTAAGAAATTAATTATTAATCCAACAATCGATGTAATATTTAGTCGTCCTTAGAATGGAGATGAACTCCGTCCACCCCTCCCCAAAGTCATTGCTGGCAGGGTCACCAAGACCTTCTTCATCATTAAGAAAGGCTCCCCCCAAAACAAGGAAGCCCTTGGTGAGGCCAAAGGGCAAATGGTTACTTGAGATAATGGATCCAGTGATCGGAGTTCCTGAGCCGAAAGAAACCTGGAAGAAGTGGAGCACCAAATGCGGGGTTGTCACCCATTCAAGGGGTCGAATCACCCTGGAAGATTGGGGTGAGCTCACATGAGAGGAACGGAATGCCCTGTTCGACAAAATCAAGCGATCCTTCAGAGTCTCATAAGAAGCTGAAGCCGATTTCCACCGAGCTACTCTCATTACGTCGGGGAAGTGTTGGAGGAATTTCAAGCACTACCTGGTGAGGGACTATCTTCAGAAAGATAAATCACCTTGCCAAGCATACCCAGATGTGATGAAACAAGACTAGGCAGATTTCTACGCCTTGAGGTCGTCAAAGGAGTTCCAGGCAGAAAGCCAGAAGGGACAAGAGCTAGCAATAAGAAACAAGCACCCACACATTCTCAGCACCTCAGGGTACGTCGATGCTAAGAAGAAATGGGCAAACGAAGACGTGGAAGCGGAGACGTATGGTCAGCAGCCTATCTTCTCTAACTTCAGCGATAACTGTGTTCATGCGGGACAAGGACAAAGGTTAATCCTCGTGGTTAACACGTCTAGCAACACCTAGAAGATGAGGAGGTCTACCAAAAAATGGTAGGGTTAAATGAGCAGGCAACTCAAGGAACATATGTGCCTAATTGGGAGAACGATATATTCTTGGAGGCCATTGGCACCAGGGAGCCATATGGACGCGCCAGGGGTTTTGGAAATCTTGCACCATGGGGCAAAGCTTTCACCGGCGATAACCAGGAAGCTTGAAGGCAGAGGAAGAAAGCCAAGGCTGAGTAGTTGAAAGCGAAGATAAAATCCTAGCTGGAAGTGGAATTCGAGGAAAAAATGAGAGCCATGGAGGGGAGCATGTCAGCACAGTACCTTCAAGAAAGGGAGGTAGTCACAAGCCGGGCACTAAAGAATCTTCTTCTATCAACCAAATCAGGGGTTCAGCATGGTGCAAGATGCAGATACAGTTCACTACAACGAGGTTTGCAATGGACACGGCCTATGGTCAGGTGTGGCCATCTCCTCCAGGTACGGTGTTACACGGTGGCCAAAGAAGGATAAAGTCCTCGAATCAGCACCGAATGCGTCATTTGATCCTCCTTGTTCACCGGCCTTTGGGATGATAAGTTTTTCATTGGTGGTGCATCAATCTCCACCAGAGGTTTCCAATGTCCTAACCGTACCACAGACAGTGCCAACTCACCGATCGCTACCACCTCAACTCTCGGCATGGAGAGCTCATGGCCTTTTCGTGTTCAGACCAAGAGTCAAGGGGACACGTTGGAACTGAAAGTTTCCCGGAAGAAGAAGTCCACTTTGAATTTGGTGGCAGATGTTGAATATCCTATGGCGGAGCTAACTCGCCAATATGTGCCGGGATGACCTATGGTGGGTGACAACATGAATCTTGGAGTAGCTTGCCGAAGGCTTCATGATCATTACCTCAACGTATATCCAACAGGCTGTTCCTGCATCACCATGTCAATCTCATGGTCCACTTCATGGAGGAACACTTCAAGCACACTCAAGCCAATATGTTCATGGTGTAATTCGCTGACTTGTTCAACATGTTCCACTACCGTGACATCGATGCCAGCTTCATGAGATGCATTACACTATAAGTTCGTATAATACATCACAAGTTTGTTTTAATACCGCTAAGTGCATACTTATAACCGATTGTTATCCTATACTCAAAGACATCACTACTGCAGATAGGGACACCAGTGACGGGCCTAAAAAGCCCAGTAGTGACGAGCGGGCCGGCCCGTCACTGGTGACCAGCCACTGGTAACTGGTTATCAGTGGCGGGCCACCCGCTCGTCACTGGTAATTTAGTTACCAGTGACGGGCACACATGAGAGCCCGTCACTGCTAATGTATACAGCAGTGACGAGCCAGAGTTTAGGCCCGTCACTGGTAAGGTATACAGCAGTGACGAGCTCGCCAGTCCGCTCGTCACTGCTGTTATGAGGGTCCCAAGCACGTTGCTGCCGCGGCAGCAAAAACAGCCGTTTTGGCTGCCGCGGCAGCCATTATGTCTGCCGCGGCAGCCAAAAGGGGTGATTTTGCTGCCGCGGCAGCAACGTGCTTGGGTGCCGCAGCAGCCATTTTGGCTGCCGCGGCAGCAAAAACAGCCGTTTTGGCTGCCGCGGCAGCTATTTTGTCTGCCGCGACAGCCAAAATGGCTGTTTTTGCTGCCGCGGCAGCCAAAATGGCTGCCGCGGCAGCATAAACAGCCATTTTGGCTGCCGCGGCAGCCATTTTCGCTGCCGCGGCAACCATTTTCGCTGGCGCTCCTAGGGCGTCGGTCGCCGTTCTCCTAGGGCGCTCTCCAGCCCCTGTGGTAGGGGGTGTACCCCTTCGGTGGCCGTTCTCCTAGGGCGTGCCGCTGTGGCCTAATAGCGCTTGCGACGATGCCTCGTTGCGTCGGCATGCTACGTGCCGGTATGCTTCGAAGGCCACCTCACTCGCGCTCTCGGATGTCGCACACGATAAGTACATATGTAAAACCGAGTACGAAAGTAACAAGTGCCAATACGTAAATATGTGCAGAAACGTACAAAGTAGACCAGTTCGGGAATACACGACCACAAACACAATACATATGCAATGTTTTTCCGTCCTCTAGGGCCAAGCTACATGTGGGCGCGCGAATGGGTCTTCGGTCGGGATTTGGCGAACTCGCTGCTCTGTGCGAGCGGCGTGTTCCTCCCTTGGGTCAGTGCCGGCGTAGAAAAGCCCCGTATCAGAGACGACGTCCTTGTTGATGATGTTCGCGAACGCATTCTGGAGGCGTGCAAATTCTTGCTTCCAGTCATATGGCTTGTGCTCGAGGTTATTACTCCACTTGCGTAGGTCGTCTTGTTTGCGAAACGTGTTGCGCGCCCGTATAAAGTCGTCCATGTGGCAGCAGACGTAGTAGCCGCACGTCACACTACCCTCCGGCTGCTGTCTGCACCACCAATCGGTCACGTGTTTAAAGCGTGGAGCGCCACTTCTTTTTACCATAGTTGCTCCTCCTCCCTTCTGTGCAAAGTCGAAGAGAGCATCATCCAGAACTTTCTTGAGCAGGGTGTAGTCTTTCTTCACCCGCTTCATGGAATCAAAGTAAACAACCTTCCTTTCCTTCGGCGTTAGCACTAAGAGGATCCAGTGGTCGCTGCGCAGACATGTGAACAAACCAATATTAACCCACGAAGTTGGCTAGGTGCACAAGCGAAAGAGAAATATACGAAAGCACAAAGTAGAGAATGACTTACAAGGGATTGTAGGGCACGAGTAGGTAGTCCTTGCCCTTATGCGCTATCATCGCACTCACGAGGCATTCTTTCATAATCTCCCTACCTTCTTGGGAGCGAACGTTGTTCTCGTGCATGTGAAACGGATCTGCTATTGCAACGTCGAGAATCTTCAGGCGTCTGATCTCTCTGGTTAGGTGAAGCGCCCATAGCCTGACGAAGGATGCTTCGAGCCGATAAAGGTTGAACATGCCGAAGATCTCCGCAAAGTCCAGATAGAACTTGTCCGCGGGATACTGCTCGACGAAATGGAAACCCTCTGGCACCTTCGCCGTGTAATACGAGATATTCGTTTCATCGGGTCCTAATTCAATGTCTCGAATGTTCTCGTGCAGAATCTTCATCTCGTTCGGGAGGACGTCGAACTCATCCTTCGGTACCATCGGGTGACCCGGGATGTGATAGGCCCGCCACTGACGACCCTTTGCTGTCTGTGCTGACTGGGAAGATGCTGCGTACGTTAAGGATTTCTTCAACCTGGCCTCACCCTGTCTATCGTAAGTTCCGGTGCTAGCATGTGCCTTCTTCGCCGCCCCTTTTTTGCTCGTGCGCTCCGTATCCAGGGATACGGCCCTCTGACCGGCCATCGCTTCTTTGGCTGCGCCCACGAGTGTTTTAGGAGTCAACTTCGTGTGGTCTTGCCTGTCATGCTTGGGTGGCGGCGTATCTACAACTTCTCGTGCCTCTTCGTCACGAGGCATGCCATGCTCTGCGCCTTCCTCGGCATGCTCCATCTCCAGATCCTTGTAGGATAGAGGTGCGGAAATACCCAGAGGAGATGGTCTTGCTGATGGACTCTCGGTTTGGCTCGGCGAAGGTGCTGGACGATTGGAGGTCTCAATCAACTTAATCGCGTCCTTCGGCCACCTAAGGAAAAACCCCTTGCAGGCTCCTAGCTTCTCGTATCCCTCTTCAGGGGGGTCATTCAGAACCAGGTCCTCAAAGGTGCCGACCACCTTAGTCAACTCCACCCTCGCCATGTTTGGTGGTAAATCCACGCAGTGCATCCTGTTCTCCGGCGTTATTGGGTGGACTCGACCGTACGCGACCGTCACCATCGAGCCGAGCACTTGGGTCTGGAGATGGCACGGAGTTATCACCTGCGGAACATACGTACGGGTCAGCGATGTTAGAGTCCAAACAACGAAATCTGTACGAGACCCTTACGGTTTGTTGAGCCGACGACGCTTACCGTTAGGCCGTCGATTGTATTTGGCGACCCAGGGCCAACGCCCGATACGGAGGGGCTGCTACTCCTTGCAGCAGTGAAGGCCGGCGGCTGCGTATCCAGATTATAGGGCGGCGGCTGCGTATCAGGATGCGTGGGTGGGCGTCGTAGTTGATCGTATAGAGGCCCTAACAGACGTTTCACAGCCGCCTCCACTCGCGCATCGAATTCTTCATCCTGCTTGGCTTTCCTCCTCTCGCGGGCAGCCTCGCGGGTTTGGGGACCGTAATCAGCCCACCGAGCCCCATACCCGACGCCCATGACGCGGCCACGAGTCTCCGGCTTCCCGAGAGCCTTGTTGATAGGGTCTTGCCACCTCTCGGTACCGACAGAGTCCTGGGAGCTCTCAGGTTGCTGGCTCAGCTTTCTCTGCAAGCAACATGAACCGTTCAGAAACGTAATCTTTAGGAAATTAATCTACGTAGGACAAATAAAGTAAAATGGGTTCAGAGGTTACCAGTTCTTCGTGCACGTCCTTCATTTTCTCGTGCGTGAAGATCGGTTCCCCCGTCGCTGGGTCAAATTTTGCGCGGGCCCTCACAAAGTCTTTTCCGCGCCCTGGCTGGATGTCCGAGAAAGGGGGTTCTTTCCCAGCCGCAATCAACCTCGCATCCTCCTTGTCCCATTTAGGCCTCTTCCCTTGGTAACCACGGCTGCCAAGTCTGTGGTCACCCACGATCTTCCCCCGCATGTCCTTCCCCCAATCACTCTTCCTCCTGAATTCCTCGCCGGACCGAGTTTGAATGAACTCGGTCCAGTCCGCCTCATCTATCGTGGGCCATTTCGGCTTTATCACGGTCTCGAAATCTTGATCCTTCATCTTATTGGCATGGTATCGCCAGGTATTCAACGATTTCGACATCATGCTGAGGGCTTTCGTTGCGACTCTATTTCTGTCGGCCTCCGGGACGGAATACCTGCTGAATAGCCTGTCCAGGAGGAGAGTTCGAAGATGCTCGGTTTCTCTCGTCCTTATGTCGGGAGTTGTGATCTTCACCGTTTCACGCAGGATGCAGCCTACGGCGTTTGAGTACCCCTGTGCGGCTCTTACAGGACTGGCAGGTTTACCGAGATCGTCCACTCGAGTGATTACGAACGTCTCGGTACTCAACTTGTTAGGTCTCCTAGGCGCGAGCCGCCTTTTCCGTTTGGCTGGTGGAGCCCCGTCCGCCTTTTCTTCTTCCATACCGGTCTCGTATTCACGGCCGGTCCCTTCGTCACGATCGGTCGCGTCTTCAGCACCGCCGGACTCTTCGTGGGAACGACTCGTACTCGTTGTTATCCCCGGAAGCAGGGTCGTCGACGATGGCGGCCCCCTGAGATGTTTGTTGGAGGGCCAGGTCCCGGGGAGCTTCCGCACGCCCCTCGATATCTCGGGACGATGCGGGGACATCCGTTGGTGTCCGCGATGGAGAGGGGCTACTTCCAGCCATTTTCTAATATCCATTCATTATAGCAAACAAGGGTGGGAATTAAAATTTTATTTGCAATTGAGATTATGAAATCTTGTTAAACAAAAGCATATAACTGTGCATGACAATGAACAACAATGACACGAATATACCGTACATACAATGAAAATTGAAAATTTCGGCATGACCTTTGCTAAAATTATGCAAAATTGAGTATCGAACGTTGACAAAATGTTGACGAAGCAACATTTAGTCTAAACGTTGAACTCAGTTTCCCTGAAAAATAAACAAAAGCAACGAGTGTTGCCTCGGCTCGACGGCCGGTACCACAAGCATATCTCACATTCACATCTCACATTGTTCATGAATAGAATTTCTTTTGCATAAACACAATACTCAGACAATTGCAGAAGGACAAGGAGAATAATCACGACCAGAGAGAAAATTCATAGATAATAAGATAAAAATGAAATAAATTACCTCTACATCTATATTCCGAGGTATCTTATCAAAGTACAGAAAAATACTTATCCCTAACTACTAACGAGTTGCAGGAATATCAATACGGTTATCCTGAAACAATGCACTGTTATCCTTTTTGACGAAATAAACAATGTACTGTTATCCTGAAACAATGCATGTCATTTTCAATCAGCAAACCGACAGAACCTTACATGAACTTTGGGTTCCTTCGGAATCCTTATAAACGATAGCATATGACCTAACTAATAGCAGCAATAATTTCCTCTATATAAAACAATTGAGTCGAAACACAAAATGACTAACTTTATGTAATGCCATGGTATAGCCACTTAAGGAGTTATACTTTAAGCCTTCAAATTTATGAGTTTGATCAAGGTGCATTATCATCACTAATTTGAGTGTGTTTTGTTCACTGCTTCTATTTTACTAACCCTCTTTATGGTTGATAGCCAGCGTGTTATATCTGATATTGAGACCCCGTATGAGCATGCATGATATGAAGAACAATCGGGACAAGAGAAATATATATTTGGGGAAGCCAGACACAATTAAACACAACCTAAGAAGTAAAATCTTTGTCGTCTCTCACACCACCATTGAATCTTTTAGGATCTTTGCACCGATCATTGCCAAATCTCAACAGGAAGGGGGAAGCCTTACCGCAGCAGAGGTTGGAGGGGCGCGGGGCTACTTCTGTCGTGGTGGTGCGTCGGTGGGAGAGGGGCTAGGCGGCGTCCGGTGAGAGGAGGCGGCGTCGGTGAGGGAGGCGGCGTCGGTGAGGGAGGCGGCGTCCGGTGAGAGGAGGCGGCGTCGGCGAGAGGAGGCGGCGTCGGTGACGGAGGCGGCGTCGGTGGAGGAGGCGGCGTCGGTGAGGGAGGCGGCGTCGGTGAAAGGAGGCGGCGTCGGCGAGAGGAGGCGGCGTCGGTGACGGAGGCGGCGTCCGGTGAGAGGAGGCGGCGTCGGTGAGGGAGGCGCGAGGGCGGCGTCCGGCGAGGAGCGGCGGCGTCGGGTCGCGCGAGGGCGTCGGTGAGGGAGTTAGGGCGGGCGGGCGGGATTTGGAGAGTTTTTCTCTAAGTCCCGCGGATCCGCGCCTATTTATTTCGCCGTTACCAGTGACGGGCTGGCAAGTCTGCTCGTCACTGGTAAATTTTAGCAGTGACGGGCCGGCAAGGCTGCTCGTCACTGGTAAATAATTTACCAGTGACGCGTAGACATAAACGATCGTCACTGGTAAATAATTTACCAGTGACGCTCACATATAAATGCTCGTCGCTGATAAGTTGGTAATTAGGGTTAGTGCTTAGAGTTAGTTAGTTAGGGTTAGTTAATTATTTAGGGTTTGTTAGTTAGTATGGGTTAATTACTTAGTTAGGGTTAGTTCATTAGTTATTGTTAGTTAATTAGTTAGGGTTAGTTAGTTAGTTAGGGTTAGTTAGTTAGTTAGGGTTAGTTAGTTAGTTAGGGTTAGTTAGTTAGGGTTAGTTAGTTAGGGTTAGTTAGTTAGGGTTAGTTAGTTAGGGTTAGTTAGTTATGGTTTGTTAGTTAGGGTTAGTTAGTTAGGGTTAGTTCATTAGTTAGGGTTTGTTAATTAGTTAGGGTTTGTTAGTTAGGGTTAGTTAGTTAGGGTTAGTTAGTTAGGGTTAGTTACTTAGTTACATATAAATGCTCGTCACTGATAATTAAGTAATTAGGGTTAGTGCTTAGAGTTAGTTAGTTACGGTTAGTTAATTAGTTAGGGTTTGTTAATTAGTTAGTTACTTAGTTCATTAGTTAGTTAGGGTTAGTGCTTAGAGTTAGTTAGTTAGGGTTAGTTAATTAGTTAATGTTAGTTAGTTAGGGTTAGTTACTTAGTTAGGGTTAGTTCATCAGTTATTGTTAGTTACTTAGGGTGAGTTAATTAGCTAGTTAGGGTTTGTTAGTTAGTAAGGGTTAGTTCATTAGTTAGGGTTAGTTAATTAGTTAGGGTTAGTTAGTTAGTAAGGGTTAGTTAGTACGGGTTAATTACTTAGTTAGGGTTAGTTAGTTAGTTAGGGTTTGTTAATTAGTTAGGGTTAGTTAGTTAGTTAGGGTTTGTTAATTAGTTAGGGTTTGTTAGTCTAGGGTTAGTTAGGGTTAGTACTTATGGCCCAATCTTTTTGAATCCAAACTTAGGCAATTTTCTTATCGATATAACTATCTTAAATAATTATTTACGATATAACTTTCTTAAATAATTATTTACGAGACCGTTCGTTTATTATTTCCGCGGGCAATGATTAGTTCATGCGTATATATAGAATTAACATAAATATCATTATTGTTATATACATAAATTAGACAAAAGTGAGCTATACATCATTAATTAACTTAATGAAAGTACAACATTCTTTGATAATCTTCTCACTCTTCGACAGTCTTCTCAACGGTAGTCTTGGTCTTCTTCCTGGTATAGGTTAGCCCCTCGGAGTGAGTTCGTCTTTTGAAGGGCCGCACGGCGGGACATGTAGTATTTCTCCTTCTGCTGGGCCGTGGCTGATTGTCTTCCTCCGTATCCGGGTCGTCAAATTGGTCATAGTCGTCTTCGTCAACGACACCATCGATTCCAACGATACTCCTTTTGCCCCTCCTCATGATATGACGGCTTGGCCTCGTCGGGTCGGCTATGTAGAAGCATTGGGCCACTTGTTTAGCTAATACCCACGGCTCATTTTTGGCACTGATCGCTTTCACATTTACTGTCTCAATAGGAACTGCTTTCGGTATGACCATGGTAGTGAAATAGTCTTCCGTTTCGACATTCTTCGCCCATCTTACCCGGAACATGGGGATCTTGGTCACGGTGTAGTCCAGTTCCCAAATCTCTTCCAGCCTACCGTAGTATCTGTCCTTTTTCTTACCGGTCAGGGCCTCCATCGTCACCCCAGAGTTCTGGTACACGCTCTTCTGGTCTTGTGCCTCTGTATAGAATGTGTATCCGTTGATGTCGTATGCTTGGTACGTCCCGACATTCATCAGGGGTCCCTGTGCCACGTGGAACACCGTCCGTGCTACGTCATCATCTTTTGAGAAGCTATGTTCGTCGAAGTAGTTTTTTAGCCACCTGGCGAACGTTGCGTTGTGCTCTTTCATGAGGGCCGCCTCGGTCTTTCTTGAGCCGTGCTTTGTTTTTAACATTGCCATGTGCTGAATAACGTAAGGCCGGACCACTGACAGGTGCTGTAGCACTACTGTATGCGCTCTGACGTAATCGTCTGATCGGTTCGGAGAGTCACTGTGCACATGTAAATCCTTCTTTCCGCGTCGGTGACCTACGCCATCGAGCCTGCCAATGTGCCGATTAACAGGCACGCCTATAGGTTTGTCGACTTTCATGTAATCTGTGCAGAACTCGACGCTCTCCTCCGTGAGAAAGCCCTGGACGATGCTCCCGTCCGGATGAGACCTGTTGCGAACGTATCGCTTCACGACCCCGTTGAACCTCTCCAACGGGTACATGTTGTGTAGGAATACTGGACCTAGGTCGATGATCTCCGGGACGATATGGATCATGAGATGAACCATGACGTCGAAGAATGCGGGCGGAAAGTACATCTCGAGCTCGCAGAGTATGACAATGATCTCCGCCTGCAGTCGCCGGCAACGCTTCTTAGTGATGGACTTCTGAGAGATAGTGTCGAAGAAGTTACAGAGGTCAAGCAGTGTCCCGCGGATCCATGGCTCCATTAGCCCTCTAATTGCAACCGGAAGTATCTGCGTGATCATCACGTGACAGTCATGAGACTTCATACCGATTAACTTATGGTTCCGCATGTCTAGGTATCTCCGTATGTTTGCCGAGTAGCCAGAAGTTACTTTGACACCTTCGAGGCACTTGAAAATTTTATCGAGCTCCTCCTTACTTAGGGTGTAACAAGCGGCGGGACATTCTGTCTTGATTTTTGTAACATTCCTGCCTATCTTGCTCTTCTCCTCGTTGGCCCACAGCTCTCGTCTTATCCCCAGTTCCTCGTAGTCAGCTCGTGCCTTTGGCCCATCTTTGGTCTTGTCTGCCATGTGGAGCAAGAGACCAAGCACACTCTCACAAACATTTTTCTCAATGTGCATGACATCTATGCAGTGACGCGTCTCGAGAAAAGCCCAGTAAGGCAAGTCCCAAAATACAGATTTTGTTTTCCATACGCCTCCAAGTGGCTTTACCTTCTTTTGCTTCTTTCCTGCCTTAGGGCACTGGTCCCAAGAATTCAACATGTCATATATTTCTTCCCCACTCCTCTTACGTGGTGGTCCTCGGGTCTCAACTGTATTGTCGAACTTTTCTTTTTCTTGTCTCCACGGGTCATCCTGTTGAAGCCATCTTCGGTGCCCCATGTACACTACTTTATGAGACCGCGGTAGGTGACGACTTGTTGTGTCTTCCATACACTTAACACATCCTTGGTATCCGTGGCAAACCTGACCGGATTGATACCCGTAAGCGGGATAGTCTTGCACTGTTGTGATCATCATAGCTCTCATGTTGAAGTAGTCTCCTTCGTAAGCGTCCCAGACCCGGACCCCTGGTTCAGCCCATAGTGTATCTAGCTCCTCCTTCAGTAGTTCGTGGTACACGTTCAGATCATTCCCTGGTTGCTGTGGCCCTTGAATTAGCGTACAGAGGTGTACATACTTCCGCTTCATGCAGAGCCACGGAGGGAGGTTGTACATCCATACAACCACGGGCCAAGTGCTGTGCCTGCTGCTCATGTTTCCAAAAGGATTGAGTCCGTCTGTACTCATACCGAGTCTGATATTCCTCGGCTCTACTCCGAATTCGGGGTACTGGTCGTCGACAGCTTTCCACTGGCAACCATCTGCAGGGTGTCTCAGGACACCGTCATCTTTTTGCGGCCTCTCGTCGTGCCAACGCATGAGCTTTGCCTCTGTCTTGTTTGCGAATAGACGCTTCAAACGGGGAATGAGTGGAAGGTACCATACCACCTTCGCAGGACCACCGCTCTTCACTCCCTTCTCACCATCTGGTTGGTAGTTCTTTCCCCGCTTGAATCGGGATGCTTTGCACTCTGGACAGCTGGTTAGATCCGCGTACTGGTTCCGATAAATGATGCAGTCATTCGGACACGCATGGTATCTCCTCACCTCTAGTTCAAGAGGGCACACGACCTTCTTGGCCTCATCGCAACCGCGAGGCAACACGTTCCCCTCCGGCAGAACTTTTGCAAGATACTCCAATGTCTCGTCGAGGCTTGTGTCCGTGCTGTTGTGGAGTGCCTTGAGTCGAAGAAGTTCGAGCGTGACTGAGAGGCGGGTGTGCTCGGGATTGCAACCGGGATACAAGGGAGTCTCGGAGTCTTTCACCAGTGTCTCCAACTTGGCAGCCTCTCTACGAGCCGCACTATCGTTATCCGTCTCCTTCACAACCTGCTCTTGCACATGACGGTCCTGGACCATTCCGGCCAAATTGTCCCCCGTGCTTCGCATATCCGCTTTGGCCTCTTCATGTCCTCCGGCATCTTTATAATCCAACCGTTCTGCTTCCGGCTCCCCATGTCCTGCTTTTTCATCTAACCCTTCGTCGTCGGCAACAACCTCATCGTCCTCACCGTGACTTGTCCACCGTGTGTAACCTGCCATGAAACCCCATCGCACCAGGTGCATGTGCAAAAAACCAGATTTCCTCTCGTACATCTTCTGGTTTTTGCAATCACGACACGGACAGCATATCTTCGTGCCACCCTTTCGCACCATATCTCGCTCGGCGAAATCAAAGAACTCATTCAAAGACGTATAGAAACTCTGTGTGTTCCGATCGCCGTCATACATCCAACTTCGATCCATCGGTCGTTCGATCCCTAAGATATACGAAAATAAATTAGCACCAACCTTTCATGAGAGGCTAAAAAAATAAATAAAAGTTTTCTTTCCAATTGAGATTTTGAAATATTACATAAAACATTTCAAGATTTGGCAGGTTATTGAAATAAATTATTGAAAATTCAAAATTTCGGCATGACCTTTGCTAAAATTATGCAAAATTGAGTATCGAACGTTGACAAAATGTTGACGAAGCAACATTTCGCCAAAACGTTGAACTCAGTTTCCCTGAAAAAATAAACAAAGCAACTCATGTTGCCTCGGCTCGACGGCCGGTACCACAAGCATATCTCACATTCACATATATGAAATACATTTCATGCACATCTCACATCACCACAGATCCACCGAATCAAAGTATCATTTGCTTGTCATATATAATTAAACATATATATATGATTCTGCCTCAGTGTATAAGAAACATAATTACACATATATGAACCAATGTACACATAGTTACACATATGTGATTCTGCCTCAGTGCATAAGAAATATAATTACTCATATATCAATTGAAGCAATGTACAGATCGAATTCGTCTCACTGATCATAATAAACTAGAGAGCTAAACTGATACATATATACATCTGTTCTTCAGTTTGCTTAACTGATACATATATACATGTACGTATGTGGAACCCCTTCTAATGGTGAACCCCTTCTAATGGTTAAGCTCACCATTCAACATCATATGGTACGATTAGGAGGCATAACTATACAAACATATTTCATATAGCAAGGCATGCATACGAGTAACAAATGATCACTGATCAATTTAGGGGATCGAAGACAACAACAGTTCCTTTAAACAGTTTAGATCGATGGCTCAAACAAAATCAAAAGAGATATCTGCTCTTATCAGTTTTAAACACATGGAAGCATGCACTAAGGTGAGATGAGCTAAGCTATGGAGGGAGAGCAGGTTTGGGGGGCTGCAATTGAAGCAAATTTGGGGGAGATCAGCAAGCTAGAGGTCATGATCATGCATGGATGATCTAGCTTAGGAGGGAGAGAGAGATGCATGGCAAGGGAGCTAGGGGAGGTGGGGGAAGAGTTTGGAGGGCTAGGAAATTACCAGGGGCGTGTATGGCGGCGGCGGACGCGCAGGCGATCGGCGAGCTCGCTGCTGGCCAGTGGAGGTACGACTGGCCAGCAGCGAGCTCGCTGATGGTTTTTATAGGGTAGGTTACCAGTGACGGGCACACATACAGGCCCGCCACTGTTAAACAACTTACCAGTGACGAGCAAAACGTGAGCCCGCCACTGGTATGAAGGCCGGGAGGAAGTTTGGCGGGAACATTTATCGGTGACGGGCGATTTGATTCGCACGTCACTGGTATGTGTTATAGCAGTGACGAGCACCTATGGTCGCCCGCCACTAGTAATTCGTACTTTACCAGTGACGGGCTATAATTGGTGCTCGTCACTGGTAATTGTTTACCAGTGACACGTGGCAGTTTACGCCCGCCACTGGTAAATTTCCCTATTATCTGTGACGGGCTTTTTTGTGGCTCGTCACTAGTAATGTGGCGCCTATAGCCCTTTCTGCAGTAGTGCATGATTGATCTAAGTGAGAAAAGAAAGTTCTAAAACTTTGTGGCATTTGGCGAACCACATCTGGTCTCGGTGCAAAGTATCGGGACTAAGGGAACGTCATTCAAGATTACATTGTGCATATACTCCATGATATTCCGCACGAGATTACAGCCAGATTGCCTATAACATCGGTAAGCCATATGCCTTGCAAACTTTTTGTTTTCAATGGCTAAACATATCGTAACTTTGTATTGTATTTCTCGGGAGCACTAGATCCTTATCGTCATTGTGCCAAAATTGAATAAGGTATATAACCTTGATTCCATGAGGTGTAGCCATGATCAGCGCAGGCCGCATACTTGGACATCATGGGTCTACTCGACAAGTGAGTACCAAAACTTTGCTCTTGCTTGATGGCTATTCTTTCTTTTTTTTAAATGACATGCTATGGCTTATTGTTTTGAATCACGTAGGGTGTTTCACAAGTACGTCAAAGAAGGAGGGATCCGCAAGAAAGGAGTGCCCACCAAGTTACATCATGACTCCCAGTGTAAGGTATTCCCTAATGTTCATAACTCCTCGTACTAATGCCATCATACCTCTATCCTCTATAGCTAATCGATATTCCTTTTGTAGTGCCAGCAACAACCCCAAGGATCCATCCTTAACTACTACAAAAAAGTTGATCACTGACGGGCAGAGAAAGTTCACCACTAACGGGTGCAACCTCCGTCAGAAACATATCGTCAGTATGGACTAACATACCACTGATGGGCACCGTGCCCATCAATAGTGACCAAGTACCACTGATGGGTGGGTGGCTTTGCCGTACAAGATAATTATTGAAGAACTATGCTAACATATCTCTGATGCGGCATTGCTCTTGTTTGTAGTCATAGTTGTCCAACTGGATCTTAAAATCCTGTAAATTAATTAGAAGAAAATTAATTTCATATGGATGTGAACTAAGTTTTAATTGGCTAGTTGATAAAGATTTATATCGATTATACCATTTCTAGGCAAGCTAGGTTCTAGTGTTTGACGATCACGTCCATGTGGGTGAAACGTAGAACCCACATGTCAAGCTATTATTAGGCTATTGCTTGCACGGTAAATCAAACTTTTGGGTGAGCTTTGGGGATGCCCTTTCTTGCAATGGGACCCTCTCCCTATGCCTTAAAGATGATGAAAGCACTATTGATGCACTCCCGGATCTTGGAGTAGTCCCGAGGCGGTAAGGGCAGTCTTTGGATCTTGGAATCAAAGTAAAAGACCTTGTTTCAAGATAGAACGATCGGCACAAGGACCCGGTGGTCGCTGCATACATGCCATCATAGCCAAAAATGAGATGTAAACACCTAGCTAAGTGCATAAAATGAGAATTTACACAATACTAAAGAACTTACAAGGGATTGTAGGCAAAGAATATGTAGTCCTTGTCCTTTTGGGTGACCCATGCTTTCACAATATAATGCATTACGAACTCTTGATCGTGCTTCATATGTTCATCATGCAAGATAACCGGATCAATGAATCTATTGCTCGCTTGCAAGTGCTTGGCCTCTTGGGCCTCAAAAAGTGTCCATACCCTCATCAGGTTAGTGTTGAGTCTTTTGAGGTTATAGAGATAGAACAAGTCTTCGAAGTTGACATCAAATATAGAACTATCAAACACATGATAGAAATGGTAAGTTTCTGGCACTTGGAGCTTGATGTACCTCACATATTTAGCTAGGCTATTGGAATGTATGATTTACATGTGATGCAGATTCGACAGACAAGCTTTGTACTTCAGACTCAGTGAGGAGCAGCTGACTAGGAATGTATGTCCGATCCTTCGCTGCAGTTGCCGGAGTTGATAGAAAGGATAAGGCCTTACTGGTGCTATCATCCTTTGCTATTTTCTTGCTGCCGTGGGGGCTGAAAAGCGCTTGCTTCATTGGTCCATGTAGTGTGCCAGGTGATAGGGTCTAAAGTTGCGTGACGATGGGCTCCTATGACACGACCACTAGGGCCTTCTTCTGTACATCGGGCACTGGGACCTCCACTTGGCGGGCTGGTCCTGTTTATTCTTGGAGTGTCTTTCTTTCTTCATGGTACAACCTGATGGTGCGCGAGTGCCCCCCAAAAAGCTAGATACACTTGGTCGTGTTCCACCGTCACATTCAATTTGCCTGGGATAGGATAAACAAGTTTGCACTTTGTGGATGCCTACAGAACAAATAATATGGTTCCACTTAGAGTCTGTACACTAGTTAGGCTGTGTACAAAGGATTCGTGTAGGTAATAAAACTTACATTGATGTTGTCGATGAGACGTGCTTCAGTTGTCCCGTCGAAAGTGGCATTGGCGGACGTGCAGCTACTCCATCCAGAAATATGCTAGGCTCGGCAGGATGAGGAGGCATGGGTAGCGGGCCACCCAAATAGTCTGATAGACTCTTGTCTTGTTGCCTCTCTTCCCGCTTCTTCAGACCGTTTCATCATCTCCTTGATCACCTCCAATCGGTGCTTCCTAGGTTGTGGTTGTATTTATTCTATGCGCGTAGCTTCTTGTTCTTCTGACTGTTCACCTTGAACTTGCCAGTGGACCTTGCTTGAACAAACAAGGCTGTTGTTCCTAGTGTTATCTATTTCCATCTCTGCAATGGTGTGACGCATTTTTGCACATAGTCTTTGTTTGCATAGTACCTCCAGTTCTTGTGAGCATTAGCCATTGAAATCTCCACTGCCTATTTTATTTTCTCCTTATCATCTTCAGGATCCTCGGACTTGCCAAACAGCGGCATCAACATGTTATCTATCTCGTTCCGAGGCACTTGACTCCATTTTATTGTAGTTATCGGAATGTGTTCAGGTACTAGAACCCCATGAGTGTTGTTGAACTTCCCCACTGCCCAAATTGGTCTTTTAGGAACACCTGTATTTTGGTTGACCTCGGTGATGACTTGCATTTGTGTAGGCATCTTATTACTAGTTCTCGATTTATGTATTCCTTTTGGCTCCTTCGCCACTTCGGGCTCGTTCTCGACCTCGCCAGAAGATATTTTTGAAATAATATAAATAACCATGAACACTCAGTCGAAATAATATAAACTACGTGATTCTTCCACCTCTGGTGCAATACTTTTTGCAATTTGTGACAGGAAAGTTTGTTCTTGTTCATTCAAACGGCTTCTATTTTTTTCTGTTATAACTTTTGGTGAAGTCTTGATTTTAGTTTTCTTCTTTTTGCAAAAGCTTCAAGGTTCTTTGAGTTAAATCATTATTTCGTGAGTCTGATTGTGCTATTTAATCTATTACAATTCTTATGTTTAGTCAAAAAATAAAACATGTTTGACAACTTTTATTGAGTTTAAGAAAGAATGCTGTAGTGCTAATAAAAATGGAACTATTATAGGAACACAAGTTATGAATGATGTGAATTGGGAATGCTTATTTCATGCATGGCTTATTTGTGGTCCTATGAGTCTATGACTAAACAGAGACGCTGTTGAACTGTAGTGCTATAATTAACAAGTATCTAGGGCACAACAGATGGCCCAATTATATTCACTATTAGTTCGTAACATATATATTCATGGTAAGGGAAACCCTTTCTATTTCCAAAGAATAAAAGGACTAAGAGAATTCAGTGTTATTGCATGCTTGAAATCTACACCGGTGTGTCAAAATCCCTTAGTTCAGACATTGACACACATCACATAGTACTAAAAAGGGATAAAAACTCAAAATTTTAATTTGCAAAGAAAATGCAATGCTGAGAACAAGAAACATGTAGAATCAGCTTGCATTTTAGGTAGAATATGCTATACTATGTAAGCCACAACCAACACAAGATAGTTCATTTAGATTCATAGAGAATTATTTACCATTTCACCCGATTATGAGCCGCACCATGAAATATTGGTAAAACTTGAACAACCCAAATAAATTACCTATTGACAGCATATGATTCGTAAGAGTAAAGATTTTTCCTTTTGCACCTTCTCTATTTGCTATCCAAAAATATTGCAAAATAATGTTAGGGTTGGGGGATGTACCACAAAAAGTCGTGATCCATCGGTGGAGGACTCGGTGATGAAGCTTGGGGCGGGGACGCTTGAGGTAGCACCGTCGGCATTGGGGTGCCAGAGCTTGGGGCGGTGGCGCTTGGGGCGGCTTCATGCTCCATCATGCGCTCAACGAGGTCCAGCAGTGGTGGCAACAGCCCCTCTAGAGAGGAGGCGATGCGGCGCCGCTACTGTTCTACTTAGGGCTTTCGACTCGTGAGCATGAAAAGTTACAAGTCCTGCACGTGCATATATAGGCAATATTAGCATTGACAGGCATGATATAAAGCCTGTCAGTGGTAATCAGTCACCACTAATGGGTAACTTGGAGACACCCATCAGTGGTGACTTTTCTAAGTATGCTGAAGTAGTGTAATAAGTCACCACTGACGAGCACTCTGGATTCGCCCATCAGTGGTGACTGTCCACTGACGGGTTGGTCACCAATGCCCATCAGTGTTGACTGTCCACTAACGAGTGAAGCATAGGTGCCAATCAGTGGTCACTTTCTAAGTATGCACACTTAAGTGTAAATTATCGAACTGCACTTTAGTGTCCATATTCAGTTTTCAGAACAATTTCACAATTAAATTTTTACAAAGTAGAGATTTCAAACTTCAAAATACGAGAACAATTAATTCATCAAATTATCCTATAAATTAAAATATTTGAGCAAAATACAACTAGGTTTTGACATCTTCATCATCATTGTCCTCGTTATCAACTAGCTTTTTACCTTTATATGTCAGTCCTTCGTTATGAGCTTTACATACGTACGGACACGCATCATTATCAATTAAGCCTTTGTTTTTCTTTTTTCTTTTGTCTTCATCATCAGTTTCTGGATCGTTGAATTGGTTATAGTCTTCTTCATCCACTACACCGTCGACTCCAACAATACTCATTTTTCCTTTCCTCACAACGTGGCGCTTCATATTTGATGGGTCAGGTATGTAGAAGACTTGGGCAACCTATTTAGCTAAGATGAATGGCTCTTCTCTGGAACCAACACAATGTAGATTCACTGTAGTGAAGTTGTGATTTTTGACGCACAGATCTTTAAGATGCTCGGCAACGAAACATGAGGATTTTGGTCATACAATAGTCAAGTTCCCAAATCTCTTTGATCATGCCGTAGTACATGCATCTAGGTCGATCGTAACTACTTTTAGCTTCCAAAGTTACCACACTATTCTAGTATGTGCTTTTCTGGTCTTGAGCCACCGTATAGAATGTGTATCCGTTGATGTCATACCCTTGTCATGTCACAATGTTGGTCACAGGTTCTCTTGACAACCATTTGATGATATTTTCTTCCTAAGTTTCTGAGGTTTTCCCATGCATGTGGGCCTTCAACCATTGGTTGAATTGGCTGTTGTGCCTTTTCGTGATTCCAAATGGCCTCCTTTTCGAATTTTTGTTCACGTAGCAATTTCAGGTGTATTTTGATATAAAGCCCCAACACTGATATTTGTTCCAAGACCGTGAACTATGCTCTATTGAAGTCAGTTCTATCAGTAGACCGGTAATCTTTCCTTCCGAGTGTCCCGACAACAAAAAGCCTACCTGAGTACCTAGAATGAGGCACACCTATAGGTTGGTGTTCAGCCATGTAATCCGTGTAGAACTTGACAGTCTATTCGAAAGCATAGCCTTGGATGATGCTCCCTTCCGGCCGATATTTGTTATGAACATAGCGCTTCAGAATACCCATGTACCTCTCAAATGGGTACATGCTATGTAGGAACACGAGACATATCTCCTGTATCTCTGTAACGATATGGATCATGAGATGTACCATGATATCAAAAATGTTGGAGGGAAGTACATCTCTAGTTCGCATATTACCACAGCAATCTCGTACTTAAGTTTCGTTAGGCGCTGCTGTGGATTGACTTCTGAGAGATCATGTTGAAAAAGCTACATAGGTTTGTGACTGTCTTGCAGACTCCTGGCTCCATGAGACCTCTTAGCGCAGCACGTAGTATTTGTGTCATCATCACATGATAGTCATGGGACTTCATACCAATTAATTTCATGTCTTTCATGGAAACAAGTTTCTTTATGTTTGCGGAGTAACCAGATAGGAACTTTCACCCCAGAAAGACACTTGCACAATTTCTACTTCTTGGTTTTGCTTAGAATGTAGCAAGCAAGGGGGAGGCGCATTTGGACTTTCACATCACCCTTCTTTGTCTTTGTCTTTGTCTATTGTGACCACAGCTCAAGTCTGGTTCCCATCTATTGCATGTCAAGCCGTGCCTTCACACCATCATTTTTCTTGCCTGCAATGTTGAGCAAGAGACCAATCAAGCTGTCGCAAACATCTTGGTGTTCATGTCATAGTTTGAGGTAGGTCACACATTCCTGGTAGCCTCCATCGTGTAGAAGACTTAGAACACTTCAGTCTAGAGATCTCGGACCTCAACCCCACTTCAATTGCCTGCATCGCAATCTTTGAATGGGTGACTGGGACTATGCTCATGAAGTTCTCGGGTGTGAGCTTCACCTATTTCCATGAGCCGGTCTTGACCCTGTGGTTCTGCATAGCGGGGCGCATTCCCTGTTTAGCTCAGTGAGCTTCAGGGTGAACCAAAGAGCCAAGGTCACCTAACCAGCCATGGCGCTCAAGAACAAATGGAAAAACTGGCACAACGAGTGGTTTTACTACAACGTGGGCGACCTTGGTTTCTCTAGGAGAAAGGAGACCCCCATGTATATTACTCATCAATTAGTGATGAGTGATAGCGACATGGTATGCCGTGACTCCTTGGGAAGATGAACCGCTAGTTATCTTCCCACAACTTGGTGGAAGAGTTCATCCCGCTGCACGTTAGGCCTCTCACAGCAAGGTGGAACTCAAAGGCACTAGAACTTCCCGAAGGCAATGTAATAGCCCAAAGTTATATTACAAACCCTTCAAACATCTGAAGGAAATAAAACCCTAGCATTTCTCATCTCATGCATGCATATAGGTTGTTTAAGAGGACTTGAACTAAAAATCCTAAAATTTTGACTTATGAAAATTCACATCGATTCTATAATATTAAGAATAGCTTCTGTGAATTTCTCTAGTTCCAAAAATCTAATTTTGAACCTTGAAGAAAATATTAAGTACAATATTAATTTTGAAACGAGAAAAATTAAATTTAAAAATCAAAGCGTCGTATGGATTATTGGGTTCCATAGCTGCGTCCGCATCGTCAAAATGTCGAAGGGAGTATTCACTCAACGAATTCGGACTCCAGGCGCATCGGTTAGGGTTTCGATAATTTCTATGGCTGAGAGAATTCAGAGAATAAGCAATACTAATAAAATGAGTAAATAAATAAATAAAGTAAAAAAAGAGAATGGATAAGGGCTGGGAGCAGCTGAGCCACCCAACACCATCCACCCATGCCTTGCCCCCTTTGCTCCTACCGCCTTCACCTCCTAGGGCCGGTCACCACCACCACCTCCGGCGATCAACCAGCCCACCGCACCCTTGCTCCTGGTGCCCCTCCGCTACAACGCGCCGCGTGCCTCATGCCTCCTCTGCAAGTCGTTATGCTTCTAACATTTTTTCCTCTTACCCTGTTGTATTCCCCACGGGATCAACCTTTTCTTCATGGGGTCCTTTGGTACCTACGTGAGCCCCTTTCTTTTCTGCCAATTCTTTGTTACCTTCAAGGTGAAGACCTTCCCTTGAGATCTAGACATTACCCTCCTTGATCTTTACCATTTTGCTGGTGCAAGTTGGTACAAGGTGGGTTATTCATAATAGCTCCTATACATATCATATATACCATGAATAATCGTGGAGTATATTTATGTTTACTTGGTACTCAAGAATGTCTTCGTGCTCATGCTAGAACGTCAATAGGGAGCCTGATCAACTCCTTGTTGATGACACTACATGTGGTACGGAATTATTCTTAGGTTCCGACAGTTCTCGAATTATCACTGTGCCCAGGGTAGAACATCCAATCTATCCCATGTCGTACGATCATGTTTTCCAATTATCGTACAGACCAGTGGACATTGCCGAATGAAATCGTGTGCCATGTTTTCATGTGCACAGGCTCCATCTAATCTATCTTTAAATAACCGGTACCTCAATCGACCTATTAATAGACTCCTATCACCTTAATGCCATAAGCTTTGAGGGTGAGGAAAACCTGATCACCATTTCACTTCTTTTACCTTCTCTGGTTTGAGATTTATTCTTAGATTTTTCCCTTCTTCTCCCCGCTTGGACTCAACTCCCCTCATTTTTTAGTGGAATATTGCTACTCTTGCTCTAATCCATAACATCTCCTTGATGTCTCCATCCTGTTTACGGTATAATCATAAGCAGATATTTCCATTGTTTCAGAGTCACCATTCTCACCATCTTCATCATTCCTTGCTTGAGTAAGAATAGCTGTTCATAACAGCTCCTCTCACTCGATCCATCAATCTTGAATTCTGAAATTGCAGTACCAATGATTGTCTCTACATTCCTCAACTACCGCTCTCTTTTCCTTGTTCCCTCAATAAGTCAAGTATAGAGCTGTTAAAGCAAAAGCATAGAAGAAGATGTTATTACTATTAAAGGTAGTAACTTGATCTTGCTTTCTCTTTCTAGCACTGGATAAAAGTCAATAAGTGAATCCGTCCTTCCATTGCCAAAGACTCAAAAAGGGCATGACATTGTTAACTGCCTTTCCTAAGGTGGCATGCTTCATCCCCATCAAGACCACTAACTTCCCAATTCATCATTCCTTGGAAACTTCTCACCTAAATAGGAGTGGACTCTATCTCCTGGTAACATGCATGATATCTCCTAGGTGTCTTAGCTTGAACAATGCCTTAGTCTCCCAATTGGGTAAGCTCAATGCCAAGGCTTGATTCCAAATCAAGGTTCTTTCGTTAAGAGTGCTTGCTCACCCTCTCAATGAAAGGACAACATCATTCACCTTTGCTTTCTCAAACCATGAATTCATTTGAAGACCATGGATTTTTTGTGTGATTCTCTTCCTGTCTTTCCCCCTCTCCCATCGTTAGTGATCTCGAGGTCGAGATGCCATTTAAGGGGGATAGGTTTTCTAATAGCCCAAATTTGTATTACTAACTCTGCACATATCTAAAGGAAGTGAAAGCCTAGCTTTTCTCATCTCATGCATGCACATGTGTTGTTTGAAAGGACTTGAACTAAAAATCCTAAAATTTTGACCTAGGAAAATTCACATGGATTCTATAATATTAAGAATAGCTTCTATGAATTTTTTTGGATCCAAAAATCTCATTTTGAATCTTGAAGAAAATATTAAGTAAAATATGAATTTAGAAATGAGAAAAAGTAAATTTAAAAATTAAAGCATCGCATGGATGATCGGGTTCCATGGCTGCATCCACGTCCTCAAGAGAGTTCGAAGAAAGTATTCACTTGATAAATTCAGACTCCAAGAGCATCGATTAGGGTTCCGAAAATTTCTATGACTGAGATAACTCAGAGAATAAGCAATAACAATAAAATGATTCAAAAAATAATAAAAGTAATTAGTAAAAATAAAAAATAAAAGTGAATGGAGAAGGGCTAGGGGCAGCCGAGCCACCCAACCTCATCCGCTCGTGCCCTACCCCTTTTCCTCCTACCACTATCGCCTCCTAGGGAGGGTCCCCACTGCCGCCTCCGGTGACCTCCGCCAGCGACCGGCACTGCGGCAGAAATCATTTGTACAGATGGTTCGGAACCCCCGTGCGGGACGGTTTTTCGAACTGTCTGTACGAAAGAGTCTGTACAAATCAGATTTGTACAAATCGATTAGTACAGAAGGTTCCAAACTAGAACCATGCCATGTGCCTAGTCTTCAGGCACGTCTCATCCGGCCATTCGTGTCGTCTCATCCAACCACTGGAATTAAATCGCACAATATGCTTCCAGCGGGATTCAATCCCGCAACCTCGTGTTGTCCAAGAAAGGGGAGTTGCCAGCTGAACTAGGCTGAGTTTGTGATACAGACGAGATGACTTTCCTCTTAACTAATCCCTATGACTAAGCGGGATGCTTCTAGTACAGATGGTTCTTCCAGTTAGCAAAAAACTTTTTGGCTCTTGAAGTTTTTCGCTAACTTTTTGGCTCTCGAAGTTTTTCGCTAACTAATCACCCAAATCAGAGTCTGTACTGTTTGATTTGTACAGACGGCTCCAATTTGGACCCATCTGCACTATTTATATAGACGGTTTCAAATTGGAGCCATCTGTACTGTAGCTCCGAATGCTAGTTTTAGAGTCCATATCCAACCCTAGTTTGAGAGGTTTTAGTAAAACAGCCATAACTTTCTCATACGAAGTCCGTTTTGGGCCCACGACCACTCAAATTAAAGCTAACGACGAGGTGCATCCGATAAAAAGATAGGTGTGCACACCTGTACCCATCTTGACCTTCAAAATTCTGCTTCTAAGTGGAACTTTTTGGCTCTAGAAGTTTTTCGCTAACTTTTTCGAATCTTGCGGAGGGCATATCTCCTTCACCCGGACTCCGATTTGGGTGATTCTTGTTTCCCTGGTTAGCTTGAGTCGAGGACTTTCTTTCCACCTTGATCCTAGCTTCTGCCGAGCACTTTTGTCGAGGTGCCATTTTCAAAATCTTCGATTTCGGGCCGGGATTTCCATTAGTCGTTTCGTCGACTTTCTTGGAATTGGCTCAAACTTTCTGGAGACGTAGAGTTTGGCCTCCTGCTCATAGCCATGAAAACTATTCAACAATCGGAACTGTCAAACTCCCTCCCCGACGCTGCCACTTTCCTGGCGCGGTAAGTAAATCTGTAGTTTTTGCTGCCGCGGCAGCAGAGTATCAACCAGCCTTGCTTCATCTATTTGTACAGACGGTTCCAAACTTAGAACATTCTGTACTGTTCGATTTGTACAGACGGTTCCAAATTTAGAATCGTCTGTACTGTTTACAGATTTGTACAGACGGTTCCATACTTAGAACCGTTTGTACTGTTTGATTTGTACAGACGGTTCCAAGTTTAGAACCGTATGTACTGTTTACAAATTTGTATAGATGGTTCCATACTTAGAGCCGTCTGCACTATTCGATTTGTACAGACGGTTCCAAATTGGAACCGTCTGTACTATAGCGTCCTGCTTGTTGGGAACCGCTTGTACTCATTTTCTCAGACGGTTTTCTTTTGGAACCGTCTGTGATACTATTTGTACAAACGACTTCAAAAATCGATCCGTACAGGTGGCGTCCTGTTAAATGGAAACTGTAGTAGTGCAACCGGCCGCCACACCCCTGCTCCTAGTACCCCTCCGCTGCAACGCACCGCACACCTCTCGCGTCCATGGTAGACAGGCCTCAATGCCGTGCTACCGCCCTGTCCACCAGTGTCAGTGTGACAAGCCACACGCCCACTGCACCTCCCCACCTTTGCACCCACTTCTCTGACAACCTTGCTCCCGTGTTGTAGGGTATAACTAAGACCTTCCGTGGTTAATTCGTTGTTCCTCCTTTAGATATCATGAGATGAACCTAAAATGGAATTCATAGATACCATCGCTATATTCATTTTAAGTGGTTGTTTGCCCAATTTTGATAAGTCATTCATGAGTAATAGTCAAACTCGTCTTGCTGTTTAGAATCTCTTAAAATTAAAATATGCACCTCTGGTTAATCAAAATGGTTATGCTAATATTGCAATTAAATCATGGTTTTTGTATGAATAGTGTTGTATACATGTTGTAGACACCTGATATCCGAAGCATATTGTTAACCTTGACATATAGCCTATAAATCATGCACATCAATACTACATGAATATTAAATCCTAAATCCCATTTTAGTAATAGTTCATTTTCTCATAACATAAAAACTCCTAATTTGCATCTCCACAATATCATGTGCACCTCTTGCATGGCATTTCTACTCCATTGGAATTTAAATACGGAAAATTAGTTAATTGAACAGTCATTCTTAGCCAATATGGTCATCACCTCTACCCTAAATGCATGTATGAAATCCTGCATGCATCCGTGTTAAGATGTAGACAACACTACCACTAAACTAAAATAACACAACACCCGAACAATTAGTTCCTCATCTTTATCAGCTTTATACGTCACCTTGGTTCAGCCCCAGCATGCATCCCATACCTATGTGCACTCCTTTAAATAGTCCCCTTGGACTTGCTTTCTCTTTATAAGTTATTTGCTTCTTGTTGATGCTTTGGCTCTTCGGATTTCTCTCAAAGTTGAACTTGGATACGTTATGCATCTCCACCAAGCTTTCAGGCAAGCATGCTCTCTTATTGAAAAATATTGCCGTTAATTTCTGCTTGGGTGGATGGTAGATGTTATGCATGTCTTATGTCATCTTCATATGGTATTTTAAAATTAATGTTTCTAGCAAGAGTAGGAGGTGTATGATGTTTCTGATCAGTATGTTCCTAGCATTTAAATCATCTATCAAATATTTGAACCCTAATAAGTGAGCTGCAAGAGCTAGGAACTGATACCAACAGATGGATTATCAGGTGGTTAGCCTAGACTGATACCGGTGTCATTGGATCTTTTCCTTCACCCACGATGTGAGTGCGCCCGATGGGAGTTGGGAAGGGTAATGGTAGGCCAACCATGCATCCACAATCTCATCGGGGCATCCCTCGTTCGAGGTTAGGGTGGTTAGCCCTTCCTCTATTCCACTTGATTTGGGACTGAGGTGGGTATCCTCATCCTGGAATCTCTCTAAGTCGGGGAGGACTTAGAGAGAATAACATGAATGTTTTTTATCTTGCGAGTAAAGTACTCATTCAGGAATTCAATTCCTGTAGGTGGATTTGGTGTAGATGATTGTCATATTTACCCCTTGCTACATTCACCAATAAGGTTATGATCTTATGGAAATTTTATGGGTTTTAATGATGGACTCATAGACCCCTAGGTTTTTCTTTCGTTTGTGCTTCCGCTGTTGAATTGATGTATTAAGTTGTTAACTGTGACCTATGGGTCCTTCTCTTGTAATTATGTAAATTGCCCATGTGTAAGGGATGGGGTTTATTATTTCTATATATCTCTCTTTAGAGTTCATGTTGTGGTTACCAAGTTCTTGAACTCATCCCTCCATATACAGTGCGTGTATGACTTGAAGTGTATGGGGGCGACAGTAGAGAGTTGGAGTCAATTTGTCATATGGTTAGTTTGTATTCCACCTTAGTCGAGTCACCCGTTAGCTGAGATGCGATTGCCGGCTAGGCAGGGTGTGCACGTCTGTGTCGGGCCTTCGGGTGACCACTAGTTCATGCTTTGGTAGACTAGGTTAGAGTGTGGACACGGACGTCGGACTCTTCCAAGAGAATACCATGATCAACGCAAGAGATGGGCATCAATGTTCTACATGGTGACTTGGAATTGTACTTGACTTATGCAATGATGTCCGCTTCTAGCTGGCTGGACCAACAGTGAAAGCATACAACATTTGTTGAGCGTATGATATGTTGGTCCGGTGTCGGGCCACCCAGCTATGATAGATACATATGACTTCGTGCACGTATGATATGTTGGGTGGCTTCTCAGTCATTGGCGACTCATCATTCCTTAAGTCAGGTGTGGTTCCAGGCCCTGACAGGCAAGCCCACCAAATTTAGTACAGTTTCCTCTTCGCAGCTCACTCACTTTTTGACACTTCATCATACTCACCTCGCTTCTCTACTTGTTTTTAGGGTATGACCTTCTTCGTGCAGACAAGGAGGCCGCACCATACTCAGAAGCATGTCTGAGTCCCATTCGGTGGCGACGCTAGCTAGCGAGTACTAGAACTGTGCTTGCGAGCTCTTCAAGTGGGACATGTCACTGCAACCTGAAGTCACCTCTACCAAAGAGTCGCAGGCTAGACAGAAGCAGAAGCATGCTGCATCCCCTTCAAGGAAAGGATAGAGCAAGTTGCACGTCGAAGCCGAGCTACCTGACCACTCCAATGACAATGCCAGCGAGCATCATGAGTTGTCTATGCAAAGCAAAGCCGATGTTGAGGAGACAGGAGAAGACGCTGGGGAGTTGGGCAACGAGGGGTCTGAGGTGCAATTAAACTCCAAGGACGAAGTGGTGGGAGTCGGAATGGATGCTGCGAAGGGGTCTCCTCGGATCGGACATGGAATTGGGAAAGGCCCAATTGGTGGACTCCTTGGGGCGTTCCATTCCACTAGTATGATGGAGGGACTTCCCTCCTTATTGGAGTCCTCGTCCTCTTTGTCTGACGAGCACCTCTACGAGTGCGCCGAGGATGTGCCCTACCATACTGGCACAACAGTTAGCCCCTTGGCCGTGCCGCCTGCCTCATAGGTGCAAGTCCCTCTGCCACCATCTCCATCTCCCTCTTGACGTTCTCGGGTCGCC
>JAGXJF010005167.1:0-62942 GCA_019208055.1 Stipa capillata | reverse complement strand
GATAAAGCACTCATCTAGACTGTCAAATTTTGATCCATTTGTTATGGCTGGTCAAGTTAGTCAAGTCTACTATTTGTCTTACCCATGTAAGACTAGACATGATCTGTTGGAATGGTCTGTTGCATATTGGGTTGCTCCACAAGGCTATGTTCCTCGAAATGCCAATAACTGTGAAGGCAACCTTCCACAAGGACCAACAAATGATGACTCGTTCTATCAAGAAGATGGACTTGAAGGCACATTTGTCATTGACTTAGGAGATGGCTTAGAAAGTATGACGGCACCCATTTTAGATGAGATCACCGATCCAAAGGAATTGGAAATTTTGCAAAAGCAACCTGCTAAGGGTGAAGAAGATGAAGAGGAGGAAGACTCAGATGATGATGAGGAAGAATCAGATCAAGAACTCGAAGTCCCAACTTATGATCCAAATGATTTCTGATCCTATGATGATGAAATTGCAGTGTTTTGTGTAATATTTGGTGTTAGTTTGTGTTCTAAGTGCAGCTGAAATTTGTGTATGTTCCAAATATTTTGTATTAATTCTAAGTGTAGCTGAAACTAGTGTTTGATGTAGTATTCTGTTGTACTTTCAGATCAATTTGTATGCAAAGTGCAGTTTCAAAATACTTATTTCTTTGCTGGTCCTGTCCTAATTAGCTTCAACATTGCATTACAAGACTTTTTTCTAACATATCTATTTACTAATACAGGAATGGCTGGACTTCGTCACAATCGTACCAACCGTGGTGGCAGCCGTATGCCCCAAAAGGATGTTGGTGGTGTAGGCAATAGTGTGACTCGAAGTAGTGCTCAAAGGACCGTTCCTACTGAAGCTTCTCACTCGCAAACGACCATGGATGGAGATGCTTCTCAGCCTAAAAGGAGCATGTCTGATAGCCGCAACAACTCTAGTTGTTCTTTGTCACAAAATGGTTATGCTTCTCAGCCTAACTCTGATGTGAGCCCACCTCAGCACCAAACTGAACGTAGAGGGAGGAAGAGGAGGGCCACTACAGAAATTAAAATTGCTCGTCGTGGTCGCAAGGTTGGCCTTGTACCTAATGGTGATAGGTACGTGCTTGTCTAACCTTGATCAATTGCATGCTGTTCGTTCTGTTCATTACATGCTATGCAAGAAATTGGAACTGAAATCAGAAACTTGTGTGTGTAGGCAATTTAGGTATAGTGACTACCACTCCACTGATTATAAATATACTACTCAACTCGGAGTTATTCTCAAGCGAGAATACCCAGGTAGAATTGAGGAAAAGGATGATGATGGTAATGACATTGTCCGTCCTGCTTTAGAATGGGATGACTACTATCACAAGTATACTGAAAATGAGGCTGGACAGACGGCTGCAGATAGAGTGAAGAATCTGTTTTGGGTGAGTAAAATTTATTTTCTACTGAAGTTGAAATTTTTGGAGACCACATCTGAATTCTACATGTCTGCACATGTAGGATCTATTTGAGGTTTACGTAAATGAGGAGGAAGAGGCTGACCAGGTTGAGGATGAGGCTGACCGAGTTTTTGAAAAATATGCAAGGAAGAAAGTGAAGGACATTATGTACCAAGTCTGTGTGGATGCTGTGAAGTTATACTATGAGAATCAAGGAGAGCTTAATTGTTGATGAAAAATTTGCATGTCCAAGGGAACTTGAATATGATCAGTATTTGGAAAGCCAGATAGAGTGGATCAGGGAACATGCATGGCCTTTATTATGCAATTATTGGTGCTCGAGAGAGTACAAGAACAAAAGGAGGTTAGGGCAAGAATCACGCTTGAAATCTAATGATGTTGCACAAAATAGAGGGGGTTCACGACCATTTGTGGAGACACAACAATATTTGGTATGTCATGCATGTTTATTAAATTAATTGCTTGAATGATTGTTTCTATACTACATGCTGCCATGTCTTACATTTGCTATTGTGATATTGCTCCGAAGATAGAGATTGTTGAACTGGTATGTGGTTTCATTGTCGAATTGGTATGTGATTTCTTGGATGAATTACATGATTGAGATGGCACAATTATGGTTATAGCTGTGCATGTGATATATTCATGTAATTGAAATTCTATGAACCTTGAGATTGTTTAACCAACTATTGCTAGTCCTTATGTAATTTCAGTAAATAAACGGCATTGTTGGATCATTTATGGCTCTCTACTATGCTGATTACAGTATCATGGTAATGCCATATGTCTTAATCTCCATAATCTTATAGGCCGAGAGATTCGGACCTGAGAAGGCTTCCACATTAAATACATATGCTGCAATGAAATCTAGAATAAAGAATATGGACAGCACTGGTACCAGCAGTTCCATAGGTCAGAAAGCACAAAAACGCATCGTATGTTCTTCTTTCTTTTTGTATTAATTGATGTGTGTATGACTCCACTCCAGGCTTGCTGCATTGTTGTTTGCTTATTGTACTGTCAATGAGCACTAGAGTTCATAGTTTCATCAACTCAAACCACACGAAGAAGCACTAGCAGATTCATCACTTCTTGTGTAGGAAAAAAATGTGCACACCTCAGCCTTTAAGACTGTAGCATGATTTATTTCTCCAGGAACCTAACGTACAAATTTTGAGAGTATATATTGCACATGTCTTATATAAAATACGAACCTAAAATTGCTATTGTTCTAGGATGATTACTGTGCAATGGCTAGAGATGCGCATCCAAATGATTGGGAGCAGCGAGACTTAGACGCAAATGCATTATATCGAATGATGGGTGGCGTTCCACATGGTCGTGTGGCAATAGCGGATGGGGCTGTTAGGAAGAAAGATGTTATATCAGCTGGTAGACAAAGGAATGTGAGACCACCAAGTTATCTGTCACGTGTACGTACCACTCAGGAAAATGAAGAGTTAAAGCGCGTCCGTGAAGAGCTAAAGCGTGCCAATGAAGAAAATGAACGACTTAGGCAGACTAATGAGAGACTAGAACAGAAACAAGAGAGGCACGAGCAGTATATATTGGTAAATTCATTGCTTCTCTACATTTAATTCTTGTACATATTTAAAATCAGTGCTTCTCTATATTTAATTCTAGTAATGTTGCCTCTTTCTTTGCAGACACTTTTTAGGGAGATAGGAAGAGAACTAACAGAGGGTTTGTAGCCCAGAATAAGTGCACAACCACATGTAAGTTGACTAACTATTTAATATTAATTTTTATGTGAATAATAACCAGCCATTGTACATAAAGAGATAATGGAAAAGGAGAACTGATTTGCTATTGGTATGTCAGAATGGAAACAAGCAAAGCTGCAGTGAGCAAGTGGAATCATGTTGATTCCACTTGCAGGACATATAGCATGAGTTTCTTAGATCAATCTGTCCTGTTGGTAAGGTCATTACATGACTTGTAGTGTTTTTTATTTCTAATTTTGCTAGTTTGTTAGGAAGGACTGAAATCCTGATTGTTTTTGCTTCTACTGAAAAGAACGGTTGGTATGTCTTAATCTATGTATGCCATCTTTGTTGTCATAATTACTAGCTGTATGCTTTGGGTGATAAGCTCCTAGTGCCATGCTGGTGACACTATTTTGTTGTGTAAAATCTCTCTATTAAACCTAATACTTGTAGATGAAACCATTTTTTGTTATAAGACATCTTTCTTTGTGATAATCTTATTAATTTTGTATATAGCATTTTCTCAAATGATAGCCTGATTAATTTTATCCTTGTATAGGAGACTAACTCATCTCATGCCGGCTCCGAAGCGATCGATGGCAACACCCATGGCAGAGAGTGCGGTGCGAACATTGTAAACGGCGACCACTCTGCGAACCTTGGTAGCAACACCACTAGTGCCCGTGCTGGCACAAACAGCAGCAACAACCATGAAAATCATAACTTGGTACCATGAATATGAACGACACGTTGACATTTGTGCTTTCTTGACTTAGATAGTGCAGCGGCAGTTCTGCTCATTTTGTTGTGAATTGATAATGTTGCAGCAATGGTAGTAGCAAAACTTATATATGGATTATCCATTGTGTTGGTGCAAGATCAGTGATAGTCTATTTTGCTATATATACTTTGTCTTTATGTCTTGGAGTTGTAAACTGATGGTGGCATCCTATTTTGGTAGTTTGTAAATTTATCATGCATATATATATATATATATATGGTAGTGGTGCAATGCTTTGAACCTGTGAGTGTTTTACTCTTACGGATGTGACAGTTTTGAACCTGTGAATGTATATGCACACAACGGTTTTTCTGTTATATATGGTTACAAGAAATTTCCTGACGGTGCTCAGCCCTGACTGGAACGGCAGAAATCTGAGTTTGTATTTTTTTTCCCTGACGGCTAAGGTTTCACAGAAAATACTATTTTCCTGAAGGTTAAAACTGACGGGAAATATATTTCCCTGACGGTGAACCCTTCACGAATATTAGGTTTCCCTGGGACTCAAATCTGACGGACAATTTATTTCTCCGACGGCCACCGTCAGAACACGCCGTCACAGATAATATCCCTGACGGTCAACCCTCAAGCAAATTCTATTTCCCTGTCACGCTAGACCTGATGGCTGTTGCCTGACGGTGCACCGACAGGGGTAATATCCCTGAGGGTATAAGCTATTTTAGTGACGGTTTTGGGCCCACACTAAAATTGCGTTTTCTGGTAGTGATATTAGAACAACATTATGAGTACATATCTTATCTTGATGGCACACAATAATTGCGCGATCTCCTGGTGCTAGCAAAGGGGCTAAGTCGGCATGGCAGTACATTAGTTTTTTCTTAGTTTACTTTTTTTACAATATTTTTGGCTTTTATTGCTTTTGACAATTTTTGTAGTAAATTTATAGCTACATGCATCCTTTATTAGTGCCTTTATTAGTGCAAAGGTCAGGAGTAATGCTTCCATTATCAAAACAAACAAAATATATGTTTACTATACATACATTTGTATTCCTTGATATAAACATGTTACAAAAGCAACTTAATTATCAGATTCAATCTACTACTACAGAAAAGACCATTACAAACGGTTCAGAAACACTATTACAGACGGTTTCTTGAACCGCCCATAGGCAAGGGCCTGTGATCCCCTGTCAGTAAGAACCACCTGTGATAACCCTATATCGCAGGCGGTTCTTATTCTTAATAAGAACCGCCTGTGATTCCCCATTATCATAGACGTTCTTCATATTGAAGCGTCTGTGATGTTATTTAATATGAACATTATTTCGTAAATCATATCACATTCACATAAGTTCACAGATCGATCATATCACATTCACATAAACCTCACAGATCATATCACATTTATATCATTATCACAGATAATATTATATATATATGGACCACCAACAAAGCACATAGTTCTTAAAAAATAACAAAATTAAAGTTGTTCACAACCAAAAGTTCCAACTCATAATATAACAAGATAAAAATAACTACTCTTCATCGTCAAGTGGAAAGCTGAACGCCTTGAATTCACGACCAACATCTGGACTTGCTTGAGCCAAAGCATCAATCTTGGTGAATCCGATCAAGCTACCACCCTATATGAAGTTTTGCACAATGACCTTATCAACATCTTCGTCTTCTTCAAATGCAACTAGAACAACACCATGGATGTAGTCGTCAGCAACCCTGAATTTTGAATGGCCAAGAAAGTCCTCAAGCGTTGAGGCAATAATGAAGGATGGTGTGAAATTTCTATTCACAACGTTAGCACACACAACATTATTAGTAGCTCCAAATTGTACTTTTAGAACATTGTGGGTAACTTGAGAGATTTTAAAAATCTGCCCTATTTGCTTTTCTGCATCGTTAGCAAAACTCTACAATATTCCAATGAAAAACTAGTTTATAATTAAATTAACTTTGCATTCACCATATTAATTCAGTTTTGGAAAAACAAAGCATTACTCATCACACAATACTATTTGGTTCAAAAAATATTAACCTTCCTGGCTGAAGAAGAGCCGCCAGTAGCTTCGGAGTCCATCTTACGTTTCTTCGATTGATCAAACGAATTATCCATCTAAAAAATATATATGCAATGATATTGTATAAATTATGAGAGACTAGTACATTAAAATAATTCTTTTGAAACTAGCTTCAATAGATCAAAAGCATGAATTTTAGTTACTGCAATGATACACTTCTCATACAACATAAATAAACCCTAAAAATCTTAATTAAGGCAAGATCATATATTGATCACATATAAAAATAAAATCTTAACTAAGAGCTACAGGAGGACATGCTTCTAGAAACCCTAAAAATACTAACTCCACAATGTTAATCTAGGCCCCTCTATGATAGGCATCTGTTGATCCATCACATTCAGTAAACTGCTACAACACTAGAAGCATATATGGCAACTTATAATATATGCATGCAAACCACTACAACAGTACTAGAAGCATATATGAAAGATCTAGGAAGAGGGCGAGGGCAACTTATAATACATACATTCAGCATTTATGAAAGATCGATCTAGGGAGAGGGCGAGGGCAAGGGCGGCTTATTACCTCCGTGGCGAGGGAGAGATCGACTGAGCAGGAGAGGAGATCGATCTAGTGGAGGCGTGCTGTAGAGAGACGTCGCGCAACGTACGTACCGTACTCGGTAGAGGAAGAGGAGAGGCCAGTGGCGATAGTGGAGGAGTAGATCAGAGGCCAGTGATGACGGTGGAGGAGGAGAGGAGGCCGGCGGTACGTGCATTTGCTATATAGGGCTCGGGGGTGAGGAGATGAGGGGCGAAGAAGACAAGGGGGCGAAGAAGATGAAATGGTAACGAAGAGAAGATGAAACGACGCGGCTATATTAAGTCTCAGGCGTCTTATCACAGACGATTTCCAAATAAAACCGCCTATGATAATCTCCTTATTGCAGGCGGTTCTTAGTAAAAACCGCCTGTGATGTATGAATATCATAGGCGGTTCACATCTCTCCGAGTTAACCCAGGCGTTCCTTTTTACAAACCGCCTGTGATCTACTGAAACAAAGACGGATTTTCGGGATCCGCCTGTGATGTGGGGTCTTCTATAACCCATTCTGTAGTAGAGCTATCCTTAGATTGTAGTGGGATCCACTTAGATTATAATGGGATCGATTGTAATCATGTAAAATAATTTTGTGTCGAGAATACGAAAATTGTGGCAAATGATATATCAAAAGGAAATAGAAAAACAAAGTAAAATGATACGCCCTGCTTCGTTTCAAAAAAAATGGTACTCCCGTTTTACAACAATGTTATCAACCTCGAAGATCTCCGATTTAAAATACCTATCCATTAAAAAGAAGTGAGTATAGTTAATGCAATGTTTAATCTCTTTCATTACTTTAATGCTTTAGAATAGGTTAAATATTGTACCAAATTATTTAACAGTGGTATGTATGATCGTTTCTCGTTAATTATTTAATAGAATTACTGTTTTTTTGCTCTGTGCACATTTGAGCTCATGATATATAAAATGAGACATGAGGAGTACTGTTCATAACAAAAATACTTTTTTTCTCCGGACACACTTTTGAGTTTGGGTCCGAATCTTAAAAGGGTGCTACATGCAGCACTCCATGGACTAGGACATCATTGTTTTTGTTTTTGGAATTTTTTATGTTGATTTGTTGCCTTAACCGAAGCCAGGTTGGACCCAAAATGTAACCAGCTATAAAACATGTGCGTAACTTCTGGTGGTGTAGCCTGCAAAGTGAAAACCTTCATAGGGAAGTGTGAGAAGCCGTATAGCTGATATTTTAGTGCAGCATTCATCGCTGCTCACGTCAGGTTCTGTTAAATAGTCAGTGAAAAAATACTGGTTTGAGCAAATTTAAAGTAAATTTAATATTTAATTTAATAAATATTACTGGTGAAAAAATACTGATTTGAGCAAATTTAAAGTAAATTTAATAAATATTACCTAAATTTTCAGAAATTTTAATTTTATTTGAATACTTTCGAGCGATAAATGAGTAACAAGATATATCGGGCCCTGCGGTAAATAAAATCGTCGGTACCCACAAGAAAAGGTCGGAAAACACATGCCCTAAATCCCATGAACAGGACTTCTCGTACGAATCGAGTGGCTGAGAAATTTGTGTACGAGACCCAATCCGGAAACCATTTTTCTCTTGTCCAATAATGGGATATGGAATCTGCAGCTCAGGTAAAGACAGGAACCTAAGAAGGAAACAGTCCAAAACCACTTTCCATGTTCTATGAGTTCATACGCGAATGACAAGTTCTGACAGGAACACGTTTTATATACATTCAGGGTCTGTAAGTCAAATTCTTTGCTTTTCGTATTCCAAAAGAAATACTTGAAATAGTTTATCAGCATGAACCATGCTCAGTAGAAATGAAACCTGAAAGCAACAGATACCAACGTGTCTCCCGAGTCCTAAGCAAAAGCTGGGGGAGAAGAAAAAACAGAGGCGGGGCCGCCGTAACTAACAATCGCGGGAAAAACCGTCTGAAATATTTGGATCGAAAGTTGTGTTCTTTTGATGGGACACAAACCAAAATATCTTAGGTTTTACTTTGTACTCTTTCGACCTATTTTGGGCTGTTTTTAGCGAGTGCGTTCCTCTCTCAAGGCGGCGTCGATGCTCCAGCAAGGAGGACCAGACTGCTTCTGAATATAGTTTTCAGGATCTTCTCTTCAAAACTAAAGGCTGCGTCCGTAATTTTTCTATGCTGTGAGACCTATCTGTAAGAAATGTGTTGCACTCACTTTTGTTAATCAATCCAAAGCTTCTAGACCATCATAGGATCATGTTTTCCTTCAGAAAAACTTAATTGTGCCAACATGGAATTGAGCCCGTGGTTATCTTCGTCCAAAACTGACAATTAACCATATTTTCTCTAAAAGAATACTACATGTGGTTTCTATTTCGGTTATATCTCCGGCTATTTTTTACTACGTGAGATCATGCTACTTAACAAAGAAGATACCTGCATTCTGCAATGCTATGTGGCTAAAGTAGTGCGATATAAATAAGGTCGTGACAAGAACCAATAAGTCGTCGATTTCAAAGAGGAAAACTCGGCCAGTAAATGAATTCATACCCTGAAATTATAAAATTGGCTTCATATTCTCCAAAGCATTTGCTTCTCTGTGGTGCTCATTGAGAGCTAAACATTTCCGTTACCCGTGCGGAAAACACGGGTCGCCATAGCAAGAACTCCTTGTATATTCTTTTTAAGATTACAGAAAAGATACATGCTCTAGCACATGCTGGAATTGATGGAGGCTGGATAAATCCATAAATTTCGCTAAATTTCTTACTAAATGCATCCACATATATGTAAATGTGAGCATCAGAATTTAATTCTAATGGATAGAGTCATATCCCTGCAACTTTACCACCTCTCCAAGAGGTGGTTCTCCACTTATATTATATATGGAGTAGATAAAATTATATCATATCTATCAGGCGCCTCAAATTGCATAAGTGCTCATTGAGCATAGAAAATAAAATAACAAACGAGACATATTTTTATCTTCAAACAATGATAACAACTCAGGTCATCACCGGCTACGGGGATTTATGTTGTGGTAGATTACGATAATCCTGTTTGGTTGCACTGTCTTTACTTATTTTGGTTTGGTTAGCTGCTTTTGTATAATCGGTAGAAAATAAGTTTAAAATGGTGCCTTAGCTAACAAAAAACTGAGATATATCAAACAGTACGGTAAGCATTAGTTTTATTTGTTGTACATTAAGAGTTAGTTAAAGTATAATCTAATTTAGTAAATAGGACACTAACTTTTTCGCAGCTTTTTTTTCATAACAGCTTATAAAATAAGTGAAGCACATCACTCCACAAACAAACTGAGCCTTACTTGCATTAAATGTTTTTTCCAAAAGCTACATAGGAGCTCCGCCGATTCTATAAAGAATTTACTCGTACATAATTACTGGATGAAATAGTTTTTTGTTGATGTCATGTAACAGCCTAATTTTTGATATTTTTAAAACCCTTGTTTTCCAAATAGGTTTAGAGAATTTTACGGAATTGTTTTGAAGTAATTAAAGCTTAATTAGAATTTTCCCTTTTTTTAGATTAACTTGATTAGTTTAAACATTAATATTTTGCTAAAATAGTTAATATCTTTTGCATATTGAAATATATACCCCTGAAATTTTCTAAATTTATTGAAGTTGATTTGATATTTATCGGAGCTCTATTAGCTTTTCTGGTATATTTCTGAAATGGAAAAGGCATTTCCTTCTCTTTTAATCCTTTGAGTCAAGCCCATTTCTATGCCTGGCTAGCCGCCTCTCTCTCTCGAGCTGCTTTCTCTATTCTCTCTTCTCCTCTACCTAGGCCTAGCACACTTCCCCTACCTGCCTTGGCCCAGCCGATGGCCCTGTCAGCTGTCCCTTCTCTCACGTCCCCCTTGGCCTGCCACTTGGCCCAGCTACCAGCCTAGGTATCGAGCAGACAACCTAGGCCAGGCCATGGCCCCCTGCCATCTCTCCTAGGGCTCCTAACCACTGCACAGCTTGGAATCCGGCCATCTCTCGCAACTCCGGCGAGATGGCTCCGCCTCGGTTCTCCATCCTCAGTGAGTTTCGCGCCGATTTCTCTCACCTAAGCCCTCTTCTAGTTCCCACGACTAAAAGCACTTGACCAATTGGTCGATTTCGACACCCAGGCTCCCTATCCACGATGGCCATCCGCCACCACCGGGCACATAGTGTACGTCTGCCCCAACTGACGCCATCTTGACATTATCAAGTCCCCGGGGTTCCCTTTTTGCGAACCACCAGCCACCTTCACCACTCTAATTCCAGCAACCCCAAGTGCCCCCATGGCCATGGTTGCTCCTTTGTTTTTCTCTCATGTTCTCTGTACAATATGTTTCCCCCTCTTTCTCTCCTACTATTTTAGTACACAGAGAGCTCCCATGTTTTTTCTCATAGTAGGAAATATATATATTGTTCCCTCTCCCTGTTTCCTCTATACACAATAGTATATTGTGCCCCTCTTTTCTTCCTTTCTCTAGTATGTAATCAATCTAGCCTGGTCATTGATTAGCAATTGAGATCTTGCTCCGGCATCGTGCGTCACTGCACAAGGTGCCAAAAGATCATCAATGTCCTTTGGTCGTTGATGACTCCATCTAGAATGCCGATAATAGTTACCATGACCATCCTGCCCTGATGTATAGTTCTTTCCCTCCTTTTGTCGAGATTAGATTAATTTTCGTAATCTCTTACTTCCGCTAATACCCTCAACCCTTCCTTATCGGTACCACCTTCATGGTCATTGTCACTACCAGCAACAAAATGGCTCCGGCTGATACCTTGCCAACCTTAGAGATCCCTTTGGCGCCGTCGGCTTGATCATTCTATCATAATTGATTCATTACATCACTTATATCGATGACCTAAATCTTAGGTCTCCCCTTACTCAAAACCTTATAAGTGTCGCCGCACCTGACGACAGTATTCCGTAGTAGCCCAACAAACTTGAGATGCCTTTGGATCAATGATGAAATTATAAGATGTAAATTCCTCCTGTCAATCACAACCTTAGCATCTGGTTACAATCTTTCGAGTGTTTCTCAGCACTCTAGTTCTCTACCACCACTGATCTACCTTATCTTCGTAAACCCAAAAACCCTGAGCTAACTAAGGGTGTACCCTTATTTGCCGAACCCTTGTAATTTTCTATCTATATTGTTTTGACCCTCAGCATAATCCTTGGTCATCTACCTGATTGGTCATATTGAGAAATCCAAGAGTAGCTATCAACATGATCATGTGATCATTCATCGATATTCCTTTGTCTACCTGTCCCTAACTCTAGAAATGGCATAGCCCCATTTATTAGTATGCCTCAGTATCTTTATCTATATGCATCTGATCATGGTTCCCTTTTTGAGTTGAACCATAGTCCTAACCCTAGACCATTTGTCTGATCAATGGCATTGCCATCTTTATCGGGAATTCCTCCATATCTTTATTTCATAACTTAGGATCGTTCCTCTGGACCAAGTGATGGACATGAAACCTATTACACCCCTCTCACTTACATGTGGTCCCCGCATGATGGATTCCTATCTCTGTAAGCCTTGCAACTTAATCTTAACTCTTGACGTGTGTTCCTCACTCGTCAATCTATTGTATGCATATGAGCATTCCTTCATAAAGTCTTAATCCTGGTCATTAGACCTAGTGCCCATATGACTCTTGAGCAATCATATTCTTTCTATTGTTGTGGTTGTCAAGTTGGTTGGTATACAATGACGAAGGGTTGTTCGTGAGTACTTTCTTTTAACTCAACAATGAAGGGCTATCTGTGAGTACTTTATTTCTGCTCAGCAAGGAAGGGTTGTTCATGAGCATTTGTTTTATTTTTAATTAGTTTGTGGACCATGTTGCTCGATAGCGACCTAAGGACTTAACATTGCAAACTTGTTCTAAGCCTTAACAGTACAACCACAAGTACTAGTATGGAATGTTCCTGGCCCACTAATTATATGAGTATTGGGCATTGCCTATCAAATGCTGATGGAAAGGTTTGTCGGGGTTGGTACCATGAGAAAGTATTTGTAAAAGCCATGTAGTGACTCTTTGTTGGTATCCCAGAGCCAGTACCGATAAAAGGGATACATCACAACTTGTGGGTAAAGTTATATAACCTCTGCAAACTGTTAAAACTAATCGATTAACCATGCTCGCAGTCATGAACAAGCTCAACCTAGTAAGCATTGGGTAGTAGCCACTTATATCAAGTTTGGAGATTAATTTTGTGATACTTTGTGGTATCGATGGGAATTACTTCTGGTAGTTTGTGTTACCATTTCTTTTCAATAATTACTTTGGGTTACTTGTAGTTTCATCTACAAGTGTTGAGTTAAGTTACACTCTGGTCAATTACTAGCGTCCTATTGCTTTATGAAATTATTTACTTTATTGCAATTACTTGTTCTCTTTATGCAAATGAACAATAGAAGCCTTCCTATGTCAGCCTTGCATCATTTATATCTACTACACCTTCCTAGTGGCTTGTGGAGTACGTCATGTACTCATTCTTGATATAATTATGCTAGCTTGCTCAATTGCCAAGGAGTTCCACTTGAAGACTATAGGATCTAGGATTGTGATACCCAAGTTGATTGCCTGTGGCATATGGATTGGCTCATCTGACGTTTGTTGTTATTCCATTGCAATATTTTTTTGAGTGCTAGCCCCCATGGCTACTGTGAATTCTAAACCTAAGGTATTAATCAATAAAATATGTTATTGTTTTAGTAATATCGTTACATGGAAATTATTGTAACATCCCCAATTTCAACATCTCGTAATGTGCATCATCGCCACGACATTCATGCATAAGCCTAAAAATGAGACCATTTTTGAACTTTTTGAAATGCTAAGAAAAGCTCAGAAGAATGAAAGTAAACTTCTAAATTTTATATGTATGGATTTCGAGTGAATTTCAATTTATAATCTAAAGATCCTTAACAAATTGCTTTAGAATCATTTCAATGATTCAATTTATTTTTGGAACTTTTAGAAAACTTTTAAGAGTTAAAAGTGAGCTTTTGATTTTGTTTAAAGGATTAAAGCACAAATTGAAGTTAAAAGAATCAAAAGAAGAAAACAAAAATAGAAAAAGAATAAATCAAACCCCCTACTGCCGAATGGGCGAAAGCCCCATTTTTTCTTGCCCCTCAGCTCGTTCTCTATCCTCAGACGGGCCCTCCTCTGGCCCATCTTCTTTCTCCTCCTCCTGAACGGGCCGAGGCCCATTTTGTTTAACCAGTTGGCCTGGGCCTTCCTTCACCTAGCCCGCTCCCAGCCCACCTCCTCATCACAGCGCCGCCACCGAGCTGCCGCCATGGCGCACACGCAACCAACACCTCGGCCACCTCCTGCTTGTTTCTCTTCCCCTGGCCTCCTTATCCGATGCTGCCTCCCCTTTTAATCCCCGGCTGAGTTCTTTCTTCTCCCCCCGGTTCTCTCTCTCCTGTGCGCTTCCTCTCACTGCATACCCTGCTTCAGTTCGCCACTTCCCTCGCCACCGAAGCACCCCACCTCCCGCCGCTACCACCAGAGCTCGAAGGCCGGCATCTAAGCCTCGCCGCCGCCCCGAAGGGCCTCCACCACCAAAGCGCCCGAGCCCCAAGGCTGCCACTCGCCAGAGCCCTCCCCTCGGTGCCGCCCCGGAAGCCCATCACTCAGGCTCCCCCACCACGCCCCATCACCTCGCCGTCCGTGCCAGGAACCATCTGCCCGGACCTCCGAGCTCCCCCGTCCCATGCTGCTGTCTCTCCTCCACCGAGCTTTGACCAAAGTTGACCATGGGGCCCACATGTCATACACTGTGGCTGATTTTAAATTAAGTAATAAAAGTAATTATAGTTCAATATTGGTTTTATTTACTAAGAAAAATACAAAAAAGGGTAGTAAATTGATTAAATCTTGGAAAAATCATAGTAAATCCATTGTTAATTAGAAAAATGCAAATAATATTTCAAAATATTCAGAAAAGTGAGATCTACCCAAATATATCATTTTCATACATGTTTACATGCTAGGAAAAATGTAAATGTAAAAGCTCAAATTAGGGTTTCCCGACTAGCCGGAGATCGTCGGATCGCGATAAATTGATTCCACTTGCATTAGTCTTTATTTTGAATCATCTATGTCATGAAATGCATTTCATATCATGCTAATGTTCATCATTTTGGTATTCATTATTGCACCTCTTTTCCGGTCTTTTTGTTCTTCTTCGCGATAGAACCGGAAGGTCCCGAGATGAATAACTTCGAGCAGGAGCAAGGCTTCATTGCCGAGCAACAAGGCAAGCAACCCCTTTGAACATATTTCAAATGTCCTACTACTTGCAAAGTATTATTTGTTTTCAAATCCGATATCGCATGCATTCAAATTATACTTTCCGTTAAGTATTAGTCTTATTGCTTGCATGAACTTACTCTGTCGTCCAATCAACACCACCACACCCCAACCTAATTAGAGTAGTATAGTTGTTACTTCTATGTTGCATATATTGGTAACTATGCTTAGACATGCTTAGGCATGTAAAAGTCATAATTCTTTGGATGGCAGACAAACCAACACACCATGGATGGGTTAAGTGGTAGGTGGGTGTTCATCGAAAAGTAACTAATGAATTTGACTAATCATTATCGGGCTTAGACAAGAGGCCATGGCTGGGAGCATGGTGGATTGTCTCGTTTTTCCCACAAGGACCGGTTGCCGATGTACATTGACCCAAGATTTGCGTACTTCTACATGAGTGGTATAATGGGCCACCCACGACTGAATAATTTATCTAGACTTAAGTTATGAGCTGCACAGATCGCCGTTTCCATTTGCCGGGTATGTGAAAAATGATGTGATGTGGTGTCTCAATATAGGTGTAAGGGTTACACATGGTCCGGGACCAGGGATGTATCACCTGCTACAACTTTTGGGATCGTGTCGGGGTACCAGCCGAACTGGTGTACATGGATTAGCCCATTAGGGTGGCTCATACTTAAGTTGAAAATATTATAAATGTCGTGTTCAATCTCCCTCTGCCAAAACACCTAGTGAAGTGTGTAAAAGATCTGGCGTTAAAAGTCGATTGATATGTGTAGGTAAAGATGTACACCCCTGCAGGGTTTGGGCTATTCGAATAGCCATGTCCGCGGTTATGGACAACTTGGTGATTACCTGCGTCAAATTAGAACTACAACAATACTTTAAAACATGCCAACTCTAAGGTTGAGAAGTTAGCAATTGCTTCCTCCATGGTGGTTGAGGAAGAATCGAGGGTTGTAAGTGTACGGTAGTCTACAATAGAGTTCATCGTGAAGATTCGACTCATCTTCTTTAAAAGCAATCCAGTAGTCGATTTCACTCTACCTACGAGTATTGTCAAATGAATAATTGGCTTTCTGCAAAATAGTCCACAATTACCCTTTTATTGATACCTGTTGCATCTATTACTAATTTTCCTTGTAAATCTTGTGGAGTACAACTTTTGTACTCATTTTGCAACCGTTGATATTTTGTGCAGAGGAAATCATCCCCTCAACGGATGGTTTCTACATAGAGATTGATACCCACGACGACTAGTCGCTGGGAATCCCAGGCAGTGGTCTTGCCTAGGGTTCGGCAGCTTTGTTTGTTCTCACCTGCCTCATGTGCCTTGCGTGTATGTTATTGAAGCACATGGTGCGGGTAGGGTTTCAGAGTCTATATCATAGAATTGTTAGGTTTAATCACCCCTGTGAAGTGACTCTTCCACTGGGAGTTTGGGAACTATATTATCCTACTCCAGCCGAGCATTCATTTGCCAGGACGAGTTTGGGATTGATGTTTCGACTGAGTGAGAAAAGAGTGAGGAGACCATATCACCCTACTTAATCTGTGCATTAGTTTGCCGAAGCAAGTTCGGGGTTGACGTCTAGAGCTATTCGAAACCATATCATCCACTCCTCTTGGAATTTGTGCCCAAGGGTTGAGGTCAGGGTTGACGTTTCAACTTAGTGGGTGATTTTACTTAAGATTCTCTGTTATGGATTTTGGGTCCATCTTTTCCTGTTGTGTGCACTAGGGTAATCCTGGACTAGTGCAGAATACACAAGAGGGTACGGATTTGTGAAATCTAGGTCAATAAAGTTGGTATTAGAGATGTGTCACTCTAGATCGTAACCTTCGGTAGAACAACCGATAGTTATAATATTTTTTCAAAAGATTACCTTTTCGAGAGAACAACAAAAACTTATATTGTTGCTATTCTCATCTCATTCAAATATAGTTTTTCTCTTCTCATCTTTCTCTAGTAGTATTCCCTCCTTTCCTAAATTCTTGGTCATGACTCTGCAAACTAATTTTACTTCTCTTACCTATCACTATCATCCAGAGATAAGTACAATTCAAACCCTGGTGGAGCATCGTCGGACTACCCATATAAAACCAGTTCTATTAGGTTTGCCTATAAGCATTAGAACCCTCTATATATAACTTAACACCTACACGTGGATGCATCAACTGTCTTTTGTGTGAGTGTGGTCTACATATTTTTGCTTTTGGCACTTTTACTATGTGGTCATGCTAAAACCCTATTTTCAAAACTACTTTACTATTTTTGTTTCTCTTTTGAAATACCCTCCTCAAAAATTTAGATTCCGTTACTCGTCTTATGCTTTTCCTCTCAAGTATAAACCCTAGGGGAAGTTCTAAAGCCATCATAGCAACAACAACTAACTTCATAATCAAAGCAGGGACACTATTTACAAAGGACTGTCAAGAAAAAGATGCTAATGGAATCAGTAGTGTATTGAAACACTGAAGGTAGTCTGTACCCCAGGATGACCTCACTCAATGTGTGCAAGTTGGGCAATATGGATGATGAATTATAAAAAGTACACCCCTGGAGTTATGATTCATAGTGCTTAAGTAATGCCATAGGGATTTGAACAAATATTGTGATTTCCACTGTAGAGAACATTTGGTGGTTATTAGCATTGGATCAAGAAGTAGATGATCTTAGTAGAGATTTGCAGGTAAGTGAAGTGTTGACTTGGTGGATTGGTTGAATCTTGGAGTTGGATATTGGGATCTATTGAATCCGGTAGACTACAATGATTTAGTGGATCATTGCCGATTTCTAGGTGGGTTGATAATTCTAGATTAATTAGAATCATTTGGTGGATCATTGATGATTACTAGGATAGTTGGAGAACTTTTGGATTTAAGTAGGAAGATTTGGTGGCTTGAAATTTTTGTGGTTTACCTAAGTTGTGGATTATCGATGATCTTTAGGTGATTTGAAGTTTTTGGATTCACTTATAAGTTGAAATTTATGATTGGAGAAAGGTGAATAGATTTTATTAGGATGATTTGGTGAGAAAAATTATTTGGTGCTTATTCAATTGATTAAATAGTTAGAGGATGGGGCTATTGGTTTTTCTGATAAGATTTTGAATCATTCAAAATTGGTGGATATCATGATTGGGTTGGATTCAACACATGATCTGAGATTATTGGATTCTTAGATCATAGAATATATGATTGATGCACATGTTGGATTATGATCTGAAGAGAACTATTTGTTGGCTTCTAGGAGATAATATTTACATCTAAGTCTATGATTGGATTATTCTCATAAAATTATTGGGGATTTCATCTTGGAGTATAGTCAATTGGATTAACAATGCTGTGATCATTATGATATTGGGAAAATTTTTGATTGACGGTTTAAACAATTAGCTATTCAAATTTTGATATATAAGATTTGTGCTCAAGTGAACCTAGATCTACTAGAAGAAAGCTCTATTTGGTGGAATTATGAACGTTGATCATGAATGATGGGAAAGGGCAAGTGGAATTTATTTGGTATAGGTAGTTGATCTAAGTTGATTGAATTTTAGTGCTCTAGATCATTGGAGGATAATATCTGAGGAAAAACTAATGATAGATTTGTACTAGATCATATCGAAAGTCTAGCATATGAACCATTGTTACTGGATTTAAGAAGGGTGATAATGATTAGTGATAATGATTATTTGGATTTAGAAACTCCAGTTCTTGATGGAATTTTTAATTACTGGGTGTTATTATCATATTAACATAATTTCTTTTGATTTAGAAGGAGATTTTTTGCACAAAGATGATGAAAATTTTGTGGTTTACAGACCGATTATTGGAAGAAATGACCAATTGAAGTAATTGTGTTGTGATGTTGTGGATTTCGATGGACCCCAAAACAAATTTCTTTAAGGAGGGGTATTAGATATTGATCAAAAGAAATTAGATTTTAGGACAAGTATAGTATATGGTGTTTGAGATAATCATACCCAGTAGGAAATACCCATGGATAATTGGTCATAAGTTGTAGAAACACAAGGCATCTTGATTTCACTTAGATCATAATTAGATTATACTGGAAAGTATTGGCATCTCGGGAGATATAATAGTTCCTTGTGATATACTATCAATTTCATCAAAGAAAGAATTATTGGTTATTGGCCATATATCGGACTATCACAAAATAAGGTTAGATCATTCAATGTCAATTTAGTACACCTTTTTGATGGATAGAAAAATTGAGATAATTGAGCTTCAAAGTCCAAGAGCTTGTGTCCCAACCCATGGTTCTAGTATGGATTAGTATACTAGCATATGGATAGGGGAAAAGAGAATTAAATATGGATGAAGAGTGAAGACTTGAAGATTCCTTGATCCAATCAGAAGACAATGTCGCCAAGACTGAAGATTTAAAGATCCGCAATACGTGTACTTCACGGTCTACTCGCTTGGTGGAATTGAGGATACCAAGGCCATAGTGAACCCAAACACCAAGATCGAGCAACTTTCAACTTCAAAGAAGAAGATTAAGAGGCTCATGAGCAAGAATCATCTCAATTACTACCAAAAACATCCAGTGGTGGGCATGGGAGTGGTTGTTGACTCGATGAAGAGAAAGATCAACTATGTAAGCCTTTAGTAGAGCAACCCATTGAAGGTAAGCTTGAGCCACCCAACCTATTCCCTAGCTAACCCGAATCTCGGGGATGAGATTCTTTTAAGGGGGCAAACTTGTAACAGCCCAATTTTTGAGTTCTTAAAACCCTTGTTTTCCAAATACGTTTAAAGAATTTTCTCTAAGCTTTCATGAATTAACTAAAGCTTAATTTTAATATTTCTAATCATTTTTTATTTAATTTGATTATATTAATATTTGGTTGAAAATATTTTATTTGGCTTTCGCATGTTAAAATATGCACACTTAAATTTTTGTTAATTTCTTGGACCTCTAGTAGATCTTCTAGTATATTTCTGAAAAGACAAAAGCTTTTTCCTTTTCCTTTTCTCTGCCAAGCCAGCCACCTCTCTCTCAGGCCACTTTCTCTCTTCTCCTCCACCTGGGCCTGGCCCAGATCCCCTATCCACTTTGGCCCAGCTAATGGCCCTGTCTGCTCGCTCTTCTCCTACATCCCCCTTGGTCTATTGCTTGGCCAAGTCGCTGGCGACGGTTCTGATCAGCCGGCCCAGGCTAGGCCATCACCCCTGCCTCCTCTGTTCAAACTCCCAACCACCACATGGCATGCAATCAGGCTATCTCTCCCAACTCCGACGAGATGGCACCGCCTTGGTTCTACATCCTCACTGAGTTTTGCACCAGTTCCTCTCACCTAAGCCCTCTTCTCGGTCCCATGACAAAAATCCCTCAACTAATTAGTAAAATTTGGCATCCAAGATCCCTGTCAATGATGGCCATCCACCACCACCATCGGGTGTCATTGCTAGTAGCCACAAAGTGTACCTCTGCCCCAGCCTAGACCACCAGCAACATCAGCTAGTCCCTATGGTTTCGTGTTTGTGAAGTACTGGCCACCTTCAATGCTCTAACTCTAGCGACCCCACGTGCCCCATGGCCATAGTTGATCCTCTGTTTTTCTCTCATGTGTTCTCTATACATTACGCTTCCCCTATTCTCTCTTACTGTTTCAGTACACAGAGGCTCCCATGTCTTTTTCTCAAAGTAGGAAATATGATCATCGTTCCCTCTCCATGTTTCCTGTGTACATAATAGTAAATTGCGCCCTTCTTATCTCTGCTCCTCTATTTTCTTTCTTTCTCTAGTATGTAACCAATCAAGCCCAACGTTGATTAGCAATTGAGATCTTGACTCCGTCCATGCATTGCCACACATGGTGCCAAGATCATTAGTGTCTTTCAACTGTTGATAACTCCGTCTAGCATGCTGATAATAGTTATCATGACCAACGTGCATGCCAACGTATATTTCTTTCCCTCCTTTTACCAAGCTAAAATTTAATTCTATAATCTTGTGCTTCCACAAATACCCATGACCCTTCCTCACTGGTACCACCTTCATGGTCAATGACACCGCCATTGACGCACAACTCTAGGGTGATACCTTGTCAACCTTAGAGAACCCATTGGCCTTTAGCCTAATCATTCTATCATTAATTGATATATTACATCAATTACCAATGACCTAAATCTTAGGTCTCCACCTTAGTCGGAACCTTATAAGAGTCACCGCTCTTGACGTCACTATTCCATAATAGCCCTATAAACCCATGATGCCTTTGGATCATCGATATAATTATAACATGTTGATTCCTCCTATCAACCGCAAACTTAGCATCCGATTCTAATATTTCAAGTGTTTCTCATCACTCTAGTTCTCTGCCACCATTGATGTACCTTATCTTTGTAAACCCTAAAACCCTGTGCCGCTAAGCACATACCTTATTTTTTGAACTCTTGTAATATTCCATCTATATACTTTTGACCCTCAGCATGATCTTGGATCATCTACCCGATTGGTCACATTGAGAAACCCTAGATTTATCACATAGCTGTCAACATGATCCTGCTATCATTCATCGATATTCTACTGTCTATCTGATCCCTAATTTTGGATAGTGGCATAGCCTTGTTTATCAGTATGGCTCAATATCCTTATCTACATGCATCTATCCATGGTTCCCATTTCGAGTCGAACATAGGATGGCATCGCCATCTTTATCTCAAATTCCTCCATGTCTTCATTCCATAGCTTATGATCGTTCTTCTCAATCAAGTGATGGACATAAACCTACTAAAACCTCGCTCACTTAAATGTGATCCCCGCATGTTGGTATCCTGTCTTCTACAAGCCATGTAACCGAATCCTAACCCTTAATGTGTGTTCCTCACTCATCAGTCAATCGTATCCATTTGACCATTCCTTTGTAAAGTCTTATTCCCTTTCATGGGCTCTTGACCAATCGTATGCTATCTATTGCTAGGGTTGTAAGTTCTCAAGAATTTTTCCAAATGCCCGACAACCTCTACCTCCTACATTGCTAGTTACTCATGTAGTCCTTGTTCTAAATTATTTATAATTGCATAATAATCTTTGGGATTTTATTTGTCTTTTTTTCAACCGAACTTTTGTTAGCAATCCTTCTATCTTTAATTAATAGAGAAAATTGTGTTCTTACATTAAATAAACTTAATCTGATTTTTTATAAACTTTGATGCTATACTATGAATTAAATCTGACTTGACTTAAAATTTGGATTTAGTTTGAGTTTTAGAATTTATTTGATTTTTGGGGGTAGAGGCCTCTTCTTTTCCTTTTTTTTATTCCTCCTTTCTTTCTTTTCTCTTTTTCTTTCTCTCCTTTTTTTCTTCTTTTCTGTCTCCTTTTCCTTCTTCTCCTTTTCTTCTTCTTCTCTACCACAACAGCCATTTTTCTCTTCTCCACTGTCGTGGCAGCATGCCTCCTTCTCTCTCAAGCTGAGCCCTTTTTCCCACAACTCACTGCCCTACCTCCACCTGTAGCCCATGACTCACATGGCCTGCACGACCTTCCCCCCCACCCCCGGTCCATGTTGGACTCAACACCTTTGTTGTTGCCTTTCTAGCCAAGAAAAAGGGTGCCAAAACCCTAGCCGACCCCTTCCTCATCTCGCCTATATAAAGAGGGGGCAAGCCCCCCTTAGCTTCCTAACCACGCGCTCGCCTCATTCCCGAGCACGCCAACAGCAGCACCGCCCTATCCACCCCGCTGCCACCAGTGCTCCCCCACACGCTGCCCTCCTCTTCCTCTCTCTCTCTCTGTTTCTCTCGGTCGTGCATCTACCCCTCCACCGCTCACCCTCGCCACTCCCTAGAGCAGGCCATCGCGGCATCGTCCAACTCCAACGAACATCATCGATCACCCTCACCCGAGTGGGTATCCTAGGCACTACGTACCGCTGCACCGCTGTCGTGGAAACAAAACGGCCAAAAGTCATGCCATGGCTGGAGCGCATTAGCGCCTGCGTCAGCCGCACTGCCACATCCATGTTGTTACAGTGGAAATCACTGAATCCACTACCAAGACAACCACATGGCAGCCACCTCCTCTACTTCCTGCCACCACTCTGTTGTGGTAGGAAAAACGATCAAAAGTCTTGCCAAAATCGCCAAAACCTCTACCATGGCAGCTCCGCAAAAGAGATTCGAAGCCCTTCGTCGCCACAACTCTATCGCGGTAGCGAATTCAATCAAAAGTGTTGCCATGGAAGCTTCATGGCAACATATCCCTCTGTCTGCTTGCCACAACCCTGCAACTGCACCACAAACTGCCAAAATGATTTTTTGTTTATTTCTCTTCGTTGATCATTCTAACCCTAATTTCTTCAACCTGAACCACTTCGAAAAGCCTAGTAATTTTTTATCACCCCTCTACAGTACCTATCATCCAATTAGGGCCAAACCCTTATACCGTCCGCTTGCCACCTCAAACCCTAATCTTTTCAGAACCCTAACTTCTTTCTCGTTGCTCCGAATCCACCCATTATTTTTCACCACCTCCACCACTTCTATCTAGACCTTTATACTCCATTCGAACGTATTTTTGATTTTATCTGATCTTTTATGTGGAATTATTACTTCTTATTTGGATGTTATTGCATACGTTAATGCGTAGACTCAAACGTGCTGGAGAAGTACCAGGAGCAGCAAGAGGGGCATGACCTAGGGAGCTTTGAGATAGGCAAGTCACCTTTGATCGTGTTGAACCCATTATTTTCAAACCATGATTTTTGTTGCAAAACTATTATACATGCACGTTAGTGTAGCAAGTGTTAGTTGGGGTAACAAGCCTATTGAAATGTCGTCATTAGCTCCACTCGTATGCAAACCATACCTTGTTTACCCCGTACATAAAACCTAGGATGGTGAACCTTTTTAGATCATTAGTTCATGCTAGTGCAATTGATGGTATATCAGCCGTGTCTATTCAACTTGAATTGTGCTATAGTCCTTTGAGTACGATGCATCAAAGCGCTGATGGTAATACTTGGTTTATCACCTTTAATTTAAGAGCATTGAAGGGATAATGTCTCTTTGGCCTAGTGTGTGGTGTCTTTCTTATAATTTGGTTAAAACTAGACTCAGGCAAGAATTTATCAAATTGGTTGGTATGCAGCAACGAAGGGTTGTTCTTGAGTGCATTTTTTATCTCAGCAGCGAAGAGTTGTCCATGAGTAATCTTTATTTATTCTTAGCAACAAAGGGTTGTTTGTGAGCATTTGTTTTATTTTTAATTGGTTTGTGGAACGTCTTGCTCAATGTCGACCTAAGGACTTAACATTGGAAACATGGTCTGAGCCTTAACAGTACAACAACAAGCACTAGCCTTGGACGGTACTGGCCTAACTATATGAGTATGGTGATACTTTATCATATCTTTGGTAATTACTTTGGCAGTTTGTCCTACCATTGCTTCTTAGCAATTACTTTGAGTAGTTTGCAATAAATATGTGCTGCTCAATGACTAGCATCTGACCAATGTTACTTTATGAACATATTTACTATATTTCAACTACTTGTTCAGTTTATGCAAATGAACAGTAGTAGCCTTCCTTTGAAACCTTTGCATCATGAATATTCTATTACATTTCCTTGGTGACTTGCAGAGTACGTCATGTACTCACCCTAAAATTGACCATATAGAGAAAGGAGTAGCCAATCTTTTTCCTAAGGATGATTACCTTGGTGAACGCTAAGGTGCTTGACCTAGTTCGATACCTGTGAGGATGATGATGGGCTTATCTACCAAAGTGTACCTACTAGTTTTCTGCTGCTATGAACTTTTGAAAAACTTTTCCATAAGGCAAGACCATGTTTTCTAACTATTATGCTACTTGTTAGTTTGAGTATGGTTATGGTATTCATCTTGTATCATGTGTGCACTAGCTTGATCCTAGAATAGTGGCAATATATACCGCGGATTGAGATTTGTGAAATTTGGGTCTAACAGAGTTGGTATTAGAGCCCTGCTAACTACAGGCAAGCTCCTAGTTAGAACGGTCGAGTTCAAAAAGTATTTTATAAAAATTAAAAATTGACAAGACAAAATCTAAACTACTTCTTTCTTCTCTCTCAAATATTTGAGTATTTTTTTACTCAAGTTGGACCCTTACTAAATTTTATTTAATTGTTATCACATAAAAGTTTCTCACCTTGTTTCTAGTCTAAACGTATAGATGGTTCATTAGTCGATCTCGTACCTAGAGAGGCATGGAGCCTATGGAGAGTGACTTTGGGACATGTTGCAGTGGGTTGGGCAGTACCCACGTCTGGTCTATCAAATCACCGATTAGAAGTCAGTGTCAAGGGAAGGTTCACAAGACTGGTGGTTCTTGCCCTACTAGAAGTCTGCTGCCTCGCTCTCAAGTACTACATGAAGCAGCACTAGGGAGTGTTGAAGGATTCACCATAACGCTACTACCGCCGTGCTAACACTAGCAGGACTAGAGCCACCTTGCAAACAACGATGGTGATGAAGATCCAACAGTCACAGAGATGGCTAAGATGATTGAAGCTCAGGAGAACAAGCTCACATCACCAATGCCACCTTGGAAGTTGTTTGAGCATACCCACAACTTGTAGAGTTAAGTGGAGTACTAGGATGTAACGAATGAAGATCTTTAGGCCAGGGTCGATGGAATTCACCCTCTACCTTGCCGAATTGGGAACAAGAGGAAGTACTAGGCTCAGTTCAAGTCAATCAAGAAGGAAGATGACACACCTCCACTCAGAGTTCATGCCAAGAAGCCTACATTCTGGATGAGCTCATTCCTGGTGACACCGCGGTGAACCCTATCATCATCAGCTCAGATGAAGAAGACCCTAAAGGCATCGAGTTTGAGAACTATGTTTCGACGTAGGTTATGTTGAGACTCACTTCTTCAAGTCACATCTTGTGCACTACCACAGAAAAGCTCATTGCACACGGTTAAAAAAGCTCATCGCATACGTTTTTCCAGCCCGTATGCACGAGCTGGTCAGCGATGTGGGGGGCACATCGCACACGGGTCCAGCGTCGTATGCGATGATATGCACATCGCACACGGCTTTTCAGGCAGGCCCATGTGCGATGAGTATCCACATCACACACGGGTCAGTTCTCTGGACTGTGTGCGATGACTGACCACATTGCACACGGGTCCACAGTATGGACCGTGTGCGATGAAGCGACACATCACACACGGTTCAAGAATACGGCCTGTGTGCGATAAGTACCCACATCGCACACGGTCGTAGTATCAGAATCGTGTGTGATATTTGGCGACATCATACATGGTTATTTGCTCTTAACCGTGGGCGATGACTGTTCAACATCACACACTGGCGGATGTTTGGGACTGTGTGCGATGATGAACCACATCACACACGATCAAATGCTCCGGACCGTGTGCGTTGATGCGCACATCGCCCACGATTCGGGCCGCCGAACCGTGTGCGATGCTGGGAATGCAACAGTAACGACAATCGGAAATCTCAGGCAACAATATCATTTCACAGAATTCATCGGCCACATTCACAGAATTCATTGATCAGCGACATATATACGCAGATTTCATCCATCAGGCAAACACACGGATTTTATCCAAACACAAATAAAACAGCGATCACATACATTTCATAGCCGACATATAAGCAAATTGAATCAATTGAATATGAGTTGACCCATTCACAGCTACATAAACAGGAGTTCACAGCTGACATTCCTACAAGTTTGGATCTGACAAGGTTGATAGCCAACAGAAAGAAAATAAATACCTCACAACGAAGGTGATCTAAATTGTCTCTTTTCCGCTATGACATGCGTGAGGAAGAAGTAGGCAAACTGTCCTCTAATTTCAACAATATCAGCTTGACTCAATGGTTTTTGTCCATCGAACTCAAAATCTGCATGAAGTAATTAAATTCAAATTTAGGTGCATATAGGGAAAAAGTAAAATCTTGAGTCTCACATACAGTACTAACTGTAGGGAGGCCAGCAGTGCCTTTTGTCCTCGAACTCGGAACAACCCTCGTCATTTGCTTACAAATGTAAAAAGCACAAAGGTTGGTTCCTTCTGGCTGTTGGTTACACTGAAATGTTGTTGAGGAATTACGGCATCAATTAAGGCATCAATTAGCATTACTTAGCACTTAGGAGGAATGCTGTACCAATTGTTACCTTCACTAAGTCGTCGTCTCTGTGTTCCAAGCCTGTCGGGTCTCCCTTTGGTGAGCACCTCCCTCCACGGTTGACGTACTCGGCGAAAGCACTATCCAAGAATTTCCTTATCGCCGAGTAGTCGTAATGTGCCGCTTGGAGGGAATCAAGGTGGACGGCTTTGCTCCATTTAGGTATGATGATAATTAAGATCCAATGGTTGCTGCAAAAAAAGATATCACAACCCGTGTGGAATGATGACAATGGAGGTACAACTAATGTATAAAAACACACATACTTCTGGTTGTATGGAAGGAGAATGAACTCTTTGTTCTGTTGAGCCATCAACGCGTGGACAACATAATTAAAGACCCTTTTCTCATTCCCCACGATTTGTTGCTTCGAGACCAACTGTGGGTCCAAGAAACCCACCGGTTGTTTTCGAGCATTGCATTCGGTGATCATGAGCCTAAGCATAGGAAAGAAAGGAGTTATCATTTATGAAACAAAAGAGAGTTGCCAGAATGTGGAATTCCTTGTAAAATACTTACAATGTCCAGCATCTCATGAGGGAGGCATCGAGGGCACCCAGGTTGAAGAGGAGAAACAAGTCCTCGAAGCCCACCGTGCAACAATTATCTATATCATGAAGGAAATGCTCCTTCTTGAACCACACCGGAATGCTCGACTCACCGGCTTCACATAGTTTCATATAGTGGTCATGTAGCCTTCTGCATATCATACCTGCTGCCGCCATGTCTTGGGGGAGTAGCAATGACTCTCCTTTGACGTACGTGCGTACGAGCTCCGCTGGGGGAACAATCGGTTGAATTCTTCGTCCATCATTAACCCCAGCTCCTTGGCCTTGCCCTGGCCCTTGGCCTTGCCTTGGCCCTTTGCCTTGCCTGTCCCTTGCCCGTGCCCTTCAGCGGCACTGATCTCATACTTTTAGTCTGCACTGGTGTGGGCGGTGGCGGTAAGTCAAGATTTCATGGTGTCGGAAGCACCGTCGCTTGTTTTGATGACTCTTGAGCTGGTGGGCACGAAGGCGGCTCAGACCACGTGCGAATGACGGGATGTGCTGTGAAGAGTGGCTCAGATTTAGCAGCCAATGGTGGGGAAGCAGGAGGCGGTGCCGATGTGAAGGCCACAAGGAGTATGTCCTTCTTCGACCACTGGACGACGGACATCTCCGCCTGTCCCAAGGTCTGGAGTTCGGCATCCTGGCTTATGTGGAATAGCGGGAGGCTCTGGAAGCCAGGCTCGACTTTATCGACGGTGCACCTCATGAACCCTGGCTGTATCGGTACACCGTGCACGGTAGCTCCCTCAGTCGGTGGATGAACCAACCCGCTAGCTACCACCAACGGAAAAGCCATGTGCGCTGTTGGCACTTGTAGCTTGTACTTCATCGGCCCCATGATGTCATCGATAGGAGACCTGCCGGCTGTTTCCTCATGGCCTTCAACCGCATCGGGAGCTGATGCACAGCTACTCCTGCGTGCACTGGGGCTTGGGTGTGCAGCAGCTTCAACCGCTTGTGATTTGTACGTCTCCTTCCACACAGCTCTTTCTTTCGCAAGCCTTTCCTCCATCATGCCGCAAATTGGGAGAGTAGCTCTTTTTTCATCTGTTCTTTTTTCTGCTCCGCTCTCACCCTTTTCCTCGCACGCATCTCCTCCGTGTCTTGAGGGAAGGCCTTCCTACGGGTGACATTGGTCCCGATCGCCCTACAACAACCCAAGGGCTCCTTGGTTCCCAATGCGGCCGTGAGAATGTCGTGGCACCCTTGAGGCTGAAACGAGCCTTGCAAAGCCTGGACGCTTAGCTCTTTCTGCAAATAAAAACCTATAATTAGTAGGTACATAAGCATTGTTGTAACTATAGACCGACGACTGAATGAGGTAGTTGCTCTTACCGTAGATTGGTACACTTCCTGGTCTGCTGGGTTGGGTAACACAACCTGACCCAAGGAATCAGTTGTAGACCTTGTTCTCAGGAAGTCTCTTGCCCGATCTGCTGCAACATCAGGAAAAGGCACATCGGCCACCCAAAGGCATCGGTTCTTGTCCTCCCTGTTCCAAATCTTCTGCTTTCCATAGTATCCTTTGACCCTCATTCTATGGGGGTGTTTGTTCTTCACGATTAGAGCCTTGCCTGCCGCACTCTTGGCTTCAAAATCTGGCGTTCGCTGCATCTCCACAAATCTGGCCCACTGCTCGGGTAGAATGTGTGGATACTTTTCGAAGGGATCCTTATTCTGCTTCATAAACTTTTTGTGCAACACGTACTTAAAATTCTGAAAAGCATCCTTTGCCTTCGAGAGGGCACATTCTTCCACCTGCGTTTTCCATTGCTCTGGCACCCTGAAGTGTTGCATGATCTCTAGCACTATGGCGTTGCGCAGGTCCTTACTAACCTTTGTCCAATCCTCGAAGCGAATGGGGACCCTTTGAAAGAGCATCTAGGCCCCAAGTTGGTTTTGATGGTTAATGGCAACTCAAACTGAAATCTAACGTTTACAGTGAGTGTAAGCAGGTTTTTTAGGTTTTAGAAAGAAGGGTCATCAAGGAAAGGATGACCACCAAAAAGGTACAAGGGTGGTTTCCAGGACTAAGGAATGGCGGTGCTAGGCAGCTGTGCCACAGCTGTGAAGAAGCCAGTGCTGTGCAAGGAGTTGCAAGCAAGGTGATGGTGGCTTGATGTGTTGAAATATGCCCTAGAGGCAATAATAAAGTTGTTATTATTCTATTTTCATGTTCATGATTAAGTTTATGTTCTATGCTAGAATTGCATTGGTTCTTGAATATGAGATTCAGAGGAAAACCTAATTGCATGTGTGGAATAATAAACACCATTCAGATCCCTAGTCAGGCCTCTGGACTAGCTCATGTATTGTTGATGATCTTGTTTTCCTGATCATGGGCATTGTTAATGTAACAAGGATGCCGGCAATAATGGGAACACATTGTTAGGGTAACAATGGTGTTGGATAGACCCCCTTATGAGATACTGCGAGATCACTTCGTCAATATGTTGTCAGTATCTTCTCATGATGTGTTAACGTTTACTTGCGTCCTTAGACCATGAGAATATCATAGACCCGGATACCGGATGGTTGCTTTGGGGTCATCAAACGTTACTCCGTAACTGGGTAATTATAAAGGTGACTTCCAGGTACACCAGAAAGTATATCGTGGTTCTAGATATGTCAAGACTGGGATTTGCCCATCCGGCGATGGAGAGATACACTCTGGGCCCACTCGGTATTACGGTGTCCAGCATCGCCTGGCCAGGTATTGTGACTAAAAGGTTAGTCACGGGGATACCGGAATACGGAAACGAGAAAAGAGTACAAACCGGTAACGAGGATAACTAGGTATGGTGATCAAGGAGTTGATCACAGGGATACCGTCAAAGTCTCGCCTCGGGTTGTGTAACGTATCGTGAGGCAAAAGGAATTGTATGCGACAATACAAGGTTCGCTCGATAAAGATCTTCGATGATATGTGGGAGTCGTTATGGGTGTCCAGATCCCGCTGACGATTATTGACCGGAAGGTGTCCCGGACATGTCCACATATACTCGAACCTATAGGGTCACACGCTTAACGTTTTAGCGACATTTAGGAATGCTACGATTTATGGAGAACGAGAGAGAAGGGTTCCGAAAGTGTTTCGGATGATCTCGAAAGTGTTCCGGGAGGTCCCGGATGGTTCCGGTGATGTCCGGAAGTGTTCCAGAAAGTATTGGAAGGTTCTAGAAGGTTCTAGGAGAAATTCTAGAAGGTTCTAGAAGTTCTAGAAGGTTCTAGTGGAGTTGGACTCCAACTCCAACAGGGTGTCCCTGCTGGAGTAGGACTCCACCTGCCTAGGGAGAGCTGCCCCAACCCCTATAAATAGAGGGGCAGGGCACCTCAAAGAGCATCCAGGGCAGCCCCAGAAGCAGCCCTAAACCCTAGGCCGGCCATCTTTAGATTGGCCACAGCCTTCTTTTTCTCTCTCTTCTAGATTGGATCTAGTACAGCTGCCGGCGCGCTGCTGCTTCTCCTTCTCGTAGATCCCCGCTGTTCTTGTGTGCTGGTCCACACATTATTGTGGTGTCGCTGATCCGGTACGCGTGGAAACCTCGGAGACGTCGTATACTTCGGCGTTCGATCGGGTGAACTATTCGTGAGGAGATCGCTCTCGCGGCTGGGAGGTATAACCTAGCTGCGGGAGTCTGTGGACTTCATCGACATCGGTCAACTTCTCCGCTGCATTGACGTAATCGTCGAAGGTATGATCTCGTTGCCTGCACCTCGATAGTGATCTTGGGGTGGATTGTGCGCGGTAAATTTTTGTTTTGCATAGCACGTTCCCCAACAGAAGCATCGGAGGGAGCTGAGGCAATGGATGGGGCGAGGGAGAAGCGGGTCGCCAAGCACCAGCCTTGGGGATATCGGGGAGGAGGTAGAGGAACTCGGGCTGCCGATGCCAAGGTAGAGCAGCGGTGGAGTGGACGAAGCAAGGGGCGGCAACGCTGGTACGCTAGGAGGAGAGGCGATGACGCAGAGCTTGCGGCCAGGAGAGGCGACGACGCAGAGCTTGGTTAAGTTTTTGCTATGGCTTTCTCTACTTACAAGCTAAAAGTTCAACCAAATATTAAATATCTAAACATGCTTTCTCTGCTTATAAGCCAAAACTAGTGTACAAATAAAAAGCTCCTCTAGAGGTACTTTCTTAGTTTTCGTGGGATGCTATTCTGAGATTGCCCCTATAGTTACATAATTAATTACCAGTGTTTACCCCTCAAACAAAACAACCAAAACCCTTGACCTTCAGCTTTCTCACAGCAGACAATCCACAATTGCTTTTACATAAGTCATAGCCCAACCAAACACCCCCTTAGATTGAACAGGCATCCCATGGGCCGCATAAGGCTTTTTTTTGCTTGCGGCATAAGCGGGCTCGTGGGCCACTGCCACTTTTGTCCTGAGTCTCTTGAGAGCCGATGACTTGGGCATCGATGGCATGATCCCTGGCCGGCATCTTCTCCGTGCACTCCAACAAGTTGTAGTTGCACTCTGTGCTCATGTAATCTTGTGAATAAATAAACCAACTGACATGAGCACATGGCTTTTGGCCTGGCCCGGTCCGGCCCCTGAGAAACACAGAGCAAAATGAGGCCATATAAGGGGGTGTTTGGTTGGGTAATAACATCCTGTTACACACAATGCATGTCATCGCTCAATGTTTTGGCAATATAGAAGCACATTACAGATCAATACTACATTATAATTAGACCATTAAACATTACAATTAGATATTACAGAATCAAAAGGAGATTCAATTTTATTTATTTATTTGCGGTGTAGCTCAAATTCTATGATGGTATTATATATAAACTGCGACGCTATATTATGATATTCCTAGTGATGTCTGAGCATTCATTTCTAGTGATATTCCAAAATACATTCAGAGATGCGTGTGGAATATATATGCTTGTTGTATGAAAATTTACTAGGGTACTTCGTATTAGAACATGCATAACCGAAAAGCATTACATGAGTGATATATAGTGATTTGATTATAATAGTACATGAGTGCTATATTAGTCATTTTTTCTTATATGCAAGTTCCTTGATTATTATGAAATAGGTTAACAAAATAAATTGGGATGGATATCACATAAGACATTTTGGTGAGATATGCAAAGAAGAGACTAATAATCATAATAAGCCATTTGGTTGCTTGAGCCAGAAGGGTTACAAAAATCTTAGGGAGAAGTTTTTTCTAGAGCTAGGACGAAAATGACGACAAAGAAATTTAAAAACAAATGTGACTTATTGAAGAAGGAGTATACACAGTTCATGGAGTCAAAAAATGCTGCTACTGGGCTAAGGTGGAATGATCAGTTGGGAACTATTGAAGTTGGTGATGATTGGTGGAAGACTCATCTTGAGATATGTAGTAATATTCAAGTTATTATATTCGGAATATGTGTACTATTGCTAACTATAATGCTATATTTTGTAGAAGTACCCAAAGCATGCAAAGTATAAGAAGAAAAGGCCAACTAACTTGACAGAGATGGATGCCATGTTTGACAATGCGCATGTCACCGGAGCTATATCCTCTATTCGAGGAGAGATTTTAGACAAGTAATGATAATGATATACTTGAGGTTGAAGAGCCCCAAGAGGATGAGCCAGTCATCGTGTCTTCTTCAAAGAAAGGTAAAAACAAGGAACTCAACAAATCAGTGAAGGGCAAGGCCCGGCACGTAGATGAGTCAAACAAGGAGGACAATAATCTATTTATGTGAGAGTACAAGAATACACTTGAGCTCATAGACTCTAAGGTATCATCATCTTATGCTCCAACTAGTCGTGTTCCTACCATGCAAGAAGTCCTCAAGTTGATGAAGGAACTGTTCATATTGATTGAAACCAGAGATGAGAAGTTGGATTGTCTGCAGATGACAATCCAGGAAATGAGCAAGTAGTATTCTTACCATTAACAATTTGTAGAACTATGGTTGTTGTTACATTGATAATTTGTAGAACTATGGTTGTTGTTACACTAATAATTTGTAGAACTATTTATTTCTATGATGTGTGACATGTATCTCTATGTTGTAATGAACAAATATTTTTTGTTACGTGATGGTTGATATTGGTGTCTTATTTGTCATATGATTTGTTGTTATGCGATGGTTGATGTTGTTGTCTTGTTTGTTATATGACTGTTGTTATGCGATGATTGATATATATGTGATTGTTGTCATGTACGTGTTGCAATCAAATAATTTGTGTTGCTGCCCTTTTATAGATGAATAAAGCTGGTGATGAGGCTAACAACACTAGGAAAAGGCTCACACAGTTGGCAAATTCTGATTCAAATGTTGTTTGCTTTTGCTAAAATTTTCCATATTTTCAGGAAGATATTACCTCCTTGATTCTGGTTATCCAAATCAGTATGGATACCTTGCTGGCTACAAAGGCCAAACGTATCACCTATCAGAATTTTGTCATGGACAGGTATCAAGAGAGAAGCATGAGGTGTACAATCATACTCATTCTTCTCTTAGAAATGTGATTGAATGCTCATTTGGAGTCCTCAAAGCAAAATCACGTATCTTGAGGACTATCCTAAGTTTTAAGGTTCATAGACAAAATAATATTTTGCTTATATGTCGCTCCATAATTTCTATTAGGGATAGGATGCTACGCAACGAGGAGTTCGACAAGTGTGATTTCTTAATCCACCTCAGCCGTTTCTTAATTCATGCCACCTCAACCGTTTCTTAATCCATGCCACCAGGCAAAAAGTTTATGGGCGGGGTAATTATGGAGGAAAGAGAGGGAAACTGTCTCTTAATCTAGATACCGCTCTTAGCGGTGTAATTGATGCAAATTAATTCTTAAGCGATCCCGTGTGACTCACACATATACTACTATGTATTAGAACTATGCCACAAACATGCTATAAGGTTAAAATGCTAGTATTGATCATAAAGTATAATAAATAAAAATATTTTAGAGATTACACTAAAATATAAGTCGTTAGAAAGGTTGTATTTAGATAGTTATTTAATACAGTAAAATATAATTTAAAATAAAAGTGCCTTTTATAGCCTCAATTTGCTCCGTGCTTGTCAGGGGTGGGGCCGGCTCGGAAGCCACTCGCTCGTGTCGCTTGGTTTTTTTATTGCTCGTGTCGCTTGGTATTTTTATTCACAAGATTACCTTAGCACAGGGTGCAAACAACCTACTGGAGTGCATGGAGATGATGCCGGCCAGGGATCGTGCCATCGATGCCCAGGAGAGTCAGGATGAAAGTGGCAGCGGCCAACGAGCCCGCTTACGCCGCTAGCAAAAAAAAGCCTTACGTGGCCCATGGGATGCCTGCTCAAATCTAAGGCTGTCAAAAAGGTTTTTTTTTGACAATCAAAAGGAGCTCAGCTCTATTGCTCAGGATTGCTTTTAGTTTGGATACATATAGCAAGTTGATCCGGAGCAGCATTACGCCACAGCCTCCAGTCACTAACCAGGGGAAGCTTTGCACACAGGTGTGCACAGAGATTAGCCTCTCTACGAATAAAGGACAGAGTAAAGGAGCAGAAGGCCCGGGTCAGCTCATCAATTTCACACAGGAGACCCATAATCTCAGATCTGTTCTGTTTCCTTGAGTTCCACATTTCCACCAAGACCTGACAGTCAGTTTCAAAGGCAACATCAGGCCATTCTTCCTCCTTTGCAAGTCGTAACCCATCCCGGAGAGCAAGTGTTTCAGCAACCAGAGGGTTTGGAATATTATCATATCTCTGAGCAGCCGCTAGCATGAACTCACCTCCACTACGTCTTGCTATTACCCCCGTGGTCGCACGAGCATAAACACACAAGAACGCCGCATCAACATTAACTTTGATAATCCCAGGGTCTGGGTGTCTCCACATCTCATTTCGGCTTGCCTGGAGAGGGATAACCTTCATATGGAGAGAGCAGGTTTCCTGAACCACATCATTAACCCATTTTGTCATTTGCACAGCTGATGCATCTTTCAAGCCATGGCGCAGCTTGTTTCGACCCGTCCAGATAGACCATGCCGCACAGGAAATAACCGCAGCCTGGTCCTGCGTGCATCTCGCCGGGTTCAGAATGTCATATGCCCAGGTCAGAGGATGCAGTCTCGGCATTTTTATCCCCGTGACCTTCTTAATCTCCTCCCAACATTGTCGAGCTCTCGGGCATTCCATCATAGCATGGAAAGCAGTTTCCCTTCTGGCTCCACACAGGAAACAGTCTGACCTCTCTTCAACGTGTCTGTGACGAAGTTTGTCCTGAGAAGGAATGAAGTCATGCAGCACCCGCCACCAAAACGATCTAATTTTTGGAGGAACCCACAGTTTCCAGACTTGTTTCCACATCAGCGTTGTGGACGCCGTGGAATTAGCCGCTGTATTCCTTCTTGCATCCTCATGCTGGGCTTTTCCATCGGATAATACTCGGTAAGCAGATCGAACTGAGTAGTTGCCATGATTTTCAAAGGCCCAAGCACTAAAATCCTCCTGCAAGCGCCCTAGCAGAGTTTTTAGAATTGCAAGAACTTCAGCCAGGTTAAAAACCTCCTCAATTAGCACTTTGTTCCATGCACTGCCACCATCCACCATCAGCTCCGACACTCTGTTGATGTTGCAGTCCGGAGGTTTGAGTAATGGTCTTAGGCTTCGAAGAGAAGGGATCCAATTGTCATGCCAGATATCAATTGTCTCCCCTGTGCCTACTCTGCTGATAAGACCCTTCTTCAACACCGCACGACCGGCCAGAATAGCTCGCCAAGTGTGGGAAGAGTTCTTCTTTGTAGCTGAAAGGAACTCACCATGGGGGAAATATTTGCCTTTAAGGACACGGGCACATAAAGAAACAGGCCTCGTGACCAGGCGCCAGCTCTGCTTTCCCAACATGGCTAAGTTAAAAAGTTTAAGGTCCTTAAAACCCATACCTCCAACAGCTTTTGCTCTTGTCATGTTCTCCCAACGTAGCCAATGCATCTTATGCTTGTCCAAACTCCCACCCCAGAAATAATTTGACAAGCAGGTGGTTATCTTCTTGCATGTAGTAGCACTTAACTCAAAGCAGGTCATAGTATACGTGGGCACAGCTTGCACAACAGACTTCAGGAGCACCTCACGGCCAGGATATATTCAATCTTCCTCACCCTTTCAGGGATATATTCAAAGCTCTCAATGGTGGATCTGCCTAAAGTCGTAGGCAGCCCAAGGTACTTTTCCCCCAGGGCCTCGGAAGAGATGCCAAGAGTGTCCAGAACAATCTTCTTTGTGTCATCTTCACAATTTGTACTAAAAAAACTGCTGACTTTTGTTTATTGACTAACTGTCCAGAACCCCGGTGATACATGTCCAGAATAGCCTGAAGTCTCGCTGCCCCCCTCCCCGAAGCTTGGCAGAACATGATGCAGTCATCTGCAAATAATAAGTGTGACAACCAAGGCGCATGAACGCTGACTCTTATACCTCGAGCGAGATATCTTGGTCCATGAGCTTTCAACATTGCAGACAGACCATTTCCACAAAGCAGGAATAAATAGGGTGAGATGGGATCACCCTGTCTGATTCCTCTAGTAGGCTTAAAGAAGTCTGAGTTTTGACCATTAACTCTGACTGAGAAGGAAACTGAACGGACACATTGCATAACCCGATCAATCCACATATCTGCGAACCCCATCTTCTGCATTACCTTCTCAAGGTACTCCCACTCCACCCTATCATATGCCTTAGCCATATTAACTTTGACCGCACAGGCCCCTGATTTCCCTTTTTTCCTCTTCAGGAAGTGAATACACTCATAAGCAGTCACCACATTATCAGTTATCAGTCTACCTGGAATAAAGGCACTCTGCTCTTCTTCTATCAGCTCATCAAGAATAGGCCTCAAACGATTCGCAAGCACTTTAGAGCAGATTTTATAGAGAACATTGCACAGAGATATGGGTCTATATTCAGTTAACCTCTGGGGGTGAAGAACCTTAGGAATAAGCACCAACACGGTCTTATTTATATTTTCTGGGAGGAGACCGCCATTCAGAAAGTCCAGGACAGCACTCGTCACGGCTTCACCAATGAGACTCCAGTGTTTTTGGAAGAACCCCGCATTGAAGCCATCTTCCCCAGGAGCTTTATCTGGCCCCATCATAAAGAGTGCATGTTTCACTTCATCAGCCATAAACGCTGCACACAACCCATCATTCATCTCCTCGGTGACAGTCTGGTTCAAAAACTGAATGACCACTTCAGGCTCCAGCTCAGTTTGTGCCTTGAACATATCAGAGAAGAATTCCCCAGACATCTTCTCAAGATCCTGCTGTTCGGTGACCACCCTCCCATCATCATCTGTCAAAGCCGTAATGCGGTTTCTTCTGGTTCGGTTAGTAGCCTTTGCTTGGAAAAACGCCGTGTTTCGGTCTCCCTCCCTTAGCCACTGGACCCTGGATCTCTGCCTCATCATCACCTCCTCTCTTGAAAGCATCTCATCAATACGCCTCATGATATACTTTTCCTTTTGCCCCGGACCAGCGTGCAGAGAGGTACGACGCAGGTCCTCCAGCTCCCTACGCAAATGTCGCAGCTGTGCTCCCACTGCGCCAAAAACCTCACGGTTCCAAGTAGAGAACTGAGCCTGCATCTGCCTCAGAGAGTTTGCCATACCAACTAGGCCACCTTCAATCGGCTGGGACTTCCACATTTGCTCAACAAACTTACTATACTGCTCATGTCGACGCCATGCATTCTCATATCGAAAGGGGGCGCTTGCGTCTCGCCCGACGGTCAGGCGGCTCCTTTTTTACGTCCACTAGTAAAGCACAATGATCAGAAGAGGTGGTCTGGATATGCCTCACCGAAGTGGATCCAAACCTGTCCAAAAATTTCTCATTAGTAAGGGCCCGGTCTAAGCGAACCTTAACGTTACTAGAACCATCTTGCCTGTTGTCCCAAGTATAGGGCAACCCAGAATACCCCAAATCTCCCAAGTTGCACTCATCAACTGCATCTCGGAACCCCGCCATTTGCCATTCAGCGCACTCATTCGCGCCAAAGTGCTCAGCTTCATTCAAAATCTCGTTGAAATCGCCCACGCAGAGCCATGGGATCTTTAGCTCTCAACACAAGAACTTCATTAAGTACCAGCTATTTTGCCTCATCTCCCGGCGTGGCTCACCGTAGAAGCCGGTGAGTCTCCAGCCAGGTCCACCATTATCGTCAGCAATGCACACGTCAATGTGAGATCTTGAGCAGGACCTCCTCCAGACCGTGACATTGTTCCTCTAGAAAAGGGCTAAGCCTCCACTTCTCCCCTCTGACTTAATCGCAAAGCCGTTAGGGAAACCAAGTTCATTTTTCACCACCAAAGCATTTTCCTCACTCATCTTTGTCTCCATCAAGAAGATGACATCGGGCCGTTGTTGCTTCACTAATAGGTGAAGCTCTGGAACTGCCTCAGGCTTCCCGCAGCCCCGGCAGTTCCAACTCAGGAGATTCATTGAAGATGGCGGGGCTGCATCATGCTTGCAGCCTCCGCCTGACGAGCAGAGAACAGGATGTCCTCCTGCTTCTGTTTCTTCACCTGCTCCACCACATTTTCACCCACCTCACCATCAGGTTCCTCTAGCATTCCTTTCGGTCCTCCTACCAGTACCATAGCACATGACAAGTCCTCGCCTTCCATCTGTTCCACCGCACCGGCCGGAGAGGGCCCCAGTGTACCACAAGGTTTGCGCTTCTTCTTGGGCACCTCCTTCTTCGAGTTCTCCCCCGAGAACAGCTTCTTGGCAATTGAGGCCACTCTAGATGTATCAGTAGCCTGAACAAACTTCGATATTGGAGAAGTAACCTCCTGTTCACCTGTTTTCAGCGAGCCTCCAAGAAACGAGTTGCCAGAGCTTTTTGAGTTCACACTCGGGGCAGAGGCAGGCTGGGTTTTCCCATTCCCTCCCTTGTCCCTAGAGTCCTTCTCCCTTGAGTCACTTTTCCACGAAGTTGAGGCTGCAGCTTGCCCAAAACCCTGCAGCCTCCTCCTTCGCTCTTCCGGTGCCCGAAGGTTCCTATCAAAAGGCAGCAAACCTCGTGCATCCTTCTTCGCCGGGTGAGGGCACTCCAGCTCGCCATGTCCAATGAGGCCACAGCTAAAGCAGTAAAAGGGAAGTTTCTCATATTGCAGATCAAACTTCACCTCTTCCTTTTTATCCCCCTTCTTGTTAATTGTCACCCATCGCCTGAGTGGTTTATCGATCGGAATTGACACTCTGGCCCGGAGGAAGGTACCAGCAGCATCCCCATTTTCATCCACATCAGGAACACAATTCTTATCAACCAGGTCAGCAATTCTCTTCCCCTTCCTGCTGTTCAACCAGCCCAGCGGCAAGTCCAGAATGCGAGCCCAAATCACCATATCCACGAATCTGATATCGGACGGCCGCAGCCTGGCGTTGTAGTGCTGGAGCAGAACAGCATGTGTGCCTACCATCCAGGGCGTTCCGGCCAGAGCCCGATCTCTGTCCACCATATTACCAAAATCGGCCACAAACAAGTTGTTCCCCACCGATCTCGCACGCAAACCCCTGGGATTTCCCCAAGCCGGCCTCATCGCAGCCGAAGTAGTCTGAATGTGAATCACTGAGGGAGACAGAACTTTACCAATCAGTGACCACTTCTCCGGCAGCGACTCAGAATCATCTTCGTCATCGCTCATCTCCACAGCTTCCGTCTCGTCTGCCAGCAGGTTCAGACGATCCATCATGGATTCGACCCCTTCATCCCGTTCGGCCGGGATATCTGTTGCCTTCGCCTTTCCCTTTCCCGATCCGGGAGGTGGGGCACTTTTGCTCGCCATTGATACCACACAAACGGGGCAGCAAGAACACAAGACTCCGGGGGCAGGAAGCCGCCAGAGGGACGGAAGGACGGGGAATAGCCGGAGGCAGCACACACGCCAAAAGGATCCAACCTGGGCACCGCCTGGGTAGCTGCCGAAGGTGAAAGGAGAGGGGCGCGACCTAAACAGCCACGGCGGCCAGGGGAGGGGCGGCCGTCAGCCGGAGCAGCGACGGCCGGAGGCTTGGTGGCTACAGGGGTGGGGGCACGGCGGCGGCGGCGTTGACGCTGTCCGCGCTGCCTCCTCCAATCCCTAAAATTCTGTCCCTATTCCCCATTGGCCGCCGCCACCACAGCTCAGTCCCTCTTCTCTTCCATGCCGCATCAGGGCAGCGCCTCCCGGCGAGTCCATGCGCGTCGCGGCACCAACCCAGGCGCTCACGGCGGCGCAGTTGCGTAAGCGTTTGATGACCTCCTTTGCCTTTTCTTTTCTTCTGATTTCTGATTTCTGAATTAAATCCGTCGATTGAAACTGTCAATTGAAGTGATTATTGTGTTATTTGTGACTTTGGTTCATTGAAGCGTTGATTGCAAGGAGAATTTTACATCTCGTTTTGATACGCATCGATTCTTCTTTCTTTTTTCTCTCTGTTAGCGAGCCGAAATCCGAGCCTACCTCCCATATATGATGAGACCCACCCCAAGCTGCTTTAATTAGTTTTCCAAAAAAAAAGACCCTGAACCCTAGATCGCCGATTCCCCAATTATTGGCTTCATCCCGGCGGCCAGCGCTCAGATTTCCCTGGCCACCCTCCCTTACTAGGCGCTCTGGAATCAGTTTTCTGCGCCACGCGACCTAAGTGTGTCTCTATTTCCTCATGTGCTTAGTATTCCAGTGCTCCCTTAATTTGCTCACGTACACACTAGTTCGAATTGAGTTTTGGATTGATTTGAATCGGGCAAGGGAAGTTGATGGTTCAAAGACTGCACAATCACGTACACCCAAAGACTCTGGAGTGGGTTCTGTATGGATTGTGGTATCTCTTTTTTTTGTTGGTGCTCCAATTAAAATCCATTCGCCTAAATATTGTTCGTGCATGGATCCCAGTTCTCCTCCTCTAAACATAGCAGCAACTTGCTTTACCAATTTTTAATGGGACATATATTGGAGCATTTGTTACCATGTATGCAGTCAGTCAAATAATTTTGTTTCACTTAATCCACCTTTTACCACATATTGCGTTATCTTTTTTGGTTTCCAATTTATTTTACAACCCTAGTTGCTCTACTAAGCATTTCCATTTACTTTCTGCTTCAGGACTGGAATCATGCAGGAAAATAAGAGGGACACAAGAGGCTTGACTAGGGAGCAAAGAGCCAGTAATAGAAGCAAGAAACGTGGTGACTCTGACTCATCCATTGCAACTGGGATTACCACTTGTCGTCGCACCAGAAGACGCAAGACTTATGGGAATTGGATGTTACCTAAAGTAATGAGATGTGAGTCATCATTAATTAATTTCAAGTTCATTTGCTGGTTCTTCCTTCTCTAGGACTCAGTTGTGGTTTATCATCTTCATTGATTAGTTCAAGAGAAATGGGACGAGGATAAGGCTGCTTATGAGGAACAATTTGGCTGCCATGACCTTCCTGATCGAGTTGTTTCAGACGCTCCTTACCAAGAGAAACCATTTGGCGAGTTTTTTGAACATGAGGGGAAGTGGGGTGCATTCATTGCCAGAGCTGCTCCACGTTTGCCTGACCAAGTTGTCTCGCTTGCTTTGTTCGATGGTGATTAATTATGCTGCTATATGCTAATTATGAGTTTTTTCCAAATTTGTATCCAGTCGTCACTAGTTAATGATTTAAATCACAATCTTGTCCAGGAGATGAGATGTTATTTGCATGCTCGGGCGTAGCTCTACCAGACGGGTTTCCAGAACACGTAACAAGATTTCTCACTTCGGCACATTTGGTTAGAGAATTTATGGACAAGAGAAACAAAGATGATGAATTGAGGGTTAGTGCTAGCTGCTAATCACCGTGTTTCCGCTTTGTTTTGCTCTGTTTATTCAAGCTGTTTGTGATCATTCTGTGCTGATGTATTGCTTTTATCACTATAGGTTGTAGTGCGCCTTCCAGATAATACAACTGTCAATGGGTTCTTGGGACTATATGATGATCATATTGCGATTGTCACGTGCTTCTCCCTTGTATTTGTTCGTCCTGTACAACTTGATCGTGTGTCACCTAACCTTTCTAGTCTTCGCACAGTGATGGCTTTTGGGCGTGCCTTCAACTCGGGCAGGTTGATGGTACAAGAGTTCAGCCTGCTGAGACCGGATCCTATTGTCAATGATATTGCACCTCGGAAGGTCTTTTTTCCAGATTTCACAGAGGTACACCGTTGATTTGTTTCTTGTTGGCATGATGGATAATTTGAAACGAATAATTTCGTTGTGATATCGGTGGTCTAATGTGTCACTGTGTGCGTCATTTTTCCTTTGTAATTCCTTCCACTCTACTTTTGTTCTAGGCTGCACTTGGAGGGCCACTTATTGATGCTAATGGTTACTTTCTTGGGGTAATCCATCATCATGATCATAACATGCAGGAGACATGGTCTCTACCAGAGACATTTCTTCGTCAACGCTTAGAGCATTTTGGGATATTCAAGTATGTCTTCTATGCTTCCAGTATTTGTGAGCCATATCTTCCCCAGTTGGCTTATCTATATCTGTTCCAAACCCACTCTCCTGTTCCATTTCCCCCTTGTAAGGCGCATTGGAGCCTTCGGAGTTTTCTTGCAATTATCCGTGGATTGATAACAATTTGGTACCTGGTGGATACTTGCGTCAGTACCCCATCACATGTTGCTAATTTGCTGCTCTTGCTTCAATGTTGAGGCTAGTATATTTGTCTAAGTGAGGAAGAGTTAACATTTTGTTCAGACTAAAATATGGACAATGCAGCTCATATTTGTGACATTTGGATCTGCTCAATCCCTGTTCCTTTCATTGAGTATATATAAGCCTTATTTCCAAGTCTTACTTCATATGTTGTTTCCTTTTGTATGATTCGGTTAATGTATGGCTGTTTTGCTGTTGGGCTATACTTGTGTGTATTTATTTACCATAATGACTCTACTGTGTTCTATTATAGGGAAGAAGGCGAAGACTATGATGCAGGTGAGCATGACAATTAGCACGCTCTCTTAAGGCCACTAAATTGTGCATTATCAAGTCATTCATCATCTTTTTTAGTCATGCTTCACAACTGTACTTCTCATCACTATATAACATATGGTCAATGATAACCTTGATCACCTTGTTTCACCATGCAAATGGATATGCTTCATACTCCTGCTTAGAGTTTGTTGTCAGACAATAGCATGGTGTGCTGATTTTAGGTAGCTCAAGTGGAGGAAACAAAAAGAGCAGATGGAAATATTCCTTGCCTCCAGGTGTATCACGCGTAGTCCCTTCAGGTGTGAATTTTCTTGCAATCCATTGAATGTTACCTATTGATCATTGTGCACCGAGTATTATGTGAATGCTATGATTCATATCAACCAGTACTAATATTGGTCACCTTAATGCATCAGGATTTATGAGAACTTTTAATTGGCTAAAGTTCATGGGCTATCCCATTCCACCACCACTTGTCCTGGAAGGTAAGTTGTTGCTTTTGATATTGTGACTTCTCCCTTGTGCAATTTTTTATGGCTATTTTAGCAATAACAACTTCTTTACCTGTTCCCTTAACCAGTTAATGGGAAATTGTATAATCATTTTGAAGAGGAGTTTGGTGAAGTAAGTGCTTGGGAAGGTTATTTTGAAAGTCTCTGGTTTCTTACTGGGGAGTATGTCTGGGATGAACTTCCGAAGAAAGTTTTTACAGATATATCCCGACGTGCTGTCTCAGTTACTTCATTCAATGGTGATTCTACAGTTATATATGCTCACTACTTTTTTGTACTAGTATTTGATCTTTGCCAACTAATGATCAAAGTTATGACGTGTAGGAAACAAGAGGTTTTTTGCATGCACAGGCTTGCTTATAAGCTGGCATGCGCGCGCGCGGACACGCACACGCACACACACACGCACATGCACGGGCACGCGCACGCGCTCGCGCTCGCGCTCAGTCATTTTGACTTCGGCCAGTTTGGTTAGAACTCGTGATGATGACGACGAGATTGACAGGAACTTGAGGGTTGGTGCTCCTATTTCATTTTTCTTGGTCTAGTTACATGATGGTTAATGGAGCTCATTTTATCGTTGCAGATTGAGGTATTTCTCCCACCACATCAACGTGCCGATGGGACATTGGAATTGTATCATTCAAATTATAATATTGCTATCATCAGTGTTGAGAAGCATTTCCTTACTGCTCGTCCAGAAAATATTTTCTCCACGGTACAGAAGCCATCTAAAAATGTAGTAGCTATAGGGCGTGCAGCTGCAGAGGGATTATTATTTGCCTCAATGGGTGAAGTGACTGACAAGCCTCGTGAGGAGCCTAGCGAACTTGATTGCGAAGACCTTAAGCTGTCCACGTGTAAAATCAAGAAGGTATGCTGTTGAATTTTTCTTGCATTTTTTACATGGTACCCGGTACAGATAGTTGCATCAGAATCTATCTGACTTGTCTCCTTAATACATTAAAACATCTACTAAACTGCCGTGTCTAAGGCATTACAACTTTCCATGTAACATTGGTCTTCTATTTTTTTACTAGGTTGGGATTGGAGGGCCCCTTATTAGGTCTGATGATGGCAGTTTTGTTGGCATGAACTTTTATGATGATACTGACAAAACTCCTTTCCTGCCACGGAGTAAAATTGTTGATGTTTTAAAAGGGATCGATCTCCCATCGGAAAGGTATATGTTCTGTTATGTCTCAATGCTAAGTGGGTAGGTGATCGATGTTTATACAACCAACTTACATTGAAAAGATATGTTGGATGACAGAGGATTGAACTGTCCAGTGAACATGATGGATGATGCAGCAGTTACGAAAAACAGGTATTTTTTTCTATTTTTCGATGCCAATTGTTTTTTTCCACATATACTACTTAGTCGACTATGAACTTACGTTGGGGGAAAAAATTGGACGACAGGTGGCCCGTGCCTGAGGCATATTGGTATCATCCTCTGTTTGATGAGGATTTGGATCCAATACCTCCCCCTGTTGGAAGGGTTCTCCAATAGACGTGATCGTGCTGTTGAAGTATATGATTATCCTGGTTCTGCTCGGGTAGCAAGTATTTAACGGACCTTTAGTGCTATTTATTGTCTATTATGATATATGTAACTTGGACCACTCTGACCTTTTGGATTGTGCTTAACCTATGACATTCTACGTTCCAATGCAGAAGTTTACTCTCAAGTATTTAACTGCAGTTACATGCATGCCAAAGTTCTGGTAGTGTCGAAAAGTTCTTATTTCGATTTTTGCCAGTTTTTATTTTAGCATGCCGATGTCTCGTCAGCCATTTCCTATACGACTTCTTATGAAAAGGGCAACCGAATCTCTCAGATGATGCGGTTGGTTCGAGCATCGACCAAACGCACTATGTTCGTTGGATTACTTGGGTGCCTGATGAAAAAGCAACCCAGCAGGCCAAGTGAAAATAAATCACGAATTACAGAAAATTTACTTGCAAAAAGTTATGAGAGGCGGTGCCGTGCGGCCGAGCGGCTCGCCGGCATCGTTTTTCTTCTTTCTAGAATCATAAAATAATTTCTAGACGGTTTATGACGATATATCGGTATCTTCCCAGTGGCTGCTGCAATGACGATGATGATTTTAGAACAGTTTGAGATAGGAGTTTCTATAGTAATATACTCTCTCTGGCTTAAATGTAAGACATTTTGTTTGGTTAAGACAATGCTTTGGTCAATAATTACTCTATTAATATGTGGTTTATATGATATAAAGTCATAATCATAAGAAAATATTTTTGAATACGAATCTTATAACATCAATTTTATGTCACATATATCACGTATTAATAGAGTAATTATTTATCAAATCATTGTCTTAATGAAACAAAATATGCCTTATATGTTGGGACGGAGGGAGTAGCTCTATTTAAAATTAAACTAAACCTTTCATAAAGATTGGGCTTTTCCTTTTACATCTCGGAGGCACGACTAGTCTTCACGCATCTAGTACTGGACATAAAAAAATAAAGTAACTAAAGCACCATATGCTTCTCCTAATCAACTTTGGACTTTTGTTAAAAACTCCTCACTGCAACAATCCTGCAGCCTGTTTCCTAGTGGCACTTGGAGAACAGTTCTAGTTGTTTTCTTTGCCACATGTATAGGAAGAGAGCCAATAAAAATTAGGATTCACCTACTTCTCTGGTACTACCAACCACCAACAAAGATAACACCGTTCGGTTTTGGCATAAGGTGCAATTTCCAGAAGCCTTGTTCAACTCCCCTCTCTCGTTGTCCTGCCATCCTCTTGTGGTCAAGGTCGAGACGTTGGTAAGAGTTCTCTGGCATTTATTTCATAATTTTCCAAATTGTTTTGGTGAAGAAAACTTGAGATAGAAGATTTGGACAAAAACTGTTGTTGATTAATATTCAGAAATTTTGAACTAGAGGTACGGATATTTTTGTATATTTGAGTTCATGGAGTCATTTAGCATGCTGTGGAATTTTCTGAGCTTTTCTAAAATTTATTTATGGTTGATGTAGTTAAAAAGTCAAATCAGCCTCAAATTTAAATTTGAATTTGTTTGAAATTTTGTATTGCATCTTACCATTTTATTTTATAATTGGGTTGAGAATAGTTGTAAGAGGTTTCCAAAATTTATTTGGAATAGAGTCAAGGAGCAACATGTGATCATAGGATTAGGGTTTTAGCCCTAAAGAAAAATGTGTTGAATAAATGGGAAAAGAAATCAAAGATAAGGAATATGGGGTATAGGGATGATATGGAAGGTATGTAGAATTTGGGAAACTCATGTCTCACTGGTTTCATGAACATAAGGTCATGTGTTTGATTTAGAGTTTAACCCTTATGTTTAGATGAAAGAAATTAGGGGCTCCACGGTGCCTGGGCTCCATAATTTTAAATGTGCAAGTTCAAAGCAAACTTGAATACTTTTTTCAAAAATTTCAGTTTTAGGATATGTACCTAGAGATATATACTCAAATATAATATATACCTTTTAAAAAAACTACTCAGACTCAACTATTTTGAGGTATATTTGACGACATACCCATAATTCTAGGTATGTGACCTAATATACCTAAAATCTTTGTATTTTTTCAAAGGTATGTATTTCATTTGAATTGTTATAATTAGGTATATACCTAGAAACAAAAATTTCCAAAAAGTATATCCAAATTTGGTTCATGATTATGACATGGAGCCCCAATTCAGCTTCCTGTATAGTATATATATCATTAAATTATGTATGGTTGATCATGAGGGCTATTAGGGTAGATGAAAAGATATCATGTCACTCATATGGTTATGTGTATATATATATATATACATATGTGACTTTCTTGATTTTATTATATGCAAAATGTTTGTCTCAAAGACATGCTAGCAAAACCGATAAGATGCAAAAGAGAAAGGAAACCCAAATATAGTGTTATTACACTTAACACGCAGATTACAAGAGGTAAAAACACATGGTGTGACAGTACATGTCATCATTGTTTGGATAGCATAACCACTCTTTCTCGATCAAGTGCATCGGAATCCCCGTTTGTGGTTAACTCTTTAACCAGGAGTAGCATGGCCATGCATCTCCAGATCCGATCACTTGAGAGACCTAGAAATATCTCCCCCATTGTACGGAAGGAAAAATTCTATCTTGATTGACAATGCCTCGTAGCATGCTTTACGACAAACCCAAAAGTCACTTTTATAAATACCCAATTATGGAGTAGTGTTTGGCAACCCCTAAATAAGTTGTTTACATCTCGAGTGCATATGACAACCTCAAGTCTAAGGATACATCATACACATTGTATATGAGACTAACAGACGACATGTAAGAATACAAAGTTCTCATTCCGGGGTTGGGTCGATCACATTATATATGATACATCATATACATTGTATATGAGACCAACAAATCACGGGGGTGGGTCGATCCAACTCTGTGTTATCTAACATGTGGCCATATTATTGTTTGATATCTCTATATCTACAAAGACCCTCTAGGTCGGGAGCAACTAGCAAAGGGGGGTTCAAAGATAGTTGTTGAGAGCTTGAAATACCTTTTCTGATTCCTCTGTCCACTTGAAGCCATTGTGTTGTCATAAGAGTTTGAAGAAGGGATGCCCCCGATCTCCGAGTCGAGAAATGAAACGGTTGAGTGCCGCCATGCATCCTATTAGCCTCTGGAAACGGTTGAGTGCCGTCATGCATCCTATTAGCCTCTGGACCTCTCATATTGATGTTGGAGACTTCATTTCGCTTATGGCCCGGATCTTCTTGGGGTAGTGAATAGCGTATGCCACGTTTTTGTTCCTTAATGAATACTAATGCCTCGTCGGTGTTGACAGCCTCATCGGCAATACCATTAGTTGTGCGACTATCTTCGGAGCGTTCAGGGCGGGATGTTCTATGCATATGCGATTCCTACCACCAAGGATAAATGCTCGGATTACATCAGCATCACTTACCTCGGGTATGGTGTTGCGGATGCTACTGAAACGTTGGGTGGACTCGCGTAGACTCTCGTCCTTCTGTTATGTGAGTCGGAAGAGATCATCCATTTTACCAAGACGAACATACTTGCCCTTTAAGTTCCCTTCGAACATGCTGCAGAGCTGCTCCCACAACGGATCGTTCCTGGCTCTAGATTAGTAAACCATCTTCTAGCCGACCCTTTGAGGACGGTGGGAAGGTAGTTAGCCATGACCTTCTTATTACCACCGGCGGCTTTGATGGTTGTATTGTACATCTGTAGGAACTCAGTTGGGTTCGTGGTCCCATCGTACTTCTCTATTGATCCCGATTTGAATCGGGATGGCTAATGCACCCTTCTGAGTTTAGGTGTGAAAGCTTGGCATCCGTTGACGGTTCTTCGAGAAGGTACTAACTCTCAACTGATCGGAGTAGGAGATCGATCTCGACTCCGATAGCAACGTCTCGAAGTGTTTCAAGCGAGAGAATGCTCTGGTAGGGGCTTTGTGTACCTGCGCTGGTTGAGTTCATCGTGTAGGTCTCGGGATCGGGTGACCTCAGATCGGCAAGGCCCTGAAGCGGCGTTCGGATCGGTTGGCTTCCCGCAAAGTCTGGTTCCTGGGGTTCCTTCCTTCTCGATCTGATTCATCTCCGACCTGTTGGGACGGAGTCCTTCCTTGATTGGGGTTGTTGGCCACTGCCATAAATCGAGAAGACTCAGCTTGTGCCTGGGCTTGCAGAAGCCCAACCTCCATGTCCTGCAACCACTTTCTGCCATCAAGAGTGGCGAGATTGGTTATCGAAGGTTGCTTGAGCTGATGTTGGACTTCCGAAAGCTTCTGAGCTGTCCTTGACACGTAGAGTCCTGCCCCTTGTCGAGGGATGACTGGATCCGGTCGCCTAGGCACCTCATCCTAAGATGCCACTGGTAGTTTTCATGTGGGTTGATCCCCGGTTAGTGGGTTAGGATTAGCTACGACGTCATCCTGAGCAGAGTTCATCGGATCTCTGTTGTCGTTTTTGATAAGGAGGACTTCTCGAGGATTGGTTCCGCTCGAGATATCCATCATGACCCTGTTGCCGGAGGAGGTCTCTGGAGATTGATCTCGATCAGCTGGGTGATCGGAAGCTACAAGGGACAATCCCGACATCAGGCTTGAATCGCCTGCTCTGGTGCCTTTGGGTGATCTGAGATCGACACCGAAAGCCCTGGCACATTCATTCCTGAAGTGATTTACATTGCTGTCGGACTCATCATCAGGGTAGAAGTCATCGAGATCCAAGCGGTTGGCCATCGACTCTTGATCAGATAGTAGGGCAAAGTCGTCGTAAAAACCCTTATCCAAGAAGCTGGATCTCTGTGTGGACCTTGTGATGATCCTAGCGTTGATTCGACGAAATCAACTGAAGAGGTTCCCACAGTCGGCGCCATCTGTCGATAATTGGTAAACCGTCGATCTTACGGTATTCGTGATAGAAAGAGTGAAGGGGTAGGGGACACCCTGGCGCCTTATCGAATCACGCTAAGGTACCACAGAATAATGATTTTAGACATGTTCGGGCCTTCCTTAGGATAACAACCTGACATCATGTGTGTATATATTGAATCTTGAGACAAAGTAAAAGGGAAAAAGATGGTGGCTAGCCTAGATGGGATCTACAACTAGTCGGGGATCTCCTTGCACTAATCTGCTATGGCTTCTTGTTTGCTCGATAGCTAAAAATTAGATTTTTGATATGATACTGGATTTATCTTAGCGTCTCTTTTTCGCGGGGCCTTCTGGTTCCTTTTATGGAGGGTACCCCATATCGGGTACGGATTCATCTTTGACTAGGACTCTAATCATCCTTAAACATAGGGATTGACTTTCTTGTTTAAGGGGTATCCGGTCTCCCACGAATAGTTTCATTATCTCCTGGAGTCCCTCACGAATACGTCAACTGCTCCTGGTATCCATGGTATTGCACACTAATACTGTCTTCATATGCAGTAGAATCGTATTACTGGCTAGTAACCTTATGTGAATGATATACTCGATGATCATCACGTGAATAAAGAGCATATCATCTCTTGTCTTTTTGCATTTAGGGTAATCAAACTCATTCCTAAATTAAAACATGCCAAAATTAAACTAGAAATTAACACTAAATAAAATTTTGAAACAAAATTACACCAAAAAAATCTTATGATAATTTTTATATGTCAAACGTACCTTAGAGAAGACTTCTAAATTTTTTCAAAAATATTAGAGATGATTTACCTATTTAAACAAAGTTTTACTTAACCAAGTTATATATTTGTTGAACTATAATATAATTAACTGATGTTAGTTTACTTAAGAAAAAGTCATGAAATTTTATATTTGTGACACATTTGTTTCCGTTAACAAGAATCTACATTCTTCATGAATTATGGAACCATATTTGAACTACTAATAGTTCTACCCCAAACTTAGGTAAAAATCGAAGTTAATTAAAACATTAGTCAAGACTGACTTATAAAATCCTGAGAACATTATTATAAGTCCATAATATTACAACCATAATATTACAAAGGACCTATGTAAATTTTTCAAAATTTAAAATTATGTATGAATACTTAAAAAATTCAAAAACTAATTCAAAACTGAAAAGAAAAAGGAAAAAGAAATCTTACCAAATTGGGTCGGCCTTCGGCCCATCTTTCCTCCACTACGGTCGAGCCTAGCTCCCTTCTACCAGTCGCCCGAGCCCGTGCCTTCCCCATTCCGCTTCTGACATGGGAAAGGGCCCTGTTCCGACGCCGCTTCCCTATTACCGCTGACAAGAGGAGCCCGCTTGCCAGGGCTCCGTCTCCATGCGTCACGGACACGCTTTGCGTGCACCTTGTCGCAACGACGAATTTGGAGTTGAGCTCCTCTCTCTCCCCAAATCCTATTAAGGCTTCCCCTCAGCCCCTTCATCTCTCTTTCTCTCCCCTCCACACTCCGCAAACCCTAGCTGAGAACTTCTCTTTCTTCACCAGGAGCACGAGCGGCATTGCCGCCGACCGAGCCCATCCACCGTGCGCCGTCATGTTCCTCCCCCTCCGATAGGCCTCCCACCATGAAACTTTGTCCTCCGACTTCACATAACCATCCTTAACTCACCTGGTTGCCTGCCGTGGCCTCCAACTTAGGGAATCGATGCAATGGTCACTATCTTCCTCGGCTCTGGTCAGATCCGCTGACAGGTCTACATCATCCTTCGGCAAGCTCCGAGCTCTGGCTTCACGCCGTTGTCTTCCTGGAGCTACATTGAAGCCTCTCAGACCACACGCAAGGGCTGCCGAGCACGCCGTCCACCACACGCCCCCACCATAGCTCCTTCGTCACCGTTGACCTCACCACCATCGTTCGAGCCTCCTTCACCCTAGCTCACCCCACCATCGGTTTCTTAGTGAGGAGTTGCCCCTTCTGACTTCCTCTGTAATGAACACGCACGTCCTCCCCGAACGGATCTGGCGCATGGCCTCACTAGCGATGACGTGCCTGTTGATATGATCGACCAAGTTGTTAGGACCATTAGGTCTACAGTCTATGACAATTCGGTCGCACGGAGCAAAATCAGTTAATGAAAACCGAATGAGAGATCGAGAGTATGACATGCACCCTACAACATACGCGGTCGGTCGACCAGTCAGACCGCCAGACCTGTGTTTATTGTTATTTGGAGTCTCTAATTAGTGGGCCCCACCGAAGTAAATTATGCTAGTGTGTACTGAGTATGACCGTGGGACCACATCATCATCTAAATAACCAAGTTAATAAAAATATTTAATATCACCTGTAGGACCCACATGTCAGTGAATAAAAGAATTAAGAAGCGAGGAAATAAAAGAAAATAAGAGAATGACAAGTGGGCCCAAGTGCCACTTGGACCAGTCAACCCTGTCTAGTCCAAGTTGACCCCTAACCCCACATGTCATCCTCTTCTATAAGAATTGGTTTAAGTTCGAACAATATTTGTTTTATTTCTTTATGGAAGAAAAGACAAAATATGTTTTAAAATGAGTAAAAATTATAAAATTCATAGAAAATTCATCTGAACTCTAAACTGAATGAAACTTTTATGTGTAGAAATTAATGGTATCATTTTTATCCCGTTACGGTTGTAAAAAAATTGAAGTAATTGAAGTATGCCAAAAACATCTCGAACTTACAGAAACCATCGAGAACTCATATTAACTCAGAATTGGATGAACATTATATGTAAATTCATGGTTTAAAGACCTAGAGCCAATCTAAGTTTGATCACATTAGAGGAGTCCAAGACAGGTTCCGAACAGCTAGACATGTCACCACACCCTAACCCAGCTAGCCAACGCATCACAACTGATGGGTCACTCAACTTAGGCAATCGCGCAAAAAGAAATAGAAGACAAACTCTAACTCTTTACGGCTACTCCATACACTTCAAAGTCATACACCATGGTGTATGGAGAGCCAAGAGAATAACTTGAAATATCACAGCTCAGATCCTCAAGAGAGATTTACAGATACATATTCACATCTCATACAAGGAGCGGTAAGTAATCTACAAACAAACTCAACCCGAAGGTAGACCATATGACAACATAACATATGGACCATCAGCAGAAAGAGAGTTAAAACACCCTAGATAGCAGCCAAAACCATCTACAAACGACCACATAACCCTTGTATTTGACCAATAAGGAAAACCCGAGCAAGAGGAAAACAAGTACCCATCGTTATCTACATTTTCATAATCATAGTAATTGCATATTCTAGGATCACATGCAAAGTGTTAAGGAGTGGAATACCAGTGAGTAATTTCGGACTCGCAAGAATTAGTAGTGCTCATTCCAAAACATAAACATGGCATTGAAGCAAACACACAATACTTCACATGATTCTTTCTCTTAACATGGCATAAACATGGTAAACATAGATGAACCAACATGTAATCATTTCATCAACCAAATTCTCATTTCAAACCTCAATTTCAGATGTGAATCATCACATGAAATTAACCAAAATTTCACTTCAATGGTTAAGTCAACCAAGACTTAACCTAACTCACCTGATTAAGCCAAGCAAGGCTTAACCAATGAGGAAGTGTTCCAAGGTGTCCATCCTTCATAGCTGGCAGACTATGGCTTCACAACACCTCCGCCTAACACTTCCACCATGGGTGAAGGGTAATATCCAATGACACCGGTAACAACTAGACAACTGGGGTGCTTACGTTCACCTCGTCCATTGATCCATCTGTTGGTATAAGACCCGGCTCTCACATTTCACGTATTAGATTCCATAGTTGATTATTCAAGATTAATGTCATAACCCACTAGTTATAATCCACAATCAACTCCTATCATACTAGTGATTCCATCCATCACAAGCATGAACATTTAACATAATCAAATTAAACATGATCAACATATAGACAATATCTTCACATCAAATATTCATAAAATTTCTGTGAGCTCTACTTGCCTTGCTGTTCAAAGTCTTGAACCTAAGCAGGATCACAATTATACTCATCCTCGTTGCCAGGCTCTACCGCAATCACAAGCATGAATATGTAACATAATCGAATTAAACATGATCAACATAACTTCTTCACATCAAATATTCATAAAATTTCTGTGAGCTTTGCTTGCCTTGTTGTTCAAAGTCTTGAACCTGAGAGGGATCACAATTATACTCATCCTCGTTGTTGGGCTCTACCGCAAGAAAAACCCTCAAATGTCTGAAAATGACAAAAAAAAAGAAATAAATCAAAACCAGCAAATCAAAATGTTATATGATAAATGAAATGCATGTTAAAACATGGTAATGAGATTATAAAATTAATGCCACTGGAATCACTTAATTTGGATTCCTAGATTAAAAGTTATGAATTTTCTAGATTTTATATGTCAATTTTAGGGTTAATTAAACAAATAAATTAATTTAATTTTATGTGCAAAAGTATAATTCATAATTTCATGAGATAGTATAGATGAAACCATGGATTTTGATCTAAATTTTAGCCCATTTGGAGTTACAGTGAATTTATTATTAATTTTGCAAGTTTTAGATATTTTAAACAAATCTTAATTAATTCAAAATTTTCGACCATAGTAAAATTTTTGACCATAGTACCATATATGAAAATGGCACCAGTAAATACTACATATTAAACCATGAATTTACATATAATGTTCATCCAATTCTGAGTTAATATGAGTTCTCGATGGTTTCTGTAAGTTCGAGATGTTTTTGGCGTACTTTGTTTCACATCTCTCCTAGTAATCATGGCAAACTTGCTTCCACAGGGAAACGAGATGCCCACGAGCACATACAGAGCGAAAAAGATTCTTGTCCTCTAGGTCTGGAAATAGAAAAACTCCAAGCTTGTAAGAACGACTGTATCATCTTCCGTAAAGAGTTTGCGAACGTACATGTATGTCCAGTATGCAAGACATCTAGATACAAGCAGCTCGATGTTCAAGGTGATGAATCAGAGGGTGTCGAAGACAGGAAAGGACCGCCGGCTAAGGTAGTGTGGTATCTTCCTATAATTCCACGTCTGAAGCGTTTGTTTGCAAACAAAATGCATGCGAAACTTATGAGATGGCATGCCAATGATCGTAAGAAAGATTTCATGCTAAGACACCCCGCTGATTCAATCCAGTGGAGAAACATCGACACTAGATATCCAACTTTTGGAGCCGAGTCGCAAAATGTAAGGTTCAGGTTGAGTACGGACGGAATGAATCCCTTCGGTAGCATGACCTGTCGACATAGCACCTGGCCAGTGGCTATGTGCGTGTACAACCTCCCTCCTTGGCTTTGTATGAAGCGAAAGTACATCATGATGGCCATGCTAATCCAATGCCCGAAGCAACCTGGAAATGATATTGATGTATACTTAGCACTCTTGATGGAAGATCTTTAGACTCTATGGAACGAAGGGGTTGACGATGTATGGGATGCCGACAAAAGGGAACACTTTACCTTACGCGGCCTCGTGTTTTGCACCATAAATGACTATCCTGCCTATGGTAATCTGTCTGGTCAAACCACTCACGGAGCTGACGCTTGCGGTCAATGCTCGAAAAATACGGCAAGTGTGTACCTCAAGCACTCGCACAAGACAGAGTACATGCGGCACCGTAGGTATTTGCAAAGGAATCATCCATACCGGAATCTCAAAAAGGAGTTTGATGGCACAATAGAGGAGGGTATGGCTCCAAAGCCTTATTCAGGAAAGGAGGTCTACGATATGGTGAAGGACGTTGACGTAGTTTTTGGTAAAGGAATCCCATTGAGAAAGGGCATATGGAAAAAGAAGTCGATTTTTTAGAATTTACCTTACTGGGAACACCTGGAAGTTCGCCACTGCATTGACGTCATGCATGTAGAGAAGAATGTATGTGATAGCTTGCTTGGTCTGTTATTGAACATCCCTGATAAAACAAAGGACGGTGTGAATGCAAGGCTTGACATGGTCGATATGGGCATCAGACTTGATTTAGCACCCCAGAAATCTGAAAAAGGTCGAACATTCCTTCCACCTGCAAGTTACACCCTGTCAAAGGCTGAGAGAACTAAACTTTGCAAGTGCTTGCATGGTATCAAAGTTCCATTCAGTTACTCCGTGAGCATAAAGAAATTTGTGTCGATGAAAGATTTGAAATTGCTTGGAATGAAGTCTCATGATTGTCATGTTCTAATTACACAAATGCTCCCTGTTGCTATTCGAGGCATTTTGCCCACAAAGGTTAGAGAGACAATCATAATGTTATGCCAGTTCTTTCAGGCAATAACCCAAAAGGTCATTGACCCCCTTCGGCTAGATGCTTTGCAACAACGATTGGTGGTAACTCTATGTCATCTTGAGATGTATTTCCCGCCAACTTTTTTTGATATCATGCCACATCTCATGGTTCATCTCGTCAGAGAGATTAAGATGTGTGGCCCTGTCTTTCTTTGGAGCATGTACCTGTTCGAAAGATATATGGGAATTTTGAAGTCCTATGTGCGTAACCGATCCCGCCCAGAGGGGAGCATTGTTGAAGGCTATGCAACTGAAGAGGTCGTTGAGTTTTGTTTGGACTACATGTAGAATGTGAAACCCATTGGCGTACCTGAATCACGCTATGCTGGGAGGCTAGAAGGAATCGGTACTCTCGGAGCAAAACGAATCAATCCCGACCGGATGCACTTGCGAAAGCCCACTTTCTTGTGTTGGAACACATGGATGTGGTATCTCCCTACATCGCCGAGCACTTTGGGTTGGTACGGAAACAGAATCCGAATAAATCTCAAAGATGGATCACTATACAACATAACTCGAGGTTCAATCAATGGCTTCACGACCGAATCACCGATAGCTCATCCATCGATGATATGCTTACTTGGTTGTCAAGAAAACCATCATACCAAGTCATGACGTATCAAGGGTACCAAATAAATGGGTATACATTTTACACGAAGGCTCAAGATGCGAAAAGCTCATATCAGAACAGTGGTGTCCGTATAGATGCTGTAGATGGTGTCGCCCATGAAGCACGGCCATACTATGGGTTCGTAGAAGAGATATGGGAGCTCGACTACGTGAAGTTCAAGATCCCCGTATTTCGGTGCTGTTGGGTGCATCTTTCCCATGTGAAGGTTAACAATTATGGCGTGACTACCGTGGACCTTGGTCGTGTTGCTTATGCAACTGAACCATTTGTGCTTGCAAAACATGTTCACCAAATCTTCTACATAGTCGATCCATCTAATAAGAAGTGTCATGTCGGAAAGAGGAGTATCGTCGGTGTCAATGAAGTAGTCGATGAGGATGACTACAACAGATTTGGCGATATCCCTAATTCGGACCAAGTGACGTGTGAAGAAACACAAAGTCATGATGATGAGACCTACATCCGCAATGATCATCATGAAGGTCTTATTTTCAAGGGAAAAGGGCAAGTGCATGATTACTGATGTGGGTGCAGGTTCAAATGGTTATGTATGCTTGCATTGTGCTGAAATGAGCACTTGAACATTCACTGCATTTCAATTTTCAAATCCGTTATCGAAATGTATGTGATCCTTGTGTAATGTGAATCCTTTCTATGTGCTGTGTGATTTATGATCTCTATGAAAACTTTGTGTAAATGATGAATGATATTTGAACTGTCGTTTTAATCATATGAAAACCGATGTTTTTCCCTAAAAATAGGAAGGTTATGTCTGGCTAAAGGACCCATCAGAGGCGGTTATTAGTCGAAAACCGCCTCTGATATGTAACATCAGAGGCGGTTGTTAGATAAAACCGCCTCTGATGAGTTGCACATCCGAGGCGGTTCTTTTCCGCAAAACCGACTGTGATGAGGTTGCTTTAAATATCGGAGACTTAGGGTTTTTTCAATCCCATCAGTTCTGACAGCAGCCCCTTCGAATTCACCGCCCCATCCTCCCGCGCCACCCCATCCTCCCACGCCCCGACCTCGCCGCCTCGGCCACCCCGACCGCCTCGGGCAACCCGACCTCGCCGACCCGGCCCCGACCTCACCGTCCCGCGCACCCTGACCACCCCGGCCCCGACCTCGCGGCCCCGGCCACCCCGACCACCCCGACGCTGCCCCGGCCTCACCGGCCACCCCGACCTCGCGGCCCCAGCCACCCCCACGCTGCCCCGGCCTCCCCGGTGTCACGGACCCGGGAATTCCATATGATTAGGGGAATGGCTAGTCGCCAAAGACCGAGAAGTCACCCAACATACCGTACACACATACGTCGTATGTATCCATCACCGTTGGGTAACCCGACACCGGACCCACATACCATACGCACTTACGTCGTATGTATCCATCACCGTGGGTCAAGGCGGCCAGAAACGACTAAAATTCCCAGAACCACATACAATTCCCAAACCCGGTAAAGAGTTGACGCTTCTCTTGAGTCACTAAGCAAAGTAGTTTCAGAGGAGCCCAACCATCGTACCCTCACCCTAACCTAGTCTGGGGACTAGTGGGTCGCTCGAGAGCCCGGTACGATAGTCCACACCCTGCCTGGCCGGCACTGCATCTCAGCCAGCAGGTCACGCAACCGAAACACTTCCCGGAGTGAGCACTAAGAGCAGACATCACTTCTTTACGATCGATTCCATATACTTCAAACATACACGCACGGTATATGGAATGATCACAGATAACAACTTCATATCACAGTTCAAACTCTACTGAGTAGGAATTACAAGATACTTAAGTATTCACTTACCCGAGAGGGGTTCTAAAACATATAACTTCCAACTCGAAGGCTGGGTACAGCGCTTCGAAGTTTAAAAACAGCAAGGAACTCAAAAGATAAACCTTGAGATGGCAGCCACGCCATCTCCATAAACATCCACATAACCCACATTATCATGACCGGAAAGGATAACACTAAGCTAAGTATCCGAAACATCATTCCCCTCGTCATAAAACTAACCGATACTGGGATCACCTGCAACAAGTTCGGAATTGAATTCCGTAAGTACTTTCGTACTTGCAAGTCACATTTATATACTCATCCCATGTTAATTTCAGCAAGGCTATTAATCAGAAATCAATTACTAACATGTATATCACCATGGCATGATAAACAACAACATGGACAATATTGATAAAACCATATCAATGAATATCACATGAACAAGTTTATCTTCAAGTCTGAATATGAATCAATTCAACCAAGAACTTCATACCCAATAATCACATCAAGTCAAACAAGCTTGGGGTGATTTAAAGATAGTCAAACAAGACTATATCAAATGTTCTGAGCAAACCAAACAAGGTTTGACCAAGGGAAGTACTTCCGGAATGTCGTTAGTTCGAGGTTGGCCGACCTCGACTACCCGAGCATTGCGGCAAGTCTTCCACCGTGGGTGACAGGTAAAGCCCTACGACACCGGCATCGAATCAGGTTAAATTCACCTGATCGATCCATCTGTAGGTGACAGTACCCCGGCACTCGCATCTCACCATTAGGGTTTCATATTGCATTAGTCCGATTAAAAGATCCTCGCTGATCTTGCAACACAATCAAACCTAGCAATACTAGTGATTCGCCATCACCTTCACATTGCAACCATTACGACAATACAAGCTAGCAATTAACCTTAACCAATAGCAAGGCATGAAATAAACTTAAGGGAATCTTAGCAAGTATTTTTGTGAACTTGCCTTGCTGGGATTGCTCTGGATCACAATAGTAATCGGCTTCGTTATACTCCTCGGTGCTTGGTTCTAACGAATTTGGAACCCGGAATACCGAAACGAAGCAATAAAAGGAATTCAATTAAAACCAGCAAGTAATAAGATCCAATATGCATGATATGCATCCTAATATGTAGAGGATGTCTATATGAATCTAACGGAATTGGTTTCGTCGAATTCGGAGTTCTAGGGTTTAAGTTATGATTTTCCGAGAGTGTGCGTATATTAGGGTTAGGGTTTCATTGAATCATGCACCATTTAAATAGTATGAGATGATATACAAGAAATATCACTTGGTTGGAACATGAATTATTAGTCAACTTATCAGCGGATATAATGTTGGCCATTTTTAAAGTTTGGAAAGAATCAATAGAATTAAACTTTGATATTAGGTGTTAGAGGGCATTTTGGACATTTCCAGATATGTACAGCAATGTAACATAAATAATTGTTGCACCATGACTTTCTACATGTCAAAAGAAAACTAGCAAAACAAAAATCACTCAATTTGGAGTTAGCATTCAAAAGATATGAATTTTAGAAGATTCATCACTTTTAATCATTTTCTGCCTTATTCTGGATTTCGAAAATGAGTTAATCCTTTTCTCACTCAGCTCAGCCCTACCCTCAGCCTATGACGTATGGGTCCAGTAAACCTGGCCCCATCCCTTCTCTTTTCCCCCTTTTTCTTTTATCTCTTTCTGTCTATTACAAATGGGCCCCATCCCCTATTTTCTTTTTCTTTCGTTATATTCCTTTTAACCCAACGGGTTCAGCACGACTGGGTTCCGGCAAGGCCGCTCGGCGGCGGATGCCGGCGAGCACCTGCGCAAGCGCCTCAGTAGGGGAAGGAGGGAAGCCGAGGATGGCATCGGGTAGAGGAGCTCACCACGGTCCCGTTTTGGTGCTCGGTTGCGACGGAAGGAGGCGGAATCGGGAATGGCGGCCGCAACGGCGGGTGGCGGAGCACGGCGTCGGTGATGGGAAGATCCTGGGCACCGGAAGAGAAGGAAAGAGTTAAAAGGGAGAGAGAGAGATTTGGGGATCCCGAAAGGATGGTCAATCGGGGAAGGGGCTTACCGAACGGAAAGGATTTTGGAGGGCGGAGGAGTTGCCGGCGCCGGAGAAGAGCTCGAGGTGGGGAGGAATGGCTGCACAAAAACCCAATTAACTTGGGCGATGAGTTCACGGAATTGCGAGGAAACGCTTTGGCAAGAGAAGGATGGAGGGGAGCCTTTACCGGGGGTGGAATGAGGTTGGATGCCGCGGTCCGTCCACCGGACGCGGAGAAGAAAGCTCCAGTCTGATGGCTTCCTAGCTGATCCTGCGCAAGGGGAGAAAGAGATGAGTTCACCGGGGTCAAAGGAACACCGTGCGCGCGATAGAACAAAGAGAAGGCCTCGCCGGACATGAGAACCAAGTCGATGTCGAAGGCGGCGTGTCGCCGGAGCTCCCGCTATCGTGCAGTTTCCGGCGGAAAGATGGCTCGGCGAGCACTGCGGAGCGGTCGAGGAGGTGCGGTGGGAGGCGGGAATGCCGTTGGCGAAGGGACCGAGAGAGAAAGGGGAGGTTGCGTGTGTGGAGGAGGAAATGCCGAGGAGGTCGCCGGGGTTTAGAGGGGAGCTCGGCGCCGGTAGTGCGGTGGTCAGGGGAGGGAGGCCGCGTGGCAGGGAGGAGCTGCCCGCGGGGCCCGCACGTCAGCGAGCAACAGAGAGGGGGGCGTGCTGTAGATGCGGGCTGCGGGAGAGAAGTGGGCTTAGCCCAGTGCGCGGAAGAAAAAGGGGCCGGGAGTCGGCCCAAAGCCTTATTTCGTTGGCCCTTTTTCCTATTTTCTGTTTTCCTTTTTCTGGCTTTTAACTACTAAGTTAAATCTGGTTTGAATTTTGATTCAAACTCAAAGTTTCAATTTGTATAACAGCAAGGTTATCCAGACTGTACCACTAGGATATTTTTATAGTTGAATTAAAAAGGGAATGCGTCACCTATTTTGGTTAAACTTCATCTATTGTTTCAATAAAGTTTAGAAATATAGGTATTCAAGAAATGTTGTCTAAAACCTTTAGAAATTTTATTAGGAGTTCAGCAAGATATTTATATTTCAATTATGAAATTCTTCTCTGTTCAGCAAGGGCATCTTTCCTCAAGCAACAAAGGTCTCGTTTAATTTATAAAGGCCATGAAGCAATATCCCAAAATTTTGGTGGCCTAAGTTACTTCCAGAATCATCACCTGAGGGGATTTCCTTAGGGTAGTTTTGGGCTTAGGTATAGGTTTGGAAAGAAAAACAGTTAATTACCATTAGCTCATTTTCATTAGGTCATGTATGTAAAAGAGACAAGATTTTTGAGTTCTCGCAAGGTCTTTTGGCCTACATGGTGATATGCGATGCAAATTCCAACTTTAGGCTTGTTAGAACTTCAAGAGCTCTAATTACATGATTTATAAGAAATGGGTCTTTACAAAACCTACCCCCCTTAAGAGAATCTCGACCCGAGATTCCTAACGGTTAGAAAAGAGAGAGGAATATTCTGCTCGGAGTAGATCTTCTCGCTCCCATGTTGCTTCGTCTTCAGTGTGGTTACTCCACTGGACTTTATAAAATTTGATGGAGCGACGACGAGTTTGACGCTCGGCTTCATCAAGAATGCGGATGGGATGCTCTCGATAAGAAAGGTCTTCATTTAACTCAAGATCTTCAATTGGAGCTTCTG